>VRYO01002114.1:2828043-2853281 GCA_009812075.1 Sialia sialis | reverse complement strand
TTTTTTTTTTTTTTTTTTTTTTTTTTTGTACAGTGCCACATACTGTAGCAGAGACAAACCCCATCTGGAACCCTCTCTCCACGAGTCTCCTGGAAGGACGCAAAACAAAAGCCCGACACAACAACAACAACAACCACCAATCCTCCAAATCTCCAAACTCCAGCCTTTCTTCCGGCGGGCACAAAACCGCGTGGAAAACGCCCTCGCAGCCGGCCCTGGCTCCCCGGGTGCCGGCCCCGGTACCTGCCCAGACCCTCGGGCCGGCACGACCGTGGCAGAAACATCGCCGAGTGTCCCGCCAGAGAGACCGAAACAGTCCCCGGTGCGGTTCTGGCCCGCAGCCAGTCCAGGGGGGTGGGGAGAAAAGGGTGGAAAGGGCAAGGGGGGCATTCCTTGTGAATAATAATTTCTCTGCTTTTATTTTTCATCTTTCTACCCTCCTAAACCGGCTCGTTACATCCCCTCTGCCGGCTAGAAACGAGCGAGAATTCATCCAAGAAACTGTTTCTGCTGTAGGGTCTGAAGGGGAGGTTCTCCCCCTTGCCCCCGCGTTTGTTTTGGTGGCTTTCCCCCTAACATGGAACTCTTTCTTGAGGCTCAGAGCAGTCCGGCAGCAAAAGCACCGGAGCCGCAGATGGCAGCTCGGGCCGGAGCTGCAGCCGGGGCTGCCCGGGGCACCCCAAAGCGCCCCGAGCGCTGCGGCTCCCCACGCCCGACCCCCGGCACGAGCCGCCAAATCCCGAACGGGAAAAGCGTTTTACCACACTCGGGAGAGGGGAGATCCCTCTCTCCACTCCACCGGCTCGGGATTGGAGGCCTAAGCACCCCTAGAAGCAGCCTTTGGCATTGCCCGAGTGTCGGCCCGGCCGGGTGGGTTTTCCGGAGGAGATGCCGCTACTTTCGCTTTCCCAGCTGCCCGCTCCCTGCTTGTCCCTTACCTGAGTTTCCGTGAGGCTGAGGCTGTGTGCCAGCTGTTTTCTCTCCGCTCCTACTACATAATGGTTCTTCTCAAAGGCATGTTCCAGTCTCAGTAATTGGGATGGGGAGAAAGCTGTACGGATCCGTTTGGGTTTCCTGGCCAGTGCATTGTGCAATAGGAAGCTCTCCGGGCTGGTTTCATTCCCTGGGAAACAGGGTAAAACAGATCAGTAAAACACCTTCCCCAAATGGACTCGACATCACTTTGTAGAGCAAGAATTTTTGTCTCCCACCACTACCCTCAGGATAAATCCAACTATAGTTTCTTTTTTATTTTTCAGCTCTTGTTTTGTATTTAACTTTCCTTTCATAAATACGTAGAGGGGAAGGATAAATAAGCAGGGGGAGGAGAGGGCCGGTAGAAATTAAAATGCTAAAACACAACCTGGGGAGCACTACAGAAAAGAAAGACTAAGAAAAAAGAAAAAGAATTGGCCAGAGCACAGCTGCGGTGTCTGCGGCTGCACCTCACGGCTGCCCCCCTTCCCCTCGACCACCGGAGCCTCACGTCTTTCCCTGTTTGTTTGTTATTTCCATCTTCCCTTCGCGGCCAGCTGGGCACCCTGGCCGAGCCCCGCGAGTCTCCCTGGCCGCCCACCGGGCTCCCCCGGCCTGTCTCGTCTTCCCTCGCCCAAAACTTCGGCCGGAGCCTTTCTCCCGCAGCTTCCCTCCGTTCTACCGGTGTGCTGCCCGCAGCGGGGCTGCCCCCCGGCCCACTGACCCTCCCCGCTGCCTCGGCGCTGGGAACCGGCGTGGAAATAAAGAACCAAACTCCGAGGAGGCCGGAGAGTGGCCATCCCATCCAACCCCATCCTATGCTATCCCATCCCTTCCCGTTGCTGCCGGCCTGCATTGCAGCGGGGGCGGGAGCTGGGGGTGCTGAGCCAGGGCTTTTCGGTGGGCATTTCCCTCCGGGGTGCCCCCGTGCCGCTTCTCCGGGCTGCTCCTTCCGAGGTGGGAACGGCACCGAGGGGCTCTCTCAGTAAGTGCTTTAAAAATCGTTGTAGGAGGAGGGTGTGTTTGAAATCCGGCTGTGGCTCAACACCAGGACATTTCCGCCTTTCATCTACCCCTCGTTACCAATCGCCTGGTGCCTGCGACAAATAATTTGGTGAGCGAAACCTGTAATTTTATTCTGAAAGGGTAATAATCCATTTTGTGTCTCCGACCGCCTGGCTTCGGAGAGAGAGTGGCTCCTTTTCCAACCCGGCAGCAGCGGCCCGGCTGTGGAAGGCCGGGGAAAACGCAACATGCAGGTGGTTTGTTTTCGTTCCGAATAAATAAATAAAAATACAAGGGGAAAAAAAAAAACAAAAGCAGACTGATCCCTGCCAGTGGAGGCTGATTTCTTTTTGTTTGTTTGTTTGTTGGTTGGTTTGCCTATAACGAAAGGGGCAGAAGCTGCACCCATTACGGGAAAAATCGGCTCACCCTTGGGAGAAGACGCTGCCGGTTACAAAGGGTTAAACAAGGGGGATTTTATTGATTGTCCGCCATTGGATTCGGTTATTTCCCTTCAGCTGGTTATTAATCGCTTGGCATTTGGAGCCCCTCGCTGACCGCGCGGTCGGGATCGCCCTTCCCTGGCTCTCCCTCCGCAGCCCCATCTCCCCGCGCTGCTCCGGTGCTGGGATTAATTCCCCACGCACACTCCCCTCCTCCTTTCCCCGGGGTTCGCTTCGTTTCTTCCCCTCTGACAAGGGCAGCGGCCGGACTCGGGGCGGCGGCGGGGGCTCCGTGCGGCCCCGCAGCCCGGCGGGCACCGCCGCCTTCCCGGGGAAGCCTCAGCCCCAGCTCCTCTCCATTCCCCGCTCTGCGGGCCGCTTCCTTCGGGGGCTTCTCTCTAGCTCTTAACACACCGGAACAAAAAATATCCACCTTTTCTTCTGCTTTTAAAGGGGGCAGAAAGCTGACGAAGTCCCAGCCGGCCTTGCCTTCCCGTTTGCCCCTCTCTTCCCGGGAAACCAAAACAAGCCGAGAAAAGCAGCAAAACAAAACCAAGCCCGAGCCCCTCGGCTCTGACAGCTCTTCCAAGTTTGGCGGAGGGGGAGACAGGGACAAAAGACCCCGGGCCCAGCCGAGCCGAGCCTTCCGCTCCGGGCAGGGGCCGCCCGCCCACCCCCAACATCCGCATCGCGGGGACCGGCCGGGGGATGCAGGGCTGGATCGGAGAGAGCAGAAAAGTTGCACGTACCTTGGAACCTGTGGCCCAGATACCGGTAGCGGTGTATTAGCCACGGGTAGAAGGTGGAGGGGTCCCTTTGCTGCGAGGCGAAGAGCGGGTGCGTGGAGTGCGAAGCAGGCAGCGGGTGGGCGGCCAAGGCGTGAGGAGGGGGCACGGGATGGACCGGCACGGCCGGGTTCGGAGGGTGGGAGACGGCCTCTGCAAAGACCAAGTCCGGGTTGGAGTAGACCCCCCTGCCAGTGGAGTGGAAGCCGTTGAGAAAAGGGTTCATCGGGCTGGAATTGGCATAGCTGAGCGCCGCCGGCCGGATAGGATCCTCGGAGCGAGACGCGGGCAAGGGGCTGTCTTTGGCCACCAGCGACTCGATGGTGAAACACCGCTTGGGTGTGGGCTGAAACATGCTGCCGCGACGAGAGTCCCCGACCCAATCTCTGCCCGTCTCTCTCTGGTGCGCGGGAGACGATCCGGGGAAGTTTGCAGCAGGGAGTGACTTGAGGAGGGATAGATACACACATAAATAGACAGGGGCTGGAGGAAAAGGAGGCAGCGGCAGCCAGCGGTACCCAAAAGGGAGACACACACACACACACCACGCACACACTCGCACAAAAAAAAAAAAAGTTGCTGGGAGAAGTTTCCCTCCTGCAAGGAAAAGGCGGTCGCGCCCCCCCCCTCCCCCCCTAAGTCCAAAGACAATCCATGGATGTGATCGGCCCCTTCACAAGTTGTGCAAACGATTTGTTAGTTCATGAGCCTAATTAGTGCTGGGATCACATAAACAGCTTCCTCTGAAGCCTGGTAAATGGCTTGATGATTGGTCGCTATTACTCGCCTTGAGGTTGAAGGGGGAGACTCTTTAAAGTGCGTCAGAGGGGAGGCGAGCGCCGGGCAGCGCCATCGGGAGGGATGGAGCCGCGGATCGGAGTGCGGCGGGAGCGTGCGGGGGGAGCGCCGCGCAGCCGCCCCCGCCCCGCTCCGCTCCGCTCTGCTCCGCGGCCGCGCTGCCCTCCCTCCCCTGCCGCTGCTCTGCGAACAAGGTAGGCCATGGGGGCCGAGGGGGGGCTCAGCGGGGCAGGAGATGGGGGGCCCTGCATCTCCTCGGGTGGGGGCGGGGGGGAGTTGGGCTGCTCCGCCAGCGCGACACCCCTGTCCCTGCCACCTCTCGGGTGCTCTCAGCCCGGCCAGGTTACCTGGATCGGCCCCGGGGCGTCAGGGAGAGATGCCCCGCTTGGGAAAGATTTCTTCCCGGTGAGACAACGGGTCGGTGCTGCTCCTCCGAACTTATTTATTGCCCCTTGGCTGCTCGGCGCTGCCCGCTCCGCGCGGTGCGCAGCACAAAGCGCAGGGCAGCCGCATCGTGCAAAGCTGGGACACGCCGGGCTCTCGCAGACGGGACAGGGGATCAAGTCTCCGGTTCCAGCCTTGTCCGTATTTTCGCGTTTACCTTTGGGTCCGGAGATGATTTTAGGGCTGAGTTCTCCTCCTCCCATTGGCTGGAGCTGCAGAATAATTATGATCACATCCTAATACTCTTGGCTGGTGCTTACTGTTTATTGGTAGTTAAGGATCTATTATCTATTCATCAGCCTCCCATTTTTGCCAATTACATTCTTCTAAAGTGAAGTACCAGCAGGTATTTTGCACATTTACAATTAATGATAAAAAAATCTGGCGTGCTTTAAATCTATTACGCCGCTGTGTAATTTATCTTAAAGATGCGGAATTGCTAATGTAAATTAATGTTTCTGTTGAACCAAAGGATGGGGGAAGTCTTAAAACCAGTCTAGCGTTTCTTTCCTTTGCTCCCGGACCTTGTTTTCTATTTTCTTTCCACTTTGTACACTAGAAATCCGTTACTTCGCTGCATTAAATTATGCTAAAAAACAAATCGCCGCCTAAATGGTTGTTTCAGTAAAGGGCGAGGTGAATTCTATTCTCCTTCCCCACTCGCTGCTAAAAGCATCTGTTCCCAGCTCGCCGATATTTTTAACACAATACCAAATCGACGGGCTAAATATATGTGACAAAACAGTGTCGGGCACGCAAAGATGCGGCTGTTCTTGCGCCTTTGTTTGAGGCCGTGTTTCCCTTTGTGTACCCCGCGCTGTGTGCACTTTGTGGAGGGAGAAGTTCACTCTCTGTAGGAAATGTAAATCTGATCTGCAGGCGTGGGGCGGCTGCACGTATGGATATCCACAGCCACACGTGCGTGCGAGCGCAGAGCACAGTGAGCTTTTCGCGGCGCAGCTCAAGGCTTTGGGCAGATTTTGCTGCATTCTCCCAGGTCTCACGCGTTTGGGGAAACCTTTCCTGCCCGAAGACACCGGAGTGTAGAGCTCCGGCCCTGCTGAGCTGAGAGAGGCGAGGGAGGGAGAGAAGGATTTCCCTCCAGCCCCACTCGTGCCCCTCTTGAATCGCTGCTATCTTAACTTTTGAAGTCCCCTCACCCCTTCGCCATGCAACTTTTTTCCCCTCAAGAGGCGGTCATTACGCGTCTTCTCGGAAAGATCTGGGGTTATAGACAAGGATGAGAAAGTGCCCTAAATAATAAGACGCGTGTTTTATGTGATTTCGCCTGGAATCTTGCTTCCAGTGCATTTAAAATGAAAAAAAAAAAAAAAAAAGAGAGAGAGAGAAAGAAACTTCTCCTTCTTCTAGGAAGAGCAGTGTTCTGCATCTGCGTATTTACACTTCTCCAGGACTGAAGAATGAATCTGAATTGGAAAAACTTCAACTCTTTTTTTTTTTTTTTTTGGCCTTTTTTTTTTTTTTTTTTTTTTTCCAGACATCCTGACATAATCACGGGGCTCCTTTGAAAACTGCATCGGGTAATTTAGCACTTGGGGAGGGAGGAATTATATCCGTTTGAAAAGAAACCTCACACACGCAGAACCTCCAAAACGATCGATAAATTTCCCTCGACCTACTTTACCGCCGGGGAAATATCCTCTAGCCTAAAATCCCTCTCCGAGAGGGGGTCCCGTTGTTTTGGAGCTGAACGGAGGAGGCTACGCTTGCAGCCGGGAGCTCTCCACGGCCAAGTCCGATTTTTTTTCTGGAAAAGAGAGTGATCTTGGCCGCAGCACCCCGGAGGTCCGAGCCCTGCTCGCTCTCTGTGCTCTGTACATCCGTACGCATATCTGTGTGCATGCCGTGTGTGTGTGCGGGGTTACATCCAGGCACAGGAACCGCGAGCAGAGCCTGGAGAACACAAGCTTTCCCTGGGCTTTGTCAGAGATAAAACAGGCCGGGGACAGTGAGAACAAAAACAAAAAGGACTCGGGATGGGATTTCCCAGAATTTTCCTCTTCTCCCTAAATTTTTGTGCCATTCTCGCACTCGTCTCCGTGGCCGTTTCTCGTGGGCTCTTCCCGAGCATCCCCGGCCTCTGCTGGCCCGGCCGCGGCCGCTGAGCTCCAGCCCGGCCTGCCCCGGGAGCTCCTCCCGAAGCCGCTCTCTTGAACTTTTCCTACCCATGGTCCTTGACAGGCTGCTCTCGCTGTCCTCTTGGCGTCTACATGGAGAAAATCTGGCAGGGGCTCCCTTCCCAGCAATCCCGATCTGCTCCAAGCGCACCGAGAGGCAGCCTCTCTCGGAGGGAGGGGTGCGCTACATTCGCAGTCAAACTGCATGGCTGGCCTCAAAGGCACCAGCTCCGGATTTCCAAACTAATAATCATCTTCTAAAAGACGAGCCAAGAAGAAATTGCGAGGAAGGTCTCAGATGCGGGGACCTCGGGGTAAGACTGTTATTCGTGGGCTGAACCAGGCTGAACTTTCGCGGGTATGAGCGTGGCGGTGAGGGAAGTTTCAGCCTTCCCTTAACTTTTTTTTCCCAGATGGGATCTGTCTCCCTTTTTTCCCTCCTGTCCCGGAGAATCATGCACACAGCCGGGAGGAGAGGTGACCTAGGCAGGTCGTATCTGGCGTGTGGGGCTGAGCGAGTTAAAGGACAGAGTGAAGTGCCTAATTTAATTCTTTTCTGGACGCCCTAAACCCTACTCAGTGTGTCTAAGCCTCCTGCGAGTCTCTGGCAAAAGCGCTCGGGAGGAGTGCCGGGCCGGACCGGGCCGGGTTCCCAGGGCCCGGGCCGGGCTACGGGGCTGCGGGAGCTCCCGGGGTCTGGCAGCACGGCCTCCGCCGAGCAGGTGGATTCCGCTCGCAGCCGGAGCCACGCGTGGACAGGGCCTTGCTGCCCATTCATCCTGGATTCCCGGGTGGGACGGATGCACGGGATGCTTCCCATGGAGGAGACCAGTCCTGAAAACCTCACCTCTCTGTTTCGGTCCCGCACAGCCGGGCCAGCGCTGGAGCCCTTCTCAGTGGCAGAGGACAGGGACAGGGACGGGGACGGGGACCAGGAGCAGGAAAAGGCCTTGCTGCCCGGATTCCTCCCACCGGGAACAGCGATCGGGCAGGGTTGATTGAGTTTTTCTCTTTTCATCGCTAATTCAGGGCCCCATCCCCTCTCGCTCTCAAACCAGGGCTGCCCATCCCGGCCCCGCGTGGTTGTTTTCGTGCTGGGGGTGTCGGACTCGCGTTCCAATACAAATGTCATTAACACGGGACATCCATTACCCCCGGTTTTACTCGCGAAGCCCTAACCCGCACCCATCCGTGCCGGAACTTTTAAACACCAACATGTGAGAGGGAAGCGGGAGGAAATATGCGCGAGGGCGCGGTGAACAGCGCGGTTCCGAGAGTGCGGGCGGCCTGGCCGAGCCGAGCCGAACCGAGCCTGGCAGTGCCGGACCTGGATAGGCCATGCCCCCACACCGCTCGTGCCGTTCCCCAGCGCTCCCAGTGCCGTCCCGGTGCCATCCCGGTCCCATCCCGGTGCCATCCCGGTGCCATCCCGGTCCCATCCCGGTGCCATCCCGGTCCCATCCCGGCGCCGCCGTGCGCGGAGCGCGGGGTATCCACGGGGTGACAGCGCCCCCTGCCGCCCGCCCGCGGCCCCGCCGCTCCCAGCGGATCCCGGGCGGGCGCCGCCGCTCCCGAGCTCCCCGCTCCCGTCAAAACCCGCCAGGAGCATTCAGGCCGCTTAATGGGTCTATTAATAAAAGCAATCAAGCCCTAAAGGACTTTTTATTTTCCTTATTTTTCTATTTTTTTTTAATTTTTGTTTTGTTTGTTTGTTTTATTTTGTTTTGTTGTGAGGGACGCAGCGTGCACGGAGAAAACTCCACGCGTGTGTATTCACACACGTCCATGCACACGCACTCCAAACTCTCCCCGGTGAGTTGGCACAGGGCTTGGTTTGAGCTACCCACCGAGGAACCAACACGTCTGAAACCTGTCCCTCCGGGACAGCCACTGGAACAGCTGGATGCAAACATTGCGTCCAGCCCCTGAACTTACTTTAGCACTTCCACCAAAATCTTGGCTGGCGCCACACCGTGTACTGCGAGTTCTAGTGCGTGATGCCATCAGGCTAGAGGGTTTTGGAAAGGCGTCTGTCTTTCCTGCCCGCCTGTCCGGTTGACCTGCGGGCTCTATCCCGAAGGAGCAGGTCCTGTGGGGACTGCCGTGGGCTCGGAAATTCTGGCTTGTCTGCGGTGCGGTACCGCCTGTGAGTTACAGCCACCGAGTGCTGAATTCACGGCACACACACGGGCTTTGCCCGGCACCCGCTACCTGGGCAAGCTCTGAAATTGTGGCTTTCTGAGCGCCTGTGTCAGCTACGGGGGCTCTTCCTTGATGAAAGTTCGTCAGACTCGTATTTTAAAAAAGGAAAAAAAAAAAAAAATGATAATAAAAAAAAGGGACTAAAAGCAGAGGCGGAGTTGCAGGCCAGCCAGGGACTGCAGGTGTCCGCGCTCAGGACATCCCGTGGGAAACTGCTCGTCTCGTATGGGAACGAAAAGGTGTCCAAGCCTCCAGTGATGTGGAGGTTGCGTGGGAAGAACGTGCGGGAGATGCTCTTCCACCTGGTGCTTGTTTGTCTTAGCGGAGTCCAGTGCACACCAAAACAGAAACTCAGTGTCCGCACACAGATCCCCGCTCTGCACCTGGGCGGGGGGACACGGGGGGACCCCGAGAGTGCGCAGCGCTCGGGAGCTGCCTGGCACTCCCGGCTCTTCTGGTTCCCATCCCATGTCGGAGCACAGCGTTCCCCATCAGTGCCGCGCTTCTCTCCGGGGTCCCGCAGGTCCCAGAGGGGAGGCAGAGACACTCCAGACACTTCCCGCCCGAGGGAAGTTACAAACTTTCCTCAACTTTCCTCTGCACCGAGCTCACCGCTGTCCATGCGGGGATGGGGAAGAAGGGAGGAGAAGCGAACTAAATCATGTCCGCAAAAGCAAAAGTTCTGTTTCTAAGGGGAAACAGAAAATCACTTTATAATTTACCACGGGTTCTATTCGGCACTTTTTGGTACTACTGAGACACTTTTAGTTTCTCGTTCAGACATTCAGTTTTGTGAATTGTTCCATTTTAACTTGCTCCTAGAAAGCCCGATCCCGCGGACCCGCCTAAATTCGCTTTGCATTTCACGAAGAGTTTTTCTGGGCAACGGAAAGAGGTCGTGTCTGCTTTCCAGTGCCTCCTGACCTGACTTGGGGAGAGCCTGGAACGAAGTTAGCTCTGCTGCGGGTCGAGTCCCTCTTGTCACTTTGCTCCATGGTCGGGTCGGGTTTCTTTTGGCGTTTTGTAAAAAAATTGATATATTTTTAATTTTGTGTGTGTGCATGTGTCCACTCTTGTCCATCCTTTGAGGAAATTTGAGTTTGCAAAAGATCAGAGTTTTTAAGAGTGATTCTCTCACATCCCTCCATCCACCCGAGTTATCTTTCTCCTGGTGACCTGCATGAGGCACAAAGAGTTCACAGAGAAAGAGACCGATCAACTCTCAAATAACACTGCAAGCTTCTAAAATTTAGCGACTAAGTACTAGCACATTGAAGTGTCATTGAGGGCACTAATCAATACGCATTTAATTTTAAAACATGCAATTTTTTCGAGGACCTCAAGTACATAATTGCTCGTAGCAGCACCTTGGAATACGGATATAAGTATCCAGCTCTGAAAGGCATAACCTCACTGAATTCCTTCATTTGCTAACGCGTTCCCAAATATTCAAACTCACAGGAGTGTGTGCCTGTGGAAGTCATACAGAGCGCAATAAAACAGAACTCCTAAAGCAAAATTAGCGGTTTCTCTGGATGCTCCAGGCCTCCAAAGCCTAGGGTTGCTTTTTTTTTTTCTTTTTTTTTTTTTTTAACATGCATAATGTATGTCAAACATAGACGTGGGGGCTTTTGCTTAAACTCTGTGTGTGATTCCATCGAGCTGCCGCTCCGTTACCTTGCTTCCATCCAACAAATTTTTCCGTCGATTAGTTCCGAACTAAGAGTGCTTTTACCTACTAATTTTTTTTGTCTTTCTTTCCTCCCTGAAACGGAAACAAAATAGGGAAAAGTCTCTTTTCGGAGTTTTAGAAAACTTCACCTGGGTGCAGTGCACAGATACTCGGGCAGAGGTGCTGCCTTTCCCCGCGTCGCTTCTCTGGCTGTTCCCCTGGGGTAATGCAGCTCTCTCGTGGCTTGTCCGGCTCTTCTCGCCGCAAGAACTCCGGCAAAGGTCAGGGCGCTCCGGGCAGTCCCTGCTCCGCGGGCGAGCCCCGCGCTGCGGGTGACAC
Source organism: Sialia sialis (assembly GCA_009812075.1). Lineage (NCBI taxonomy): Eukaryota > Metazoa > Chordata > Aves > Passeriformes > Turdidae > Sialia > Sialia sialis. The sequence continues at coordinate 2,842,480 of VRYO01002114.1, read as the reverse complement.
CGACCGCGCTGCTCGGCCAAGCCCTTCACAGCCGCCACATGTCCCCGCCAGCGTCCAGACACAGCGCTGGGTGTCAGGCCGGGCTGGAGTAGCCGCTGCAGGAGAGGAGAACGAGCAGCGAACGGGCCGGAGGCAGCGAGCCTGCCCGGGCAGGGCTCGGCCCCGAGCGGGGCTGGCCCGGCATGGAGCGGCACGGATGGCACCGGGGAGCTGTGGCAGCCCCGGGACACGGTCCCTCTCTCCGGGAAGCTTGCAGGAGTAGCAGCCGGGAATCGAAAGTGACCCCCTCTCCCGACTCCTGCCAGGTCTGCGCTGTTTGATGCTGCGATCCAAGGAAAGTCTGAACTTGAGCGATAATTTTCTCCATATGGGCAAGAGAGCGCGCACACGGCGGTTCTCTCCACAAATCACCTACCTCCAATCAGTTTTCACTTTCCACAAACTGTTACAGGGGGAATAAATAAAAAGAAAATGAAAAGAAAGGGGGGAAAATGTTATGGTAAAGAAAGTGGTTTTTTGACCGCATGTCGGAAAATGCAAGCGGTGCCTCACCGCGCTCCGGGCAGCGGCGAGGGGCGGGCGCGCTGCTGCCCGCAGGCTCCATCCGAGAGCCGCGGGTGTCCCGGAGAGAGAGTGGAGTGCTCCCCAGAGCTAAAGGCAGCGGATGGGGGAGGCAGAGCAGCAGCCTGGACCTCCCTGTGGGAAGAAGTGCGTGCGGCTGTGAGGGGTCTGCTCCGCAGGCAGCGCCGATGCAGAGCCCAGCCGCTGGAAATCTGCTCTGCAGCTTCCCTGCGCCCCAGCGCAGCCAAGCCAAGCCAAGGACAGCGCTGCCCGCAGCTTCCCGCAGCTTCCCGCAGCTTCCCGCACAGGCAGAGAGGGCAGAGGAGGCACCGTGCCGGCCAAGGGCAGCGTGGTGGCGAAGGGGGCTGGCAGCAGGGAGAAAGGCCGCCTGGTCTCCGCTTCCCACCTCCCCAGGAGGTTAGCAGGGCTGGCTTGCTCTCCCCTTTGGCTGTGCATCAGAAGAAGGGAGCGGGGAAGGAGGAGGATAAGCTCGCGGAGGGTTTGGGAAGGGTTGCAGCCGTGGTTGGACATCGCAGAGAGGAGCCGAGGCGCTGCAGGGAAGCAGTGCGGGACCCTCCCGGCCAGTGTAACCTATTTTATATATATTTTTTAAGGTTTCGGTGAAACCAGCAGGTTTATTTGTGGTTCGCTCCTTCCAGCCCGACGAACAATCCCGCATCCAGGCGAGGATGTTCACGGAGGTGGCAGATGTACCTCGCCTGCTTCCCTGCCTGTGTCACGACGGGACCGAATTGCCCCGCGAAGCGATCTTCCCAAATTAGGGCTCTTTCTCACAAACGAGCAAACGCGATGTGCTTGTTTGTTTGTGTGTTTATTTACTTGCGCCGTTTCCTGCTCGCAATCTGACCGCGGGCAGAGAAACACTCTCCCGGCGATCGCCGCCGTGACGTTGAGTCAAGGAAATACTACAGGTGTTACTGCGGTGTTCGGGAATTAATTCTCCTTCCTTTCCCCCTCCTCCTACCCCGAGTTATTTCCTAGCCTACCCAGATAGCTGGGAAAGAGTCCCACATACCCCGGAGCTGTAAATTGAGCGCTGAAATACTTGATCTCACTGATCTTTGGAGAATTAAATCTGGCCTCATTTTACAGGAGGAAGCGAAGTCAATCTCGGAGGTTTTGCGAAGAAAGGCTGTTATTTCCTAGTTTAAGTTGTTAAATATTAGTTTTTAATTACGTATTGTTCTTTTAAAAAATAATATTTATACTTAGGTCCGTGAAGGTATTCAATTGAATTTTCAAGCCATCAGCTAACACTCCTGATGGAAAATAGCCCATTGTACCAGCGTCCGGCTATGTTTCATCAGCAGACAGCGCTTGAGTGCTCCCCATTGTCCCCCGCATCCCCAGCGCCGGGCCCGGGGCTTCACACGCCCCGCGGCTGCGGACCGGGCGGCAGCGGTGACCCAGGGGGACATCTCTGTCACAAACCAGAGCTGGGAGCACGGCAGGAGCAGGGCACGCTCTGGCACAGTCGGGCAAAGCCACAGAACGAAGAAACTAAAGAGCAAGAACTAGTGATCATGAATAAAAAATTCGGGACTAAACGCACCCGCGGTGATTTACGAGCTGTCCCCACCAGGTCCCCGGGGCTCAAGGCACCCCGCGATCGGGACCTGGTGGCAGGGTGGCTGGGGATGCTCCAGCCCTTGCTGGGCTTCGTGTGCGGCCGAGCTGGAGCCCAGCCCGGCTGCGGGGCCGGGGGTGCGTGAGCGGGCGGGACTGAGCGCACATCCACAGGAGATCCCCCCGAACAGCCCCTCATCTCCCCAGCTCTGTCCGGCGCACAGAAACACCGCGGACACTTGGCCGGTTGGGAACACCTTCAACAGGAGGCTTTGCAGTCGCTGTCACAAGAGGCCATTTTGCAGAATTGCGCGATTTGGGCTCCGGGCGGCCCCACCATCCCCGGGCCCGGGTCTCTGCAGAGCCGCAGAGCCGCGGGAAGGGGAGCCCGGGGTCTCTTGCTGCAGGGCAGGGGTATTTGGTACACGGTATTTGGTATCCGGCCATTTGGTACACACGCTTTAAAACAGCGGGACAAGCACCACGCACTGAAATCGCCCGGGTTGGAAGTCAAGTTTGTGGTTTGGGACTTATTTCGGTGCGTAAATATTCCTGCTCTCCATAAACTTGCGGAGTGGACTAAAATGAGAACATGCGGTCCAGCATCTGTTTGGCTGGATGCATCTCACAGACGAATATTGACTTTTCACCTCCCGATCCTGAATGGGAAATAAAAAGAAGTTGGTGTCCTCTAGTGTGTTTGCAATTGCCTATTCCAGGATTAAAGAGATCTCCATTTTACTGGCTGTCTTTCATTTAACTGTTTGGAGACCAGAGATGGAAAATATTTGCCGAGAAGAAAAGAATAGCTGCATGTGATCATTTGCAATTCAGTGTGAAAATATTCTACCAAACCCATTTCTATCCCAGTGCGATTGAAAAAATAAATAGGGCATAGCCGTCAACAGCCCATTCCACTCTGCTGGACAGCACGGAAAGTTTTAGGCAACTGAATTCCTGATGGGAGACAGCAGCAAACAGCACAATCATCTCTTCGACTAAACTATGTGGCAGCTTTAATTGCTAGAAATGCTAGTATTAGCCGAAATATTGCAGTTTTGATAAACGGGAGATTTCCCAATTTCGGTGAATGGACAGACCGCAGCAGTAGCCGCAGCTTCAGGTGGCACACCTGGGATTGCAGAGGAATGAGCACTTGGAAGGAAGTCAGAATAAAGGCAGAGCCGTCCAGCGTAGCACGCAGGGTGTGTGCTCGAGAGAAGCAAATCCAGAAACAACTGCTTTCCAAATCGACAAAGAAATGAGCATCATTTATGTTCAAATACCATTTCATTATCGCCGCTATCATGGGCGGGAGGTTTCACATAAAAACACGCTTTGCGAAGCGTGAGCGGAGCTGGCCACCCCTCTGTGGTGTTTTGGTGTGGACAGCTCTGCCCAGCTGTCCCTTGTCCCGGAGCTGCCCGGGCTCTGTGGTCGTGCCCACCCCGGTCCGCAGGGACCGCAGCCGGACACTGCCCACTGGTGGCTGACCTCGCTCGGAGCAGAAGATGTAAAGAGTCCCGAGGGGCAGGAAATTTGAAAACGCAGTGTTTGTCTTGTCCAGAACTGGTTCTTGCTTGCTTTGGACACCCCGAAATGGACAGGGAGGGAGAAAGGAGGGAATTGCTGGCGGCTGTGCATCCACTCTGCGTCAGAGCTGCACATGGACATCCAGGACACCTGAAGAACACCAGCTCTGTGAACCTCATCTCTGCACTGCTCCCTGCAGTCATGCACAGCTCAGTGGAACTCTGACACTTTGGCATCTAAAAACCTCCCTGGAGAAGTTTGGTTATGGAGAACTTACTTGCTTTGCAATAATAGTTAGTGTACCCTGTCATGGACTAAGGATCAATTGTGCCAGGCTCTTCTTCAGTGCACAGATGACAATCCTTGGCACAGTAGTCTCAGTAAGAGGGCAAAGCAAGTGTCTGTGCCTTAAAAAAGCCAGAAAACAAAGAATCAACATTGCAGCAAATAATAGGTAAAAAATGGTGAAGCTGAGGACAAAAGGACACTCTTACCTCTAGTATACTGGTTACGAACTGTTTTCTACTCTGGATAAAGCCAGTGGTAAAATGTGTCTTGGTACCCAGAGTGCAAGATTAAACCACATTACATGTTGATATATAATGGTCGTATTTAGCTCTCAGACGGTATTTATCTTTTTTTTTTTCTACAGCCTGAAACATGTGCATTGTCATGTAGCACTGTACATTATTCAGAACCACCAAGAAGGTCAAAAAGCAAATCACAGAAGGAGCTGTAGGAGCAGGATCTGCACGGACAGTGAAGGTGTTTCTGTATGCAGTTTAGGAATTACATTGCAACACTTACTCTCTGAGCTTCTGCACCACTGTGAAAAATTCTTTGCTAATATTTCCTATAGCAAACCTCCTGACATACTTAGAACAATTAAATACTTCCCAAGCCATCAAAAAATGGCCATGTGAGCTCAGAAGAGGGAGCTTACCACTAAATTCCTTTTCTGACCATGATGCTTTATAACCTGTATCTGCAGCCGAAATGAAGAAAGAAAACTGACACCTCAGAGGAAATCAGTCACATCAGATGATACACAGATGTACTTGGAGTGGTATCTTGATTTTTCCAGCTTTTCCACCAGACCCTGATTCCTCATTTGTTATCCTTAGGCTGGAGAATCTCAGAGAAAGTGTGAGGGGCTGCAGCTTCCTCCTGCACCATAATCAAAACCTGGGAAGCTCACTGATGAGAATGAAAAGACAAAGTGCTTGCAGGGACACATCCACTCCAAGCCATCCTTTCTCTTCAGTTGTATCTGACTGGAAACTGCACCTGAACCAAGATGAGCTCCACCTTCAGCTCCAAGTGCAGTTCTTGCTGTCAGACATCTGGAGAAGATGCAGAGTGTCATTATTTCTGAGCAAGCTATTCTCTTAAGGCTTTCTGTTGGGCAGCTTTTCTGAGTCATAAACATGTCCTGCAATTCAGACCAGAAGCAATAATAACTACCAAACAAACACATACAGCACAGGATAAATGACTGGTCAGGCCTCTGCTGTGCAAATGCTTAAAGATGGGTAAAGCAGTGCTGTGTTACCTTCAAAAAGTTCATTAAAAGCTTCCCTGGAGCTGTGTTTTTTACCCACAGCAGTCAGTTTTCAGGTCACTCACCACGTAACCTGCCAGGGACTGCTGGCTGCCAGCTGTATCATTTGGCATTATTGTTTGCATTGCTGTTGTGCCAGGCAAAGCAGACTCTGTGGCAAGAGGAAGAAATGCAGAACAAAATGATGGTCCCTGCCCCGGAGCACTTCCAGTCTTAATCTAAGATGTGAAAAAGAGAAGTAAAAAAAAAAAAAAAAAACAAACCAAAAAGGAAAAGAAAACAGCAGGTGGAGACAGGGAAGGGGAAAGAAAGGATGAGACAGGACTGATTAGTGTGATACTGAGCAGCCTCAACACAACAGCTGCTATCTGGCATCAAATTCTCCACATAAGTGATGGCTGGATGGGGCCTGCAGGGAACTTGCCAGCACATTTTACCACATGAGCCATACGTTCTGTGTCACAACTGCCAAAAGCGCTTTGGGGTTGTAAGGATGGTTTGTGGTTGTGGCTTGGCAAAAAGTACAAGGAGGCAAGAGTGTGTGTCTTTCAACTGTGCTGATATGCCAAGAGTGGAGGGAAAAAATACAGGGAGGCTCTCAAGCTCCTTGTGACACTATCATGAAAAGAAATGTTTGTTTATAACAAGAGAGCAAATTTGTGAATCACAAAACCTTAACTGGCAGCTTCCAGTGATGTGTAAGAATCAGTTTGAAAGTCTTCTTCCCTCCACTACGAGTTCAGGCTGCAATTGCAGGCAAAGTCACCCCGTGCTGACTAGCAGCCCACACAGTGCTTGGCAAGCCTCATTTTTGAAAGGAGGTCGAGATTTGGGACCTCCTGGTACCTGTAAGGAACTGCCAGATGTTCACAGGAGGTTGTCTCACAGTGAGGGTCGGAGCTGGACTTCCCCAGTTTTTTGATTTTTTTAATTTTATTTTTTTTGCTTGCATGTATCTGGCACAATACACACCTCATTTTGGAAACCTTGACCCATATTAGATTACACTTCTAGTTAAAAACTCGTTCATGTCAGTTTGAAAACCACATACTCCAAAATATAATGTACTTTAGCATTCTTTAGCCCCCTCCATGCCTGATGGCCTCTAATTTAGTAGGGTTTTAAGAGCATCATGTGCTTGAACTTTGAGCTGCTCCCAGGCATCTAAAAAAAGTAATTGTAGTATTTAGGCTTTAAATGGATTCTCTTTTCAATCTAAATGGTATCACACATCAGAGATGTCAGTATGAGTGGTTGAAGAGAGATTAGAATTTCTCCTAAACAGTCTGGTAATTAAATCATTTATACATCCACATATTTGTTTGAAGAAGCTCTGAGTGCCCCAGGCCTCATCTCCTCTGTGCTCCCAGCACCTCAGAGTGTGGGGTTTGGAAACCCACCCTGCCTGAAGGCAGCAGTGTCAGCCCTGCTGCTGGCTGCTCATCTGGGATGTCTCACGACTGTTCCCTGAAGGAATACTACTCTCTCTGCAGAAACTCACAAGCTTGACTTTAGACAGCAGCTGATGGAATTAGAACACTAAAAAAACCTTCAGGATTTATGCCTTCATCTTTTTATTCCTTTCATACAGCATCTAGTGCCTATCAGCCATTGCAAATAGTAAGTAATGGCTAAATTCTGGTTCAAGTTCAGACCTGAGAGCTGTTGTTATAATTAAGCCATGAGTTGTTTTTTCAGTTCCTTTTTTTAAAGCCCATAAGTTTTTATTTTCTCTGAAAAGAAGCACAAGCAGCAGGAATGGTTCCTGCTTCACGTGGGGTAATGGTTGGTACCACCACAAATCTGGCTGAGGATGCTCTTGCCTCTGCCCTTGAGTGTCCCCTGCCTCTAGAGAGGTTATCACTGCAAGGACACTGCAGAAATTCTGGAGCCACTTACTGATCTCAAAATAGGACACACCTAAAATAGACTTCACTGGTTATGAGCCCAAATGACCTCTTTAATGTTCTTACCTATCAGCTTTGGTTTCTTTCTTTACTTTGCCTACAGAGGAGCTGATGCAGGGTGTGCTCACCTTTTGTCAGCGTTAACTTTGGAGAGCTCTGTGCTGGGACAATCCTGACACACAATCCTTCTCCTTTCCTCCCAAAACGTATCAAAAATACAAAAAGAGGCAATGCAAAAGTTTTCACATATTGTCATTGCACCCACAATGTCACGTGGAGGTGATGACAGATGCTCTTTTGCTAACTGCACCCTTCTCATTAGAGTAATTGCTACAGTAACTCAGAAATACAGTCCCAAACAACTATAACAAAGGATAATGAGATTTTATGGTCACCAGCAGTGAATTAAATCATATCAGCTAAACCTTAGCAAATGTTTTATCTTTAAAAAATGGCAGAATTCCTCTACTTTGTCACTGTGCTTATCTGGCAGCCCTTCTGATGATGCCAGAATGAGATGCTAAACCTAAAGGATGACCCACTCCTGGGTGGATTTCGCATTCTGCAAGGTCAGTTTGCTCGTGCTTGGCAAGGAGTGACTCACAGCAGCCCAGTAACCAGAGGTAACCATGCAGTGACTCCAGCAGGTTTCCCAAGGGCACTTGTCCCACACCCTCTTCCACCAGGCACGGGGCAGCCACGTGCTCATGACCAGATTTCAGGCATTTCTTATAAAGCACAGAGGCTCACAGTTGTCTTAGCCAGTTGGGCTTGTGGACTGCACATCATCAAAGGAGAAAAGCTCTGCACTTTAGGTGCAGTTTTAAAATCATATGAATATTTTTTACAAATTCCCCTCCCTTGCCCTGAGCTTATAGCACCAAAGTAGTCATGCCTTTGGATCCCAAGCCCCAAGTGGCAGGGCATGTCAAACCATCTGTCTTTCAAGTGCCTACAGCCTTTACATTTGCTGCTTTATTTTGTCTTTCTGAAAATGCGCTTTAATTAATTGAATTACATTCAGTTATAAATCTCAGATGGAAAAATGAAATATTAGGCAGATCTGGCTCTCCATCTTTCAAGAAATACCCATATGCACATTCCTTCTTCTTTCCAATCCCTGTTTGTTCACAGTTCTGCTGGATTTAAAGCACAGGATCTTGCATGTGGTAGCAGCACTCCACTGGTCACGATTCAAGGCAGCTGCAGATTTCCAAATTAAATACAATGTGGAAGTCCTTAAAACAAACAGACACACTTGGACTTGTAACACCAGAAGTGTTTGAGATTTTTTAAATATACACAACAGCTCATTCTTTGTGCTTCTTGAAGCTCACTGAAGGAAGCAGGGCTTGTCATTTAGTAGAGTAATTATAATGATTCATTATTATAATCGTATAATCACAGTAATGATTAATAATTATAGTCATTACTATTTATATTAGAGGAGATCCTAGAGGCCCCAGTCAGAATAGTGGGCTCCATTGTGCTTCTTGAGGGAAGGACAGATGATTAGGGGCATCCTGAGGACATGGGGACAGTGGTGAAGGACCCAGATCCTCCAGATCTGAGCACTGCCTGTGCTCAGGGCAATGTGCCCAGCATCCTGGAGATGTGCCATCCTCTCAGGAATGGGGTGCCAGAAGGCAGGTCGTGCCTTGGGGATTGGCACTGGGACAATGGCAGGGGACTCATGAAGTGGCAGTCACAGTTTGGAGAAGGGACCTGCAGTGGCAGCGTTTGCAAAGCCACTGTGTGCTTCTGAGCATCCCCTGGTGCTCCACTCTGTGATAACCCTGTGCTTTTCCTGCCCTGCCTTGGGAGGGACCTGCTCCATTCTCTGTGCTCCCCAGCATCCTCCCCTTGTCTACACAGAATCATGAAATTGTTTGGTTTGGAAGGGACCTTGAAAGTTCATCCCATTCCAATCATGGAAAGAGACATTTTCCGCTGGAGCAGGTTTCTCCAAGCCCAGTCCAACCTGCTCTGAAACACTTCCAGGAATGGGGCATCTGCAACTTCTCTGGACAACCTGTGCCAGTGCCTCAACACCCTGACAGTAAATAATTTCTTCCTAATATTAAACCTAAAATCACTTAGTTTCAGTTTGAAAGTTTCAGTTTCAGTTTGAAGCCATTCTCCCTGGTGCAACCATTACATGCCCTTGTAAATTGCCCCTCTCCAACTCTCTTGCAGCTCCTCTTTCAAATTTGATTTAAGCTTGGGGACTTTGAGATGTAAAAATACCCCCTATACCTGCATAGACATTAATTATATCATATATTACCAAACAGAGGACAACACTATCTTGTCTGCCCAGCACTGCCTGCAGTAATTGCTGGGCCCATGACCCTCTGTAACATATTTTGTTCACTCCTGGAATTTGCCCTCTGCATCAGTCAAACACAGTGCATGTTAATGAAATAGTCTAATAGATGCTCAGAACCCTCCTGAAGCCAAGGCATTACCAAAATTAATGGGGTTAATCATAAGTTTAAAGATAAGAGTGTATAACCCTTTGACAGATAAAGCCCTTGGCCTCTTGTTCAGTTTGTACATAAATTGCTGCTTTCTTGCCACCTCCTTGTATGTGTTTGAAGATGTAAAAGAAAAGAGTTCTGCAACCAGTGCTGTGACTTCTCTTTTCTTCTCCAGGTTGCTCCTAAACTGAAATTTCTCTATTCCTCCAGTGTAGTCTCAAATTCCTTGGTTAACCAATAAATGCTATTTACATTGTTCTATTTAGGGACCGCAGGACACATTTAACTTGTGAGCCAGGTCAACTTAAAGAGCTTTAAAGATGTCTATGTCTTCTCCAGTTATAGAAGCAAGGAGCAGAGCCCTTTTGTAAAATGTGTGAAAAAACCTCACCTTTAAAACCCTGAGGAATATAAAAAATGGTGATGCTTTGTACATCTCCCCCCAACTCCTCCAGAGAGGGGAACGCACAGCTGATAATATTGTTATTATTAAACACTGAAAAGTCGATCTCTTCTTGCACAGGCATATCTGCTGCAAACTTCACTAGGAAAGTTGATGAAATGATGTCTGGCACTGTGCTCCATGACACAGTGCAGAAGAGCAAACCAGGAGCAGCTCTGGAAGTGTCTTTGTTCTTTCAGAAAAGCAAGAAAAGGACAAGCTGAGGCTCAGGTATAAATGTCCTCCTATCTGCAGGACACTGATGCTGCTGCACAGCGTGATGCAACTTTCAGGGGATTATTTTGACACTGCAAAGTTTTATACCCTTAGGGATTCTCAGTAAAAACAGCCACAGAAATAAAATCCGAGGCTAAAAAGCAAAGATTGGAAATGACAAAGTTAAAGCCTTCTTATGCTCCAGTCCCTGAATACAGGATCACAAATGCATGTCAGACAGGGAGCAGGGTGGAGCTGGATGCTCCAAGTGAGTGAGTTGTGGTGGAGCCTTGTCTGATTCACTCCACAGGTTGGATGGCATGCACCCCACGAGACATGTGGCTGCACAGCAAACAATGAGCATAAAAATAAAACCTGAACTGCTGCCTCATTTGCTAAGCACGTCCATCTTGTACATTGAGCAAGTCTGGGTTCCTGTGTGGAGAAAAAAACCCCATCAGATGGTATTAGCTATATATACACACACACTGCATGTGGATACATCAATATTGGATGCTTTATAAGGCTGGGATATGTCCTGGACTCCAGACAGATATAAGAAGAAAAGACATCTTAGAGAATATTGCATTTTTGGCAACATGTGCTGGCTCAAAGGAATTGTAAAGGAAGTAAATTAAATAGTACTAAGAATGTGTATATTTATAGCCCTTTTCATACCAGGATCCCAAAACACCTCTCAAAAAATTAAGCTTCACAACATTGCTGTGATCTACGTAACAAGCATCAATTTTTTCCTAATGTATGAAGTGAATCAGAAAAAGACAAAACAATTTAACCAGGCCATCAGGAGAGAGAAAGGCTGAATTTTAGGCCCAGATTTTAACTCTTAGCCAAATTGTCTTTTGTGAAAACATACAGGGAAGCTATTGATTTTCATGCTTCCTTGCTCTTCTCCAACAATGCAGCGCAGTGCTCAGGCATATGGTTAACTTAAGGCCATTGACTGTTGGCTTATGTTTCTGAAAAAACCTTTTGGCATGAAGTACACACAGTTTTGAGAAAAAAAAAAAAGGAATAGGTTTATAAGAGCATTGGTCATTTTACCAACTGTGCCTAGAATTTCCTGGACGTTATAAATGTTCAGCTGAATCCCCAGTGTCGGATTGTATTAAAAGACTGTCCTCAGAAAGGAACATTCCAAATTTCCATGAGCTTTGCCAGTTTCCAGTGATTTGATGTTTATTTGAGCTATTGTACAAAGTTTTCTGTTGAGTCAGATCATTCAGGACTTGCTGCTGGGACCACAGAGTGTCAGCAGAACATAATTCATCTGTGGCTGATGGCAGCACAGCTTGTTGGATAGGTAATGCCTCTTCAGGCAGAGATACCACCAGGAAATTTGGTGGGGCTTATTTCCTGCTAAAACAGAAATCAAGCATTCTGTTCCCCCTTTGTTTGCTTGTTGGATCTCTTTAAGGAGTGGAGAAATATCTGCAGCATCTTTCTGGGGTCAAAGAGGGAGAGAAAAGCAGCATCATGATTTTATATAATGTCCCCAGCATGCTCTCTCCTGTATCATCCATCCTGCCTTGAGTCTTTTGCTGGCTTTTTGTCTTTTTTTATCTTTATGTTTCTTATCTTTATCTTTATACACACACACACACACACACACACACACACACACCTCTGCCTTTTCAGTCTATTCCGAAGGGAATTCCCTCAGACTGCATGAAGTACCAAAAAGCTCTTTTTCTTCTTAATGGAAGAAATACGTACCAAGATTATGCCTTGCTTTTGTGGTATGAACTACAGTTGAATAAAACTTCCCCAGCTGCACAGTGAGACCAAGTCTTTGAGCTCACATGTGCTTTCTGTGAAAACAGCTCGCCCAGAAACGTAAAGCAAGAATTTACTTTCTTTTTTTTATTTTTCTCTCTCTCTCTTCTTTTTTTATTTTATTTTTTTTTTTATTTATTTTTATTTTTTGTGACCAGTTCTCAAAAGTAGCTGTTCATGGAGCTCTAATTAGCTTTTACCTCTGTAGATGGGACATCTTGGCTTCAGGATAGAGCCTGTGTTGACTTAATTACTTAGATCTTAAGCTATGCAAGGCTCTCGGGGCCTGTGTAGTACCTGGCAGGGCTGGAACTGGACCGAAGTTCCTCAGCAAACCTCAATGCAAATAATGAATGAAGCTACATAAGAGCACTTTGAGTAACTCCTTCTAAACCACGAGATGTTTGGACTGCAAATAAAGAAGGATATGTGGGACATAATCTGCTGTTGAGCTTTAGCACAATTCCTGTTAACTCTGAGCCTGACACAGCTGGGACAATAGCAGGCTATAGATTTTGTTTCCGTCCCTGACATTTACTAAGCACTGCAAGACTAAAACATTTTGAAGGTTATATCCAATGTCTTGCAGAACGAATGACAAATGTCAGCCCTTACACTCTCACAAGATCCGAGCAGGAATAAGACAACTCTATAGACTGAGGCAAGTTTATTATTACAAATACCTTATTAAATCTAAATGGTAATGGCATTCCAATTAGCTCATTGTTAGGAATCTTTCATGTTTGACTTTCATTTAGACTGATTACGGGAATAATGCAGACCCTGTATAAGTAATTGGCACAAAATAAAAGCATTTGAGCTGCAAAAACCCTCCTAGAGGCTGTGCTCTTTAAAAAAAAATAAATAAAAGCTTCCTATCTTTCCCAGCTCATGAGCTCTCTCTGTTCACCATAATAATGAGACAACCCATTGAGTCTCCTGTGGGCCTGGTGGTATCAGAGCTCCCTTTTTACCTACCCCTCTCTTCTCAGGAGCTGTAGGGGGGCTCCTTCTCTTTTACTCTCCACCATCCTATTCTCTGCTCCCTTCGTCACAAGCCTTGGCACTGTTTTATTGATCCTGCTCAACTGTGGATTCTTTCACACCCAGATCACAGGCTAGCCTCTGTCTCTCCCACACCCTCCTCCTCCTTCTCCTAACAGCCCTGCTGGTCTTTCCAGAGGAGCAGCTGGGAACTTGCCTTTCTGTCCTGGCTACCTTCTCTCCCTTGGAGAGAAAAAGTTTTTCCTTTTGCAGCAGAGCTTCTGTGAACTGGGCAGAGACTGCTGGTGACTCCTCACAGTTCTCTGCCTGCTTCCTTCAGAGGGCAGAATGTGAGAAAGGACTTTTTTCAATACTTCCTGCAGCCTGGCATGGAGATTTTCCTTTCTTCCCCTGCTAGAAGGAGGTCTGGAGAAAGAGCATCCACTGAGGAATCCCTCTTGCCATGAGGAAGGCCAGAGCACAGCCCTTGTAGAGCTCAGCCTGGTGGCTCCTGGCTTCCCCCCATCAGTTAAGTTCCAGCAGGGTAAGGGGGCACCAAGCCTGGAGAGGCTGGCTTACAATTTTGTGTAGGCTGAGGAGGAAACATCCCATTCCAAGAGACATTGGTTTCAGGGAAAGCACCAAAAGCCACTGCCTGGAGCCCCAGCTCGTTAGGTTAAGAGAAGCAGCAGAAGATACTTGGTGAAGCATCCATCCCTGCCAGACCTCCCTTCTTCCTCCGACTAATCTGTGCCAGCCCTGGCGTGTTTCTGGGCACAGAAGCTACAGTAAAATAAGCCATGCAGCAAAGACTTCCTGCTCCTTAGTCTGGGTGTTCACATCCCTTTCACCCTGCTCTGCTCATCCCCAAACCTTCTGGCCCTTGCCAGCCCAGTGTGGGTGAGAAGGGCACACAGCAGTGGGCTCTGGGGATCTGAGACACTCTCCAGCCACTTCCCCAGCCCTGGGATCAAGCTGGGAGCAGGGCTCTGGGTTGCAGCTTCCTGGCAGAGCAGACCCAGCATGTGTTATCCGTATGACGGCGCGCCAGGAAAGGTCTCTGCTGTGGGAAAGGCCAGCTCCTACTTAGGAACTGCTCGGCTTCTGCAGGGCTCTGGAGGGTGAGCTAGGAGTTACAGCAGCAGCAGGGTTTAGGGAAAAGCTGGGGAAGGCGATGGGAGCAGCAGGCAGCTGGAGAAGAGCAGGAAAATGAAAGCTGAGATGTGCCTGGCTGCTCTGGAGAGGAGCAGTGTGTCATGGCACGGAGATGCTGGGCTCACTGGGCACTGCAGCAGGGCCCAGAAAGGTCATGAAATCCCCACTCTTGCAGGTTCTCAAGAGTGAGATGAAGCCCTGAGCAACCTGTCTG
>VRYO01002114.1:2808896-2819983 GCA_009812075.1 Sialia sialis | reverse complement strand
GCGCGCACAGACAGAACAATGGCAACAGCTGTTTCATTTCGCCTCGGGCCAGCGCTTCCTGCTCGGTCTGCATCTGCCCTTCTGGGTCCAATTTATGCTCCTGGGTTGTTGCTGTGTTTTTTGGTTTTTTGGGTTTTTGGGTTTTTTTTCTTCGCTGTGACCCCTCTATCTGTTGAGGAGGGATTCGGAGGAGGATGCGCTCCAGCCCCGTTCTGGCACCGGGACACTGTGCCCATCGCCAGGGGCAAGGGGAGAGAGGGATGCCGTGCTTCTTCAAATGAAAATAATGACAAATGTCATGGGGGAAAAAAGCCCCAAAACACCCTGAAGTAATACAAATGAGCAGTGAGGCTGGGCTGAGGTGCAAGCCCCCAGGGACATCCATTCCCTGTGGGAAGTGGGGTGGCCGAGGTGCAGCTGGGGCTGGCTGGTCATAGAATCACAGAGTCACAGAATGATTTAGGGTGAAGACACCTTAAAAATCCCTTGGTTCCAAGACCCCTGCCGTGGGCAGGACACCTTCCACTATCCCAGGTTGCTCCAAGCCCTGTCCAGCCTGGCCTGGAACATTTCCAGGGACGGAGTATCAACAGCTTCTCTGGGTAACCTGTGCCAGGGCCCCACCACCCTCACAGTAAAGAATTTCTTCCTATTATCCTAATATCTAATCCAAATCTACCTTCCTTCAGCATCAAGCCATTCCTCCTTGTCCTATCCCTGCCCAGCTTTCCCAGAGCTGCTTTAGGACCACACAATCCTTGCAGTCCCCAGACAGCACAGCCTGTACTTGTGGTGGTTTTTAGGGTCCCTTTAAACCCCTGCTTCATCTCCTAATTCTTTGATTTCCTGGTCCCCAAACAACCATTGCCTGGGCAAGGGGAAGCAAATGGTCCCAGCACTTCTAGGCAGAAAGCGGGGTGATTTAAACTGGAATCCACGAGTGTTCAGGACCAGGACTGGGTCTTGTTAAACTGTGGGCTGATTTAAATGTCTGGAGCTGCTCAGGATGTTTCTTTTGAGCCAGGATCTGCAGGATAAGCCTTTCATGCTTCACCTTTTAACATGAATCCTTCCTCCCCTCCCTTCTGTTTTTTTCCCTCTGAGAAAGTGGCTGCATTCTTTCCTGAGTTAATTGTATCTTTCTGGGTTGGATAAGGCATATCTCATTAGAGGGGGAGAGAGATTTAATGTGAACTTCAAGCTGCCTTCTCCATGCTACAGAAAAGAAATCCCTAATCAGTGCAGTATATATTTTGTATAATTGCTCTTTGACATTCCCTCTTTGCTTGCTAATTAAAGTGAAAGAAAACGGTGGGGAAATGTTCCAGTGTGTTTTCCTAAGACAAGAAAAACTAAAGCCCTCTTTTGTTTATAAATACAGGGTATTTCAAGGGCCCAGAGAATCAGTTGTTTTCACAGGCACGCTGATGAAATTTATTATTATTTTCCTTTGGAGCCTGGCATTGAGCACATCTGCAGCTGGTGTAAATGGCCACAGCTCGGTGGAGGTCACCCAGGCACAGCCAGGTGACAGCCTGGTGCCTGCATGCTGTGAGAGGCTCAGGCCAATGTAGTTTAGATAAAATACTCCGTTCTGTCCCATGAAATATTTTATTTTTCTTTCAAGAATGAAAATTATAGCAATAAAAAGTAAGTAAAGTGTAAACAGTAGCATTGATCTGCAGCTACTGCTGATTATTTCTAGTGTTCTGGAGACTGTATAATGATTTTTTTCAGTATTGCTCAATCAGAAAAGGCTTGTTTCCTCATCTCATCAGTTTGTGTATGTATTTGTTTGAGTTTTTTTTCCTATAAACACATTCTGTCAGGGGAGATGCTACCAGGACATCACTTCTCTCAATGGAATCTTCTGCATCACAAGGCTGACACTTGGCATCTATTTAAGATGTGTGAGAATTCCTTTAAAAGTCTTCCATCACACAGCAAATAGATGAAAATGTGCTGGTTCAGCTAAGGAAAATGAACTGTAATACGTGTTTCATGACATGAGAGTTACCCAAGGTGTTACTTCATGTCCGTGTCCATGCAGTCCCAGCCCACAGAGCCAGAGCAGTGCTGTCCCTCTGTCCTGCTGATGGTGACACTGTCTGTGCAGCACACCCAGCACACCCTGGCCAAGTCCTCCCCAGAGCTCGGTGCTGAGCCAGCAGGCCACTCTGCCCTGTTCCATCACACCTTTGTTGTGATGACATCAGATCCCATCACAGCCCTCTGGAAAAGACCCAGGAGGGCATTCAGAGCTGCTGATCACACAGGGGAGCCAGGGGAACTAGCTGCTGACAGATTTAGAGGTTTTAGTCTAATTAAAATGCTGTTTATTGCCTTTAGAAGGCGCCTGTTTGTTTCTAATTCTAGAAGTCAGTTTGGGAAGTGACTACCTTGGCAGCAAGTTGTGACTATGGGACCTGAAATTTTCCAATAGCACTACTGTTGTTATTAATTAATGAGTATTATTAATAACTGCTTGGCCTTGGACATAATTCTTACACAGCAGGACAGGAATTCAGGACCCAGAGAACAACAACAACATTACTTTTGCTGTGAAGGTGCTCAGCTTTGCTTCTCTCATCACAAATTCCATCTGCTTTGACTAGGACTGGTCTCCAGTTTTTCCAGACACAGCCTCTTGCTTTTCACCCTTCCTGGCACTCTTCTCAGCTTTATGATCAGCATGACAGTAGCCATCACCTCCAAAGGTGATGTGCCAGGTCAGGAGCAGCCAGCACTGGTTTGGGACATGCAGCTGGTGCTTGACCCTCTTGCTTCTTTTCCTTGCAGCCTTCTCTTCTAGAGACTTAAATTTATCCATTCCATTTACAGTAATTTCACACCTATAAGGCGCACCTTTTTGACTAAAATTTTGGTCGGAACCCGGAAGTGCGCCTTATAATCCGGTGCACCTTATATGTGGACAAAGTTCGGAAATTTGCCAACCTGGAAGTGCAAGCCATGAGAGCCGCGGCACCCGGCACCAGGGGCGGGCAGGAGAGCCGGGGCCCGTGGCATGGGGAGGGCACCTGGGGCTGCGTTTAAAGGCTGCACCGATCTGTGAAAAATGTTTGCAAATTGAGCACCTGCCAGTAAACCCCACGATCGCGCGGTTCTGTTACTAATTTGTTACTCTGTTGCACGTGGATCCTCGCTGCAAAAAAAAACATGCACCTTATAGTCCGGTGCCCTTATACTTGTGAAATTACTGTATTCACGTTAAAGAGGGAAGGAAGTTTCAAGCTAAAAACAACGGTATATTATTGTAAATGATCATATCTGTCTCTGGCCAGCAGTAATGGCAATTTTGGATAAATAAGAATTGCAGGAATAACAAATCTTGTTTGAGAATGAAACCAGAGCTGGAATTGGGATGAATTAGTTCTGTTCACAAGTTGGTGGAGTTTTGATGTGTGATTGTGGGAAGGCCCCTTGGATGTAAGCTTTCCTACTATCTAGGAAACCTGGAATGAGAAATTGTTATAAAACTTGGCCCTTTATTTGTGCAGTACTTTCAGAGCCTTTGGTGAAAGGTAATGAATAGCTGCACGCTTCCCTGTGGTTTATTAAACACACATTGATCACAATTCACCCAAGGCAATGACATGTTTTCAACAGGAGGAGACCCAACCCAAACACAGGATCCTCACGTTTCCAGCCCTTGGAGAGGTCCATATGCTGAACTCAGACCCAAAGCTGGCATTGTTGCAGAAAGCAGAATGAAAACCACAAGTCCCTGTGCAAGCCTTGAAGTCTCAAGGAGAAGACAGGGCTTAACTCCATCTCCTGCCTGGTGGTTCTTAACCTCCTGTAGGAATGTGACATTCCAGAAAAACTCTTCTTGGGGTGATAAAGGGTTCATTGGCAGAACCCAATGAGATGCACCTTTCCATCCTCCCTGCATCATCTGTGATAGTACTTTAGATGGGTTCTGAGAGTATAGGGGAAAAAAAAAGATGAAAGGCAACTTGAATCAACACTATCTCCTGTGATAGCCAGGGCTTTAAAAATGCCTAAAGATCTCTTTGATTGCACACTGTTTGGGCCATATGCCATCCTTTTATTACTTATCCATGTATTGGAGAGGTCACATGCTCTGCTGAAAATATATTTTTCTTTTGGCCAAATCCAGGCGTATTTTTAGCAGAAAAATAAAAGGCTGAAATTATTGAATTATTTTCCTTCTCAAATGATCCCTTCTTCCCCTGAGTAGAGAAAAGCAGATATTTTATGAGAAAATTTTGAGCTAACTAGAATATAAATATCAGCAGAAATATATTTCAAGTCAACTTTTTGCCTGTGGCTATTCTTTTTGTCTAACATACTCCTTAGGAATCTTTCTTCTGTAAACAGGATTACTACTAAAAATACAGAAGAGAGTGAGAATGCCAGAAGGGGGAAATGTAAATTCACCATTTTCTTTTATCCTAGCCAGATCACTTCATTGGGCTAATAGCCAGGAAGGCTCAAATATGAATGGATCCTGCACAGACCACAGCAGATGGAAAAGATCTGAGCTGGGCAAAAAGCTCTTTTTTGGAGGTTGTACTTTTGGGTGAAATCATTTCAGAAAGGTAGAGCATTAGACAAAAGAGCTCTTCCATCATTTGGACAGATTTTTGTGCTGTTTCAAAGGAAAAGTTGTGAATTCTTGCTTGTGTTTCATGGATGTATATTCCTTCTAGCTCTCTGAAAAACTTCCTTCTCCAGTGTGGTTGGGTCTGTGCTCTCAGGGGAAGTTCCTCAGCTACAGAGAGGTGTCTGCCCTTGCCCTCCCTGCAGGCTGTGGGCTGATTTTAGACCAGGTCTGCAGGGACCTGGCACCTTTCTCACATTTCGAAGGGCAGGAGGAAGGGGGAGGCAGCAGTGATGGACAAACAGGGTGAGTCTTACTTTCAAGTACCTCTAACCTCCCTCTGATGAGTTATTGCTTTTACAGCCCTGGAAAAGAATTAATTAGATGATCCATGACATCAGGTTTCTTTGGGATTTCAGTGCAAAAGTCCTGTGGACTTGTAACTGGAGCTCAATGGAAAAAAATGTTCCTATGCATCAGGCATAACTCTTGTAAAGTGAACAGACTCACTATTTTACACTATTTTCTGTCCTGTTCTGTTGTGCTGTCACTGAGAAGTCTCAGTGACCCCTGCATAGCAGGGAAGTCAACTCCCCATTTTCCAGGGGAAAGAACTGTTCCAGCAGCAGAATTCACAGTCCCAAGAGGAAAGCAGCACTTAGGTTTGGTAGGCAATGGAGCTCATTTTCAGAACATCTCATTCCCAGAAGCGTTTTGGGGAGAATCCACTACCTGGGCATGGCAATAACACAAAAAGCCTGTCATGCTCACAGTGAAACAGGATGAATTCTGTTTCCTACACACCCTGACATGGGCTAAGGTCCCAAACTGAGCCCCTTTGTAATACTCAGTGGACAAAGGTGATCCCAGAGGCTGCTAACACACTGAGTCTCTGCAATAAAAAACTTTTAAGTAAAATCCAGACTCCTTTTCCTGCTCAAAAATGGTATAACTGAAAATATAAAGCAGTTACAACTCATAGAAGCCACTTAAATCTGCAGCTGATACTTCTGAGCCTTGCTGGGCATCTCTTAATATGACACAAATCCTGCTGACAGGTGACTGTGGGGGCAGAGCTGTCCCTGTCTAAACCAAATCTGGATTAGATACTAGTTCTTGTGTTAAATACTTAGGGGCATTGCTTATCCAGGTCTCTCCACAACCTTGGGAAGGAAAAAAGCAAACCTGTTCCTGTCTCTCTTTTGTCAAAGGGACCAACTGAACAGTGTTGGGGTTCAAGAGAGGGGAGCATCTCTCAGTGGGGTGATCAAGCAGTGGCCCCTGCATTGGAAATGTTTACAAGCTCTTGAGCTCTTATGTCCAGTGAAATACCTGACTCAGCTGGGCTTTCCTGGCTGGCCAAGGTGCCTGTGCTGATTTGTTTTAAATATCAAGTACCAAACATGTAAATAATAATAATATGTAAAAAGGTTTAGCTTACGTTCATGCTGTGTTGTCTAGTGAGCTGGAAACGTAGGAAAGTTTCCAAGTGAGGGAGAAATCGAAATTTTTTACACATGGAAAAAACTCATCTTTCGAGGGAAAGAACAAGATCTGACCAAATGGGAGGTGCACTGCCTTTAGCCAGATCCAGCAGAAATTAATGAAAGCTGGCTTAAAAGGCTCAAAAGTACAATGTGATTCTATATCTTTCCTTTTTACCCAGATGCTGTCCACCTTCTCAAGCATCTTCCACTGCCTCCCTTTCCTCTATAAGAGAGATATGTAGCTCCATGTGCCATGGCCTGTTGGATGTCTCAGGCACTGCACACTGAAATGAAAGCTTTATTATTTTTCTCCTTTTTTTTTTTGTTTGAATACTAAATGCCAGGGAGATTGGTAAAGATTTCAGAAAAACAAATTGACATTTGGCCTAATAAAACGTTGTACACAGTTTTTCCTTTCTGCTTTGACTTGGCAGAAGAGTGCGTGAAAGCTCAGAAAAGAAATATTCCATTTTTCCTGGAGGGAGGCAGGAATCCATTAGCATACAGTGCTGGAGCACAATATCCTGATATGCCCTTAAAAACTGACACAAAAATGTGAGATCTGTACATTAAAATTAAATTCAGAAATCACAAACGTTGTGGTGGCAGCAGCTCTTCTGAGTAAGATTTATTGTTGTCGGCTCTCACAGGGAAGCATGCAATCAAGACAAAGACTTGGATTTTTGTTTTTAAAGGAGTTTTTTGGTTTTTTTTTTTTAGAAAGGCGTCTTTTAAAATGGTAAAAATGCACCTTTCAGAAGGCAAATTAAGGAAGAAGTGCAAATGCAATGCTCTAATTATTAAGCTAATCACACGATTTGTGGATTTCACTCTTTTCTCTTTAAAACATTTTAGTATTGGCAGCCTCAAAAAATTTCCTCTCAGCCTTTTGATTTGGGGCCATGTGGTGGATTAACAAATCTCCCCACCCCTTTGCATCCTGGTTTCTCCACCCCAAGAGCTGAGTTGCCCCCAGGCCAGTTTTCAGCTCTCTCTCCAGATGACAGCTCAGAGTTCCCCTGGTGTGGTGTCCCTGAGCTCAGTGCCCTCAGCACCACACACTGGGTGATGCCACCATTCTCCACCTACTAAATAATGGGGATGAGCTCACAGGAAATCAGCATTCCCTCGATACCTTCCCGGAGAGGATGTCTGGATCTGCCTGCAAGCAGCTCCCTGCTGTCAGAAAAGCTGGGCTGCTGCAGGAGGTGCAAACTGACATTTTACCAACCTAATAACTCAGAGGGTCAAAACCTCCCAGGACGGCTCTCAGCAAATTTCTGTGGCAAACTAGGGGGAAAAGAGAATAAAATTAATGTTACTATTGAAATAAATGACAGAAGGCATTGTGGTTTTATTCCCTAAAATCATCCACTTCTCAGCTTACTGGGCACTGCCAGTTTGCCATGAAGCAGATGGCTGCCATTTTGCAGGGCTTTGGCTCTGTAAGTTGATGATACAGTTTTTTTACAGGCTTCAGACACAGCATTAGCCAGGGCAGAACCCTGGAAGATGATAAAAGGCTTGGAGTGAAAAAAAGCATTGGTAATTTCAACCTGCATACTGGAAATGGGCCAGTGCCATGGCTTTGGCAACATCTTTAATTTGGGAGCGGGAGTGGAAATTACAGCAGCAGTGAGAAAGAAGCCCAATGGATGTAGAGAAACGGAGCTCTTCCTCCTGGAAAATAGAATTAAAAAGCAATGATTGAAAAAATGAAGGTTCCTCCTCTCAGCACAGACGAGCAAAGCCAAGGAGGGCAGGAGTGGGGATTGCAGTGAGAGCTGGAGATTTGCTTGATCAGCTCCCAAAGGGCTGGGCAGAAGAGACCCTGAATGCAGCCCTTGAGAGAGGAATACAAGGCACCAGTGATGAGCTGCTCCAGCTGCATTCCAGGGCTGTGGAAGCCAATCCTGTGTCTGCCCAGCTGAAGTGCCCAGTCAAGAGAGGACACCACGCTGCAGCATCTGCCACGCTCCGGTTTCACGTTAAAAATAGGGCACAGGAGTGTCAGAAGAAAAACTGCTTTTACTACTGTCTGCACTGAGAGAGCGTGTAAACAGCTACTGGAACCCAGCAGAGGAAAGCTGTCAGCCTGGCAGAAGCTCGGTCAGATTTTCAGCTGATGTAAATCAGGAGGACTCCGTTATTAGCACTGAACTGGCTCACAACAGCTGAGGCTCTAGCTGAGCCACTGAAGTGGTAAATAGTGCTGACAGCAAGTTGTGGCTTCAACAACCTTAAATGAACTCCATTAAGTGCTCGTTTCTGAAGAGAATGTTGTTGAAACCTGGAAAAAAGACTTTCAAAGGTTTAACATATTTGTCTGTTGTAGAGGGTTTTATTTTGAAACCAGATGCACTGAGCAGCTCAGCATTGCTCCACATGGCAGGAGAGGCAGCGTAGCAGGGATGGATCCTGCTCTCTCCTTCCTGCTGAAATTGGAAGTAACCTCTGCAGAGTCAATGTCATCACATTAGTGTCAGCAGGACCAGAGGTAGGCAAGTGTGAGCAGTTCCTTCCAGGGAGATGGAGACGATGACAGCCTAAAACCTATCTGAATAATTGAAAAATGTTGGTGATGCTGCATTCCTGGAAGTAAAACTGGCACACGTTCCACAGAAAACTCAAAGTAGCTGAAACAATTGATCATGACAGGGTTGAGTGAAGAAACGAAACAGACTCTGTGGGTTTGAGCAACTCACAGGCAGCTTTGGTGAAAGACACAACAGGCAGGGGCAGAACCAGGCAGCAAAGATCTGGAGAGAGCAACTTAGGCTGAAGTTTGCCACATGAATCAGAGGAGAGCTCAGGAGTGGGGCTGGGGCTTCATGCAAGAGATCACCCCAAGGGACTGATGTGCCACACAACCCACAGCAACAAAAGCATGCACCGGCCTCAGGTTGGAGCTAGCAAAGGGATTTCTCTGCCTTGATTTTTCAATCCCTGGGTTAAGATGTGCCTGCATCACATTTTTAAAGGAGTGTGCTTCACTGCAGCTGTGCTGAGGGAAGAGTGGTGCTGGTGTTCCCAACCCTGGCAGTGGGGCTGTCAGTGCTGCTCAGGGAGCAGTGCAGTTTTTGGGTAAAGCAGCCACTGCCTGGAGCAGCCAGATGAAAGCAGGGTGGTGGGAACAGAGCGAACACATTCACTTCCCACTGGATCTCAACCTCCTCCTCATAACCAGCAGCTCCAGGGGAGGCTTTGTGGTTTGGGGGATGCAGTGGCAGTGCTGGATGGATGGCTGGACCCTGGATGATCTGAAGGTCCCTTCCAACTTTGCTGATCCTATGGTTCTATGTAAACGTTTTTCACAAGTCAGGCAGCAGAAGGTGAATTGGCTTCTAGTGCCCTGCTTGACTCTGGTGCTGGTTCATTCAAGTGCCACAGCCTTTAAGAGAGACATTGAAAAAGAAGCTGGCTGCCTGGAATCACAATAGAGTGAATGGACATGTTCCATCACTGCATTAATGCTCCTCACTAGCCCACATTCAATTCCTTGGCCAGATCCAGCAAAGGACAGAGGCATCTCCAAGAAGAATTTCAATAGAATTCCAGAGAATTACAATGGAATTACACAACAGCACAGAAGATATAATTTATTGGTTATTATGGCTTGTATTTTGTGGATTCCAAAAAAACTCAGCTGAGTGTAAATATTCCAAAAGCCTTCGGAGTCCATTCCCTCTCCAAGAAAAGAAAAACCACCAAAAACCCCCAAACCCCAGAAACTCTAAAATCCCCAAAACCCAAACAGACCCATATAAAGCTGTACTCAGTGTATGGTTGTTTATTCATTCAATAACCCTTTAAAAGCCATGACAGACATGTCAGCAACAGGTTGTTCTTATCTCAGAGGTTTCACTGGAGAGTCAGGCTGGAGCAAACACAAATCATCAGCTAGACAAAAGAACAGGTGACAGGTGAGGTTTTGCTTAGTGTGCAGGATCTGGGGGTTTTTCTCTCTGTTTTTTCTCTCTTTCTGCCATTCCCAGCACAGTTGAGCCCTCAGTTCTTAGTCTTGACTACAGTAGAAACTACAAACACCACCAGCACAATAAGGTCTAGAATATTTTAAGGTTGGGTGTCTGGAGGAAGCATCCATCATGTGGCAGTGTGAGCACAAGCTGTGTCTCAGACTGGGAGGTTTTTGGGGAATTCTCAAAACTCTTCACTGAAATATGCAATTAAAATGGCATGTCAGTTATCTCTGTGTTGTTGATGCTGTTTTTCACACTACAGGCATATTTATTGTTGGGGAATCCTAAATACATTTGGTTTTCTTATCCTGGTTTACACTGTATAAGGACAGAGCAATTTCTTTGATTATGAAAGCCTGGTTTGGTTTTGTTTTGTTTTGTTCCCCCTCCCGATCTCTTGTTGACATGAATAGTCTTTGTCTTTTCTTTTCCCACGTTGCTGGAGGATGGTAGCAAAACCATTAATGGATTTGGACCAGCAACACCACTTAAAGACTGTGAGGGCAGAAAGAAAGTCTCACTCTTCACAACTAAAGCCTGATACTACTTCACCAGTTAATCCATGGCACCAGCTTTGCTGCCAACAGATGCAGGGATTGCAGACACAAATGAGCCACTAAAGGGTAAAAAGTCTTTAACCTGATCAAATGAGAACAAAGCATAAATCATCTCATACCAGATCCCAGCAAAGATCTTTGCTTACTGTCATGTAGCAAAGACCTTATGTCAGCATGCATAGCACAGAAAAATATCTTTATCTCACTGTAGGCAACTACTGCAGCTAAATTATATGTGATCATTTCCAGTGAATAATAAATCAGAAAAAAAGATCCTGGCAATCAAATAGAAAATTGTAGGCTTTTAGTGAGCCTCCAAAGGTAGGTGTCCAGCATCCTGTTAAAACCATGAAACAAAATAATAAAAATATCCGTTACAAGCTGCATGGGTAATCAATACTGAAATGTGATGCCTTTTAATCAGGAGATATTTTAAAAACCCTTGGGAGAAGAAAAAAAAAGAAAGAAAAGAAAAGAA
>VRYO01002114.1:2738691-2798479 GCA_009812075.1 Sialia sialis | reverse complement strand
GTGCGGCTTATATTCAGGTGCGGTTTATAATCGTGAAACTACTGTACTTTCTTTTCTACTTTCTGCAATCTTGTTTCTCAGTAAGAAGGCTGAGATCCCAGATAATTAAAATACTCAGTTTTAGTTGGGTTGTTTCGGTCCAGTTGCATTCAATTTAAATATTTGGGGTTTGGCAAGAAAGGGTGGAACGGTGGAAATTTTTCACTTTTTTGAATCCTAAATGAAATAATCTTTTCTTCATTTAAGATCAGTGAAATCACTTGGAGACTATTGGAGTTTGCTTGGACTTGTGCTGGACACACAGCCTGCCCTCTGCCTTAGAGGAAAGGACAAGTGGGTCTGGAGCACCCTAAAGCTCTGTGTGGATGCATGTGGCTCAGTCCTCTGATGAGGTTTCAGTGATTTTGTAGAGATTTTTTCATGGCAAATGTGGATTCTCTAATGATATCAACTCTCTTTAACTTCCACTCACACATGGCACAGGCACTGCAAACCCGCATCAGCGGTTGAGCAATATCTGGCAGCATGATTTGGCAGCTTAGGAGGGAAAGGGAAGACTCTGGAGTGAACTAAGAAGGTTTAGGTCATGCTCTGCACTTGTCCAAACTGGAATCACAGGTTTAATGTTTCTGCTTTGGAGAGGCTGGGCCACGGTTCAAAGCTGACCACTGTCACTTCTGCAGTGTGGAGGGGATCTCCAGGTCTCCTCAGAGAGCTCTCCTGGCTCTGGGTACATGTGAGAAACAGTTCAAGCCTGGGACTATCCAGAATTCAGAGTTCATGCTGGGAAAGGACACTGTCCTTGTTTTTCAGGATGCCTGCAAGCCTGCGTTATAAACGCAGATGACGGCAATAATGCCTTTGGGAGAATCTTGGCACATGGGGACTGGCTGTTTTTCTGATGGAGAACTGAGATAGCAGGAGGAACCTTTATCCTCTGGCTGAGCAAGAACATCTTGAATCTGTTTATATGTGTATGAAAAAAATTAATCAAACCTCCACAGGCGAGATTCCTCAAGGATGATAAACACTCTTAGGAACACGGCTTAGGAATCCTGCACAAAAAGTATGGGTTAACCTGGAGAGCTGTTTAGCTCAAGATACTCTTGAGGAACAAGGCTGTGGGGCTGTAGAGAAATATCACCAGGAGAGGTCCAGCATTTCTGTGCACAGAGCAGGTACTGGGTCACTCCAGTTTTACCCACTTGGATGTCTTTAGCTCTCTGTTACTAACAATATTACTCCCCTCCTTGCTTTTATTTGATGTCCCAGAGGTCAGAACCTGATCTCTGCCAGGATGAGTAAGGATCCTGGCTCGGTGGCAGATAACCTCTGAGTTTGAGTTTAAGGAGGATTAAGGAGAAATCAAACACAGCAATCAAACATTGGTTTCTCTGGGAGATGGGCAGGGGTGAATGCAAGCCCAGCCTCACCTCTGCATGGCTGGGACAGATGATGGTTGAATGTAAAAGTGGTTTGGTTTAGCCTGAGAGGTAAAACCGAGGCCCTTGCTCAGTTTGGCACCCCATCCCACCTTCCCTGCAGCCCAGGAACTGAGGAAAGCCTCAAGTGAGACAAGGAGCTGGTCAGACCTCAGGCTCCCTCACTCATCATTCCCTGCACAGCAAGATGCTGATGATTTTCACCTCCTGAGGGGTGGGCTCAAATCCACTTCTCCAGAGAGATTTGAACCTGCCATCTCCCACACCCTGGCTGAGTGCCTCAAATATTTGGTAAAGTATCTGGATATCCTCTACAGAGCTGTAAACCTAGGACAAAAATAGTTTCCAGCTGCAACTATATGACTGATTTGACCTGAGACTACTTGGGAAGGGGGGTGTGTAAAGTATTTTATTCACAGAAGAAAAATAATTGCCCTCCCCTATTAAGAAGACAGAAAGGAAGAAGCTCTGTTGCCACAGGAAATGAGCAATGAGATCTTTTAGACAAGGTTAGGAGGCTACACTAATAAACACCACCTTTTCCCAAGCTGTAGTTTGAAAAAATACAGAGTTCTTCTCCCTGTCTCTTTTTGTGTATAGCCATACACTTATGGTTGGGGTTTCAGGATGTCTTAGAGTCACAGCATATTCTCATCAACATTTTATGGCTGTCACCCCTGGGAGTGCAAGTGGGTGTCACAAATACGCAATGTCTTCCCACAAAAAAATAAAGACCAAGCAGTCCACACTCAAATTATAGAATCATAGAATTATTTAGGTTGGAAAAGGCCCTTAAGATCGTTGAATCTGGTCTTAGGTTTTAAAAGGCATTTGAAGTCAGGCTTCTAGAACCATATTTAGACTTATAAATAAATAATCAAATTTTCACATGTGCTACATCCAGCTTCTCTCACATTACACAGTTGCAGCTGGAAGGCCAATATTTTTGAAAATCAGGATAATTAGGGGCTTGAAAACAGACTTGAAATAGAGATTTGCAAAGGGAGTTAGGTGCACAGTTTCTGTTGAGAAGAGGTTTAGCAGTTTCACAAGCACAACTTTTAGGTACCCATTAGGAAAATCTCAGCTTTGCTGAAAATGCCTCTGGATTCCTGAGATTTCGTTCATTTGGCAGCCAGGCACCAAGTTCTGTCTGACCCGAAAAGAAATCTACTGAGTTCTGTATAACTTATGTAGCCTTTCTTTGGAAAATAAATAAATCATTCAACTGGAAATACTCAAAAAGCTGGGCACATGTCCAGATACAGTATGCCTAGCTTAGTGGCAAAAAAGTTACGGCACACATCCTGCATTGTCAAGAACATTGAATGTTTTGGCTGCCCTAATAGAAAAACAATAATTCAATCATGTATTATAAAGGAATTTCCTGGAGAAGTTTGGCCCCACTCAATCATCCTATTAGATTTATCCTTAATGTGGAAGAACAGCACATTAGATTCATTACATACATTAGGCCAGCTACGTTTATTTCCAGATGGGTTTCCATAAATGGTCAAAATGCCTAAAAAAAGGCATTTGGAAGATGCCTTTATAAGTAACTCCTACAGCATGATAATAACTCTGCAGTCTTACACGCTATATGCCCAGCAATTCCTTCTTGCAATGGAAGGACACAACACAACTAGCTGTAAGTATTTTATATATCAATAATGACAGGCCCACTGGGCTGGGATCATTGTTTAATTTCACTGGCAGGGGCCCACAAGACTGGGATATTATGCAAAGAAAAGAGAGGATGTGTGAGGAGATAGTTATGCTAATATATACAGCACTTCCCTCCTCCCTGGAGTAACTGTCTTAACATCACACGTGGTGATTTGTCCTTGGCAGTTCCAAATTACCTACACCTGTTGGCTCTGGCATACTAAATAAATAGCCCATTAAAGATTTCTCTAGTTACTGAGAATGAGGAAAATGCAGTTCAAAGGGCTCTGCTGCAGCCCTACAGCCCTCACTGAAGTGTTTTAGCTAGCTCACAGATGAGAGGAGCTAGATCAGTATCAAGACTTTTGAAAATAGGGCTGCAGAGCAATCTTCATGCAATTTTAGAGATTCAGATTTGGTCCTGACTGGGGTCTGGGATGATGCTGCTGGGAACAGCCCTGTGTTCCCATCAGAGCCTATAAGGGACTGTGGCTATGATAAGGAGACAAACCAAAGTAAGGGAGGTGTGTCACCTCAGCACTGACTAGAGTCCTTTTCTTTAAAGCTTCTCAAGGACCAGAACCTCTTGAGTTTGTGAAGATTTGTCCTATATTGTGTGTGGTCCTATATTTTTCACAGCTGCCAAAACACAACTCTCAGCACATTATTGGTGCTGACAGGATACCTTTTAATTTCTCAGGGTGCTTCAGATATTTCCCTCTCGCATTCTCCTTCATCTCATAAATGTGCCATGTGTCCAGCTGCTTCTCCCTGGATCAGAGACCTGGATGCTGCTGCTTAGCCAAAGCACCAGTGATCACTTCCCACTGGGATCCCAGGGGAAGAGCAGCACTTTGAAGGGCAGCTCTTGTGTCTCTCCATGAGAAAAGCAGACCAGCATCTTCAGAGGGAAGATGAGCTTATTGTGGGAGGTGGGTGCTGCTGTTCTGGTGTCCAGCACCTTCTCTGCTGGTCACACTGGACACACTGCAGATGTGCAGGGATGGGCTACAATTTCACTAAAAAATCACCCCTGAACTGAAATTGTGTAAAACTGCTCCAAAACCACGCATTACTTTAGTAATAAAGGATACTTAATTAAAGAACTTTATTTTTTGCTCTATGCTTTTGCACATACAGGGTGCCCAAACCAGACCAGGACACAGATGTGATTATGATGCATCACAGAGCAGCTGGCCCCACTGCTATTTGGGGCCACTCCTCTGCCAGGGTTACCAGGCACATGGAAGTTCCACAGCAGGAGTTTTGACTGATGCAGATATGGAGAGTTGTTAATTACACACAGCAAGAGACTGCAAACCATCACTTTGACTGTACTTGATGCTGGGAAAGGCTTTACTATTCTTGGATCTGCCACAAAAACGTCTCAAATCTCTCTCTGCAAAAAGGCAGAAGGCTCCAGTAGTTCAGCTGTGCCAGTGCAAACAGTTTCCTCACCACCTTAATTTAAGTATCTCCTAATGATACCCCTAGACCTTGTGTTACACTCCATTACACACGCGCTGCCACATATGTAAAATACATCTACCTTTTATTCATGTGTAAATATACATGCTTTGCATTCATGCATGTAATACAGGTATCAACTTTCCCAAGTCCACAAGATCTGTAGCTTTACTGGTGCACAAGCATGTCCTCTGCATAGCTGGAAGTTATATCAACAAGATGTGTGTGCCAAGACTTTTCAGGAAGGAATCTGAACGGGGTGACCAGCCAGAAATTTCAATATGTGCCCACAAAGCACTGCTGCATGCACTGGAGCTGCATGCTGTGCTCCTCCCAGTGCCAGCAGAGGGGCAGGCAGGATTCTTTGTGGTGGCACCTCATCTGTCCTCCTGCACACCCAGAGTTTGTAAAGAATAACTCCTGGGTGTCCCTCTGAACGCTGCTGGTACAGTTTGCCAATAATAAAATTTTACATATGTTTGAACTGCTTCTGTGGTCTCAGAAAATGTTGAAAGAACACATATATTTGTAAAAACTCTGGGTTGCCTGATGTGCTGGAAACTCGCTAGGTGCCTATAATGTTTCAAACTGAATCCTTTCCCTGTTCACTTCTTGCCAGGTTTTCTGTAGTCCCAAGGGGTAAAGTTCTCATCTGTCAGCTCCAAATTACTGAAACCATAAAGTTGAGAATAATACAATTATCAAAATCTCAGAAATGATAAATGGAGGGTTTATTTAGAATATTTTTCTATGTGATCTCCTGCTGTGCTGAATCCAGTCTCCACAGTCTTCAAGCCCTAAGTCTTTTGTTCTGCATTAATGGAAATATTTTCATACTATTTCCCATGTCCCACAGGACAAGTTCACTGTGGTCATTACATTAATTAATCTTTTCTCTGAACTTGCAATGTCCTTAATACTAGATTTGTGTTTGTTGTCAAAGTCTATAGTAAATTAGTAAGTTCGTAGTTTTCTTCACCTTTCATGACAGTCAACATCTTCCTTCCTCAGTGTTGGTGATATCCAGAGCAAAATATATGAAATTGAGATACAGGTCAACTAGACAGCTTTCTATATTATCAGTTTATTTTTATTGTTTATTAAAAATGGAGAAAACTTGATTAAAAAAATGAAATAATTATTAAGCACACTGTTAAAACTAGGTAGCAATTTGTTGCACTTGCTACAGGGAAGCTTGGCACATTTTTCTTTCTTGCACATTTTTCACCCTTATTTTTCTCCATCACTTAACATCCATTGCAGGAGAGCAAAGCCTCTCCCCGAACAAAGCTCTGCAGACAAACTGGGATTACAGACTGCATTCTGATTTCCTGTATGCTAGAGAAAATACAGTGTGATGCCAATTACTTCAGGGGGGAATGACTTTGGATTTATACCACTGTGTCTGAGATCATAATTCCTCTCCTTGTGAGTAATTGGGGTCACGTGTCTTCCTTTTTAACTTCCCCACTGCAATGCCTACGCCTCATGCTGCAGGATGAGCAGCCTGAGCCATCCCAGATGACTGAGTCATGAGCATTTTTTCTAGATGAATACATGAGGGTTTATATGAGAGCAAGTAATTGCTCTTCATATGTGCCTGGGATATTATTTCATTAACCAAACTACTCCCTGTTCATGCAGAAGCCCTAAAGATCAAGCAGCTGCCAGTGGCAAATTAAGTTTTCCTTGGGGTTAGAGCACAAAGCCAAAACTTTTGGGTCCTTTTTCATTACCTTCCTCAATCTGTGACTTTAGACAAACTCCCTGAGATCTCTGTGCATCAGTTACCTGTCTATAAAGTGGAATGAAAGCTTAATTTACAAGGGAAAAGAGATGTGAAAGGAAGGCATAAGGGGCCAAATTCTGTCCTCTTACTCATACTGAAGCAGTCCCAGGCTCTGTGTTCCTCGACTGGCTCCATGACATCACCAAGGAAAGCTGCACTTGGTGTAAGCTCACATGTTTACCTCGGCTCTCCAGGTAAGTAAAACACTCCGGAGCAGCTGAAATTCCCCAGTGAAAGCTGCCCTAGAAATACGAAGTGTTCTAGTGACTCAGGTTCACTCTTTGTTTGGGTACAGATTCAACATCTCACTTCCTTGGCTTATGAGACAGGTTGTTATTGTAACACTCTTTCCTACCTCCTAACACCTACTTAAACAGAAATCACTTCTTACTGGTCTCATGTTCAGGGCACAAAAATCTATTTAAACTTTCCTTGTGACATGAATAAAACCATTAAAATCAACCTCAATCCTTCTGCCCCTGAGGGATTGCTGTCTTGTTACAAACCCACCAAACCACTTCTCGTGATGCCTTCAGCATTTCATGAACTCTGCTTTTCTTAGGAAGGACCTCGGCTTCTGAGACTGAGGAGACTTCTCTGAAGCCATGAGCAAACAGCATGGGAAAGCAAGGGCATTGGGGAAAAGACAACTTCTTTCCCAAAGGAGGAGTTTTAACGTGGCTAAGAAGGGAATTAAGACTTTGGATCGAGGCTTTAGCACCATGTTAGGTAAGTGACACCCTTTAGCATAAAATCACTGTATGGAGAGTAAGCAGAATATTATCAGCTATGTTTATACAATCAACTTTATGTGTTCTTATATTCATTTCATGCATGCATAAGTGGCTATATAACCTGCAAGGCACTAGAGGTTTGTTTTGCCAAGTTTTCCCCCCATGGTAGTAACTTTTCCTCCCTGTGTGTAATGTTTATGCTGCAGTCATCCAGGTTAGTGATAAAAACCTGCTATTTTCAAAATCCCACAGCTTTAATGGTGGCAGGTTGCTTTAGTACCAGGATGGGGTCACACAGAATGACCCTGAGCCCAGCAGACACTCACCCAACACCCCTCACACACGCTGGACACTTCTTACCTTGCTTTCCACAAACCCCAGAGTAAAACCCAGCTGTGTTCCAGAGATCTATTAGTGCACACACTAAAGAGCATATTTATGATACCACAAATATTTAACTATGGTCTCTGCAAGTGGGAGGAGAAACTGCTCTCTCCAAGAGCTTTTGGCCATAGGATTTCCCTTCCTTGCCAGCCTCCATGTGTGCCCCTGGAGCGATGGGTTTGGCGGGGAGGCCTCAGATAATCATCTGACATCTTTCACAGAGCTCATAAAAAGAGCTAGTAAGAACTCCTTACATATTATCATATGTATTTGAGTTTCCACAGGACAAAGCAACACTTCCAGGAAGGGAAGGAGCAGCGTGCAGCGGCTGCTGAGGCATCCAGGGAGTCACAGCCAGGCCGTGGAGTGGGGAAGGAAGGATCCTGCCAACGTGTCTCAGAAAGCTCTGGCCAGCTCCTCCCCTCTTTGCTTTCTTCTTGGGAAAATTCAAGATTTCTAGCCTAATATACAGTGTGCCTGTGAAAAGAAAATGGGTCAGAGGAGACTCCCTGCTGAAGGGCTCAGAAGGCCTGCCATGCCAGACTCATTTCTTAGGGAAATCTGCTGCCTTCCTGGAGTTCAGATTAAAGATGTGAACTGAAAGCTTTCTGCCCTGCTATTGGGGGATGGATTTCTATCCATTACTGGTTTTTCAGGTAGGAAGTGACAAATTTGTGACAAGAATTTCAAGTGCAATCAAGAGTTGCTCAGGGGCTTGGGACAACAGGTGAAGGGATCAGGAGCAGAGGCAGTGTTCTCCTCTATCTTTCCAGTTGCATGGAATGATGAGGGAAAAACAGGAAAAAACAGATCAATAGCTGGCTCCAAGCCTGGTCATGGGCAGAATTTTGGGAGTTTTGAGTTGGTTTACACGACACCGAGTGGATGGCAACAGATGGGGTACACCTGTGTCAGAATGGGAAAATAATCTTTGGGAATTAGCAGGGCTCATTGAGACAGCTTTAAACTAGATTTGAAGGAGAAAGGGATAAACTCAGGCTTGCTAGAGACAAGCCTGGGGCCACACCCCAAAATTTGAGGGACAGGGTGCTAGTGAGGTCCTTTGATTTGCTCTCTCAGTGAAAGAAGGGATGAAGAGTTGTGCAGCAGCAGAGATAAGAGGGTTATTGATATGTTAGAAAGCGTGGAAGCATCTGAGAGTAGTCAGGCAGGAATTAGGAGTTCTCCTTGGAAAAGGTGGGAGCAGTGTGCAGCTCCCTGACACAGCTGGTGAAGGAGCAGCCAGGAGAGGCATCCACTGAACCTGCTGTTTGTGAGCAGGGAAGGACTGGTGGGGTGGGATGGGGCACTGGGATCATGGAATGATAGAGATTTTGATCCTCAGAGAAGTAAGGAGAAGGATGCACAGAACTGCTGCTTTGATCATTTGGAGGGAAGACTTTGGCTTTTTTAGGAGACTGATTCATGGTGTCCCTTGGAAGAAGAGCTGAAGATCCAAGGAGTTCAGGAAGGCTGGACATTCTCCAGGAAGGAAATCTTCAAGGCTGAGGAGCAGGTTGTTCCCATGCGCTCAAAGCTGAGATGATGGGGAAACACTGGCACAGGCTGCCCAGAAAAGCAGTGCAGTCACCAATCTTGGAAGTATTTTAAAGTCCAGCAGATGTGGTGCTTAGGGACAAGGTTTCATGGTGGCTTTGGCAGTGCTGGGTTAATGGGCGCAGGGATCTTTAAGGTATTTCCAACCTAAGCAATTCTATAATTCTATGATTCCAAAATATGATTTAATGCTGATATTCAGTATCTTGGCTTGGACTAATAATTGGCTTTCCTGTAATATGCTGCTTTACAGAATGGTCAAAGAGAGAGCCAAACTGAGCCTCTGCAAAATGGAAATGATCCTTGTCCCAAAGTTTACATTTTGAGATGAAAACAAGGGATCAGGTTCTCTCCCTCAGGCTGAGCAGATTCTTACTCTGCAAGTAATTGTGCTGAAACCAATGGCAGTGCAATGGAGTTGAAAGATCTCCTGACATGGTGCAGAGGCCAGTAGCTTTGATTCCAAACATCCATTCACCTTGTTTGCTTATGTATTAAAAAGCTTTAAATGCCCTACAGGCGTTGCAGTGTATTGGGACTGAGCTGCCATGGCTGAGCTCTGCTGCCTGCTTGGCTCTCCCAGCACACATAAAGAAATTCAGGGTCAGAAAGGATGGAGCAAATTTGTCCAAAAAGCCATTTTGTTTCTTCTGATTTTGTTTTTCAATTTTGTTTATTTTTCTGCTTTCACCCCTCCCTCCAGCCAAATTCCCAGTCACACTGGTAGGGTGAGCACACTTCACTGGATACCCTGACTTTAAAAAAGTAGCTTTTCCACCAGCAGATGAAAAGGGTGGATCCCCTGGGCATGGTCCTGCTGTTTATGCTGAACAATCAGCTGATTTGGGGAAATACCTGCTCTGTGCCCCCTCTGTGCTGATACAGATATGTATTTCACTTCCCATGACATTAATATAACTCTGCACACGCTGTTGTTTCCCCATGGCATTACTATGGGTCTGCACAAGGAAACAGGAGGAAAAAGAGGAGCTCCTGAACACCTCCTCAGCTTATCCTGCAGCTCTCACTGAAACGGGCTGGAAAATCTGAGAGAGGAAATTTTTATGCTGGCAGAATGCCAGGCTGATTAAATCCAAGTGAGGCTCCCAGAATAAACGTGAGGAGTTCCTCAGGTTTCCAGTGAGCTCACTGGGCTGGTGATGGGGAGAGCCCTGGTTCAGCCCCAGCCACAGCTCCATGAGATAACTGGGTGTTGGTCACCACTGTTTTTATCTGGTTATGTCACAGGAAATCAGCAAGCTGATGTAATTCACACTGGACCAAGCTCGTGGCTTGGATGACGGGGTTTGGGAACCCTGCAGCTCCAAAATCTAGGCTTTTGCAAATAGCTGAATCACCCCAAACAACACCCAACCCCAAACTGGGCCACAAGGCAAAGGTGCTCCAAAAATGCATTCAGAACACTTCCAGGTGGTAAGGAGGAGCTCAAAGGCAGTGATTTGGGGCTGCCTATATCAACTTAATTTATCCTGTCTATAAAATCTCCATCCCTTTAGCTGTCTGGTCCTGTTCTCCTTTCTTCTCCCAAGCTGTCACCTGGTTTTTAAGTGGCTTGGGGATCCTTGCCTGCCTAAAGGGGATAAATCTTGGAAGAGTCCAATTATTAATCTCTAGAAGTCTCTACTGAGTATATGATTCCTCTTTCAATTTTCTTTCTTAGAAATAGATGGATAGTTTTATTCCCTTGTTTTTCACCTCGAGGCAGAAAAATCTAACAGGAGTTTTCAACTTGAATGATGAAAGTTTTGTGAGGCTACACTGAATGGCAAATAAGGCCTTTTCCTGGGAAGTTCTGAGCAGCCTTGGCATGAGGTGGGATTCAGACAGTGCAGGGTGGACTCTCAGAATGTTTAGAAGAGCACTCCAGTGGCTGTGCCAGACCCCCAGAGCACTGCATGAGTGGGTAAACGTATGTGACCTGCCCAGAGGTCTCAGGGAAGCAAGGCTAATTCCTGGTTTCGTGATGTTTTTGCTGTGATTGTTCTACAATCTTGCCTTTCATTGCCATAGAACTCTACCTTCTCATCCAAATCTTGATGTTGTCTTCTCTCATCCCTCCCAAGAGCCCCATTTCATCTGCTCCTATCAGATTGTCTCTGCTCTGTGGGGATGCCAGAAGAGCAGAGAAAAGATATCACAGAACAGAATATTTTTATTTTCTGATGTCTGCTACCTCCTTTACTGCAAGGCTTCAGAAGCAGATCCAGCTCTCCCTTCATGTCCATACAAAGTGTCCAAAACATTGGGATGGATCTGTAGAGAACTCATCTTTACTGACCTGGCAGGTGCTTTGTCTGTTTATTAATATTTATAATACTTGGGATCAGTCTTTTATGCCCAAGAAAATTAGCAAATCTGCCCTATTCCCAGAGAAGAGGCAGGGAAGGAGGGTGGTAATGAGCTGGCATTTAGCAGCAGCTCCAGGAACGTGTGGAGCAGGGTCCCAGCACCTCCCCTGCCAGGCTCCTGGCATCCCCAGCTCATGGGCCAGGCTGAATGGAGCTGCTTCTGCTCCAAGAACCTTGACATGGCACCAGCCCTCCAAATCTGCAGGATTTCCCCTGGATCCCAAGATCTCTTCCCTGATTAGAAGTGTGGCAATGCAAGGAAACAGCCTGTGCCTCCTTCACAGTTACAGACAAAGAGACAGGCGTGCCATGCTGACTTAGGAAAATGGTCTGTCAAGTTCTTATAAACAATAATAAGAAGTAAAATAATGTTTCATTTTCTCCAAATGAGGAGGGTATTTGTTTTGCACTCATAAAGCTCTGCTGGTCCTCTGGAATGGATCAGTAGTGACATCCAGTGGCCACAAACGGAGACAGCCACAGTAATTTTGGGATGTAACTGCTTGGGCTGGGTTTACCACTGATTACATGTGTCCTAAAATGTTGGGGGTGCAAAAAAAACTTGTGTAGATTTATATACACCATCACACCATCCAGAGAGTGAAGAATACATATATATATATATATATATATACATATATATGTGTGCGAGTGTGTGTTTGCATATATATATCTATATATACCTATATATATCTCCACCCAGATAATTTTTTTGAGATCTAGTGCAAAATCTTCTTGTAGAAAGAACCACTCTTCTGCTCTGAGCCACACAACATTCCCTCCTTAGATGCTGGCCTTCAGAAAAAGTAGAATTCACTCAATAAGGTGTTTTGGAGTAAAAGTATGAATGAACTTGGGGTGTCTGTGCAGGCTGGCAGCTTGTTTAACCAGCTTTTTCCAAGGGCCTTTTGGCTCTCAGATGGTTTCTATTCATCTCCTTGACTTCTTAGGCATTTTCTGGCAATGGTGTCTAAACAAAGGGGCTTTCTGCACTTGGCAGAGTCATACAGATGTCGTGGTTTCTGTATGATGAGTGAAGGATCCGCTATCAGTGCTTTTTTAAAAGGAAATGTGTATAAAACACAGTGCAGACCCCCATTAAAACTTTCACAGCCCTATTTACCAAGATTTAGATGGCCAGGTAGTTCAGGTGCAACTTGACAATCCTAACCATGAGTGATTTTTTTGAACACCATGATTGCTTTTTTTCCTTATCATGCTATCGTGTTCCAACCCCCAATGTGTTAAACACTGCAAAGGGAAAACTTCAAGCATCCAAATGGCTCCCTGACTGTGAACAAGCAGACACAGGGACTGTCTTGGATTGCAGCCACTCTGCTTCCCTTCTTGCTGAGCCAGGGTTGCAGAGTGACTCCTCATGGGGGACATGAACCAGGCCACCAAGGAGTGCATCAGCTGGTTTGGACAAGTTTGGGGAACTTGAGGAGACCTCGATTCTCTTTCTTGGTGTGTTAGAAAAATACTGACCAGCCCAGTGTGAGCCAGACACAGACTATTTCTTACTAACTGTGCACTAGGAAATGCTCAACTCTCCCTCAGAGACAATAGGCTTTTCTTTAGGGAAGTGCTGATGCTGTGACTCCATAAAGGAAATCCTCAGTAAAACTCTGTTTCTTGCTTGACCAGACTTGCAATTTAGGATGTTAAATTTACACCTTCCCTGGCAGCCCCGTGCCTCTTGCTCAGTTCTAATCTGAAGCGATTGCTGTGGCTCAGTTCAGGGCTGGGGGAGATAATCAAGTTACTGTTGGCTGGAGAGTGACTGTGTGTTCCTCCAGGCTGGGGGTTCCACCACATGCATTCTTCTAGACTCTCACAAACACGCAGCAAAAATGCATTATCTTAAATCTTCTTTTGCTGACATTTAAATGAACACATTTTTCTTCAAATATGAGACAGGCCAAGAACATCTGGCTCCACTGATGCTCAGTAAGTAACTCATTACACTGCAGGAGCTCACTCATTTTTGAGCCCTGGGCTTTGGTAATGCTCTTGCCTAGTTTATGGCTCTGGTGTACTTGATTTGTGTTTTAGCCAGGGTTTTATATTTAGGCACTTGAGCAACAAGTTTTGCACAGAGATCCAAAGCTTTAATTCACAGTTGTGGAAAGGGCTGGAATAAAACCCTGCTCACTATTCACTGCTTGCATTTAGAATACAGATGCTTCAAGGAATGACAATTGATTCTAAAAACACATGTACTGAAACTAAAAAGCAGAGGCACATAAACCAGCCTTTCAGATCCTGCTGATGCTTTATCTGAGATAGCAGCCTGATAAAACATCCCATTGTTTGCTCAGTGTGGTTGCTGAAGGACACCATGATGATGACTGACATTTCTGTCATGTCACTTTTTGTTTCACCCTTGTCAGGATGACTCTTACTTCTGTCCTGCTTCCATTTCTTGTCATGTTTTTCTACCTATTTGGTGATGCTTAAAAGATGCTAAGTCTCCAAATAGGACCCAGATGGCAGCAGGCTCCTGTTATTCACACACAACCGTTTGTACTCTGCTTGTACTTACAATCATTCACAGTAACTTCAGATTCTGCTCCTTGAAGAAAATTTTGGGATGACTTTCTAAACCACATCCAAGGAACTTACTAATACTTGGGCAGTACAATCAGCACCTCTGCTTAACCTTTTGAACAGAACAAGTCCATCATTACTGAGAACTTTGATTCTTTTTAAGCAAACAGAAGAGGAAAGTAAGCAGTGCCTGAATCCACAGGAGATCTGAGCTACTCCCTGAGTAACCCCCTGGCATGGGATGGGAAACATCCTCTAAGCTAGGAAAGAGAGAACAAATTACCAGACACCAGAAATCACATCTAAGACAAAAATCAGGCTGCAGGAGTTACAAATGGAAAGCTTTATGTCATTGGTGCCAGGTGGGTGACAGAGCAGTGGTTACAAAAAAAAAGGAAGAAGTGAGTAAGTGACAGTATCAGTCTCCAGCAGAGTCTTTATGAGGCAGTGTAAGTCTAGCAGGAGTTAACAGAATGTAATAGGATTAAACTTGGCTGAATTCAGAGCAAATAGTAAGATTTGCTTTCTCAGAAGTTTGAGATTTGGTGGTTTGGCAGTTCAGTAAGAAATGAAACCTCAAAAGGAGTGGTTGGAGTATACTTAATCACTATTATTATTATTATTATTAATAATAATAATAATAATAATAATAATTCAAAAAATCCCTGGCTGGCATAAGGTCCTTAGGCAACCCACCTGCAGAAGAGAGAATCTGTATGGAGGGTGGCAGCAGGCTGAAAGGAAAAACAGCTGTGTGGACTGGTGATGCAGTGCTACAGAGCGTGGTGTGGCTCTGCTGGGCTGCCCTGGTCTCTCTCCAAGACCTGAGATCACCAGCACTACCATGGTGAGGGATTCTGACAGATACCTGCTGCTGGAGATAGTGAGCAGAAAGATTTAATCCCTACTGTGTGTGGAAAAGGGAGCAGCTCCAGTTGCACAGACAGCAACTGCTGGCTCTGTCTCCTTTTTTATTTTATTTATTTTTAATTCTTGTAGCAAGAAATAAAGGTGGAACTCCTTGAGCTTCCTGGAAAGTAAGTTTTGTTGGAGGAAAACAGTTTTATTTCTTTCCTAACTACTTCCCTCACCCCATCCCACTCCCTCTCCTGCCCCCACAAAATGAAGAATGTTATGGCATTGTCCACGTCCATTAACAAGATCTGTTCTGCTGTTTTTCCCTACAGTATTTCTTCATCCCTGAGCTGGAATGGTCTCTCACTTTACACTGTGGAAATGCAAACAATGTATGAGGATACAGCTTGTGGAGCAGATACTGCAGATACCTAAGGCTGTCCTGCATCCCATGGAAAGGGACCAGCCCAGCTCCCAGTGAGGACATAAGAGAAATACAGACAGAGGTACAAAATCTTTATTGAGTTATGCTCAAAAATATTGTGCATCTATCCAGAAGTCTTAGTATTGAGACAGGAAGTTAATTACTTCTGTGGTGTTGGTGGCACCACAAAAAAGTGAATCCCCCAAGGGGAGTGGATTCAGTGACTGGATTCGATGCTGGTTTTATGTGAGCCTCCCTCAGGATCTTCTGAATGCACACAACTGAGATGTTTGCTGGCTGTCTTTTCTCTCAGCTGTTTTCTTTGGCCCTCTCTACTAGATTGTGGATTATCTACAGCTGAGGTACCACACTGCATGCTGAGAAATGTACTCATGTTCCTCAAAATTTGTTAAGAAATGAGCTTGTGCTCCCTGGTGCAGGTGGACAGTTTTATCACTAGCTAGAGATAAAAAAAAAAAAGCCATCAAAGCAACAATTTTTTATGCATGAGTTCAAGACTCCTTATGCTGAGTTTACCTCAATGAGGGCTCAGTCTGAGAGCAAAAAAGAGAAGAAACTGAAAATCTTCATTGTAATGATTGCTTGAGTGTGTCTACACAACTGCAAAGCTCTTAACATCAATAAGCAGAACTGACAAGATGTAATGGCATATTATTGCCTGCAAAAGAAGGCACTGCACTTCAGTTTTCCAGTATTCCTCTGCTGCTGGATTTAGTATCACATTACAGGAAGCCTGACTAGTCAAACCTTGGCAAGATCTAATGATCTCATCTCTTTGCTGTTCTGTTTTACACGCTGATGTGCAGATGCTGATCTGTTGTGGAGAAAGCATGGCTGGCTCTGCATCTTTTGCTATTCAAAAAGAACAAAGTTTCAGAGCCCCATGTCCCAGGAGACCTATGAGGATGAAGCTTTGGACCATATTTTGTCTCTTCAAGCCAAGAGTATCTTCAGGAGGAACTGTTCAAAGGCTAATCTATTTTTATTGTGCTGTTAGGCTTTTAATGCCACAGGAAATCTGAGGGATGCAGCTATGAGTATCTGTGTGGTTCACTCCTAAAGCATTTAATTAATGTTCTGAAATATTATTTCACACTTAGTGAAAAAAACCAAAACAATCAATTTAACAAACAAAAACCCAAAAACATTTCAAAAAGAAAATCACAAACCTCTAATATTTTTAATATAAGAAAAAGGACCCCCTTTCTTTCCTACATGAAAATCTACATAATTTTATTATGACCATTCTCTATTTGCTTTTCCTTCCACTCAGCTGTCTTAGTCTACAGCACCTCTTTAGCAACACCCTGTTTGGGTCTACATGTCCAGCAAAATCTTGCAGGTTGCTCCTTGGCATCTTAATTGCATTTCCAAATAACTTGTTTTTCAAGTTCTCCACCTGCTACTTCATCATAGCACACAGGAACACACGCACTGTTTGCCAGACCCATGCAGGACAGCTAAATCAGGAAACAAATGTAGCTAAAGCAGAGAAAAAAGGCAAATGCAGAAAAGTTTTCTTCCCAGGTAAAAATGGAAATGCATGTGATTTATTGAACATTAAATCTTCAGATGAAGAGGATCAGATATTGCAAACTCTCATCATCATCATGAATTTTGGACTAGAGAAGCACTGGGTACATCAGGGATGTTGCTCAAACTCTGAGCAGCTGGCTCTTGTGTAAGCAATGGGCTATGGAAAAGAGGTGTGTTTGCATGAAGACAAGCACGCAGAAAAGCTGTGATCCAGAACTCTTCACAGCTACCAAGAATCATTCTTATACTGTTTACCCAAACCCAGTGCTTCTAAATGCTCCTGTTAGAAAAAGGTGCTTTGTATTGTTGGTAAAGGGGAAAATGAGGAAGTGTGGAAGATGAGTCACCAAGCCACAGAGAGAGAAAATGCAGAGAGCAACCACAGCACCCTCGGTGCCCCTGTGCTCCTTCCACAGCACCTAAAGCAGCTTCCTGCTGGCTCCAGCAAGAGCTGCACCAGCTCACCAGTGTGGATAATGGTTAGGG
Source organism: Sialia sialis (assembly GCA_009812075.1). Classification (NCBI taxonomy): domain Eukaryota; kingdom Metazoa; phylum Chordata; class Aves; order Passeriformes; family Turdidae; genus Sialia; species Sialia sialis. The sequence continues at coordinate 2,781,200 of VRYO01002114.1, read as the reverse complement.
AGGTTTATTGTGGATGATGGTCATGGATATTTATTGTGGATAATGGTTAGGGATGTTTATTGTGGATAATGGTCATGGATATTTATTGTGGATAATGGTCAGGAATATTTATTCCAGCTGCCCCAGATGTGTCTACATGTCCCACTTACCTAACCAGCCTGTAATTTTAGTAAGCACATTCATCCTGATCTTACACATGAGACTTCAGGGCTTGAAGAGCTAAGCTCCATCTCATAAGATTCAGGTGACTAAGTACCTTCTGAAAAAGTGAAGCAACTTGGCTGATGTCTGTGGTGAGAGCTCAGGCAGGAATCCTGGCACTGCTGTCTCACAGGGCTGTTCTCTCCAGGTCTGGTCTGCAAATCATTAAAATATCCTCCTTAAATGTTGGGATGGGACACATTCAAAGTAAAACCATCCTGAAAGCTGGGAATATTGAGCCCAGGCAGAGAATAACACAGAAACAGAATTATGAGCAAGGAGGGAAGACAGGACTGTGCTGATGAATTCTGACTAAATCCTGTTTCTGCAGGTAACACTGGTGTCAAAAAAAGCCCCCCAAAAAACAAGGAAATGAAATACAAAATGTAAATCAACTACAGATTGTTACTGCTAACTCTACTAAATAAGAAAAGTGGGGAAAGCAAAGGGGGAAATCAGTGGTGTGAGAAGGACAGCAATAACCTGCTTTTAAACCTTCATTGCCTCTGTGTGACCTCCTCTTCACCTAAATTTGAACCTATGCTAATGGCACCTATCTTGTGTCAAAAGAAAAATTTCCCTCCAGTAAATGCACATGAGGAGAAGACATGAAAAAGAAAGTTACTGTGGGAAGAGTCATGCTGATGAGGGTAACTCTAGGAATCAAATAAGAACTTGGCCTTGTGAAAAAGCAATATTTTCATTGTTCTGAGAGAGTTTCACAAATAACTTGGCATACACTTTGCAAATGTCCTTGACGGTGCCCTTCAGGAGAAAGTAAGGGAGCTCACATTACAGCATCAGATATGCTGAGCAACTGGTGCAGAGGAAGCATTGATGCCCACAAATCTCCTGTGTAAAATCAAACACAGACAATTATCTCGCTTATGAGCCATGGTGGTGTAACAGGCTTCAGCCAGCAGCCTGTCCAGCTGCTCCTTGGCACAGATCCTCCGCAGACCTTGCAGTTGCTGCTCAATCTTCAGCTACCTCCCAGCCAGGAGCTGTGCTGAGTGCATTAAGCATTCACAGAGCTGCTGATGGCTGAAATTTCCTAGAGGTATGGGTAGCTCAGCCAAATTGCTCTCTCCCAGGCTTTCCCAGAAAAACAGCATCAGTGGAGGTGGGATACAGTCTTGGAGAAGGAGAACATCCCAGCAAATTCCCATGAGCAACAGAGCTGAATTAGCTGAAGAAATCTGTGTTCCCATCCTGATCAAAGAGAGAGGAACACCCAAATAAACCAGCTCTGCCCAGCCCAGGCAATTCTGTTGCACAAATGCATATCTGTGAATCCCTGTTAAAGACCTCTGGTGCCCTTTGCAGAGCTTTAGAATGGACAGAATTCAATCCTTTTACCTATCCACTCCCTTTACCTGCCCTTCTGCACATCCTGTTCTTGACAAGGCCTGCTGTTAAATCCTCACTCCTTTTTTTTTTTCCTGCCATCCTTCTCAACACACAATTTGTACATGTTTACCTGTGATTCCCTTCCCTTGCCTTTGACATCCTTTGTGCCCAAGCTGCTCCAGGGATGGACCAGAGCCCTGTGTACATAACAGAGTGGATAATGGATCACTACACTCTCCTGCTCCCTGGTTTGTGCTCCCTCCAAAGCAGAGCATTTCTGCATGGTACAAACACTATTGCCAGGCTATGTTATAAGCATTTAAGCTGATGAAGCAAAGATTAGCATCTCAGAAATCTATTAACAAACTTAAGAGGGTTATTTTTTAGCCAATATGCGTGTTTATATATAATTAATGAAGTCCAACGCTTGCAGTACATGCCTCTATCAATCCTGTATCACTCCTGTGTACAGCAATTTATGAATTATTGCTATTATTGGTCCTTGCTGTTTGTCTCTAAAGAAGCTAACAGTGAAAAGGAAGAGCTTTCTGATCATTTCAGAAATGAAGCTCCAGTACCACTCTTAGCACAGGGCTGAGCTCAGCCTTTTTCTACCTGTTTTACCTGCCTGAAATCAACATTCCCCTCTCAAACTGTCTGACTTCTGCAGGGTTGAGGAATCAGGGGGAAGCAATAGGATTACTCTGAGATAATAAAGAAAAATGCTGGGTACAAGGAGGTCTGAAAGCCCAGAACTGCTTTAGCTCAGTCTTCATGCTGGAATTAACAGGGGGAGAAGCTCTGGGGACACTGGTCCAAAGGAGCAAGAAAATGCAAGGAACACTCACACGCCGCTTCATTTCTCAGAAAAATATCATCATTCTTCCTGCTCCTCCTCCAGAAACAGCCATTTCGAGTCTCTGAGACAAACCCAACTGTTTTCTGTTTTTCTTCCTCTCTTTATCAAGCTCTGCTCCCACAACAGCTCTCCCTCTGCAGCACCTGCCACATTTCACACAGCGTTGAGGAGCTTTCCAGCTTCTTCTTCTTCTTCTTCTTCTTCTTCTTCTTCTTCTTCTTCTTCCTCCTCCTCCTCACCTTCTAGCTCTGCTTCTCTCAGCCCCACCCTAGGCATGATGAGCATCTTCAGCATCTTGTTTTCTACCATTTTGGTGGATGGTTTGCCACAACCTGCTCAAATTTTCCTTTTTAAATTCCTTCTCTTCCCACAGCTCTTCTGACTCCCCTCAGAGGAGAGAAAGCTCTGACAGGTTGATTTTTTCAGACCAGCTGCCTGTTGATAAATAATGATGCAATATTTAGTGGATATTAACTGATTGCAGGGGAAAGCAAGCCTGTGGTGATCTGCAGAAAAGCCAGGCAGGGATCATCCTTTAAAGCCTCAGCAAAGGAGTTTTGTTGGATGATTAGCTCTCAGCAGCATCTGCAGTGGAAGCAGTTAATAGCTGTATTTTTAAAAACCCACGAACATAAGACTAAGAGCATTTAAAAATATCTGTTCTTAATGTTGCTACGGAGACTTTTATTGTAGCCACTGTACGTGATGTGCATTGATTATATTCCTCACAGGTAACATTTCTCTCTCAGACTACTAGAAACTGAGAATACTCCCACTTGTACAAGTGGTGGGAGTACACAGGCTGTGGAACTAAACAGCACTTGAGAGGAGCTTTACTCAGCTTCTCAACCCTTAAAATTTGCAGATGCACAGTTTCAGCACTCCATTAGCAGTTTCTGGCCTTTGCAGATATCCCTTGTTTAATACATTCTGCCTTTTTTTAAAGCAGAAGGGCTTAGGATCAGTGCTTAGGATCATTGTAATCGGAGTGACAAACGCAGCAATCCTATTATAAAAATAAGAGTTATCATTCATTTGGCTGGCAGTGCATGCATTTGGAGATCCCTCAGTAAAATCTGAGGAGTTTCAACACAGGGCATTCAAATAAAAACGGCATTGACTGCACTAAAGATTTTGTCTTGAAGCTGAGCTGATCAGGTCACAGCACCAATGGCAGGAAATGTGTTGCTGGGGCTGCTCTTTTCAAAAGTTTTTGAGAAAATATTGCTGATCAAAAGCAGTTAAGTCAAAATCTTGGCAAATAAAACCTCCAAGTTTTTATTACCACGTTCTAAGGTTTACCCATTCCAATAAAAATAACATTATTTGGAAATATGGCCCTCACAGAACTTCAGTTTTACTTTTTAGATGCAGTTTTCATCTTTCTGGCTTTGTAAAATTTTAATATTGATTTGGATTTAATAACCTTGTGGGGATGACAAATTTAGCAGAAATTATTCAGGAACCCAAGCTTCTTTAAGGCTTATTTCAGAAAAGTTTTAAATTTCAAATTGAAAATATTTGGTTCAGTTTTTCCATTTGTTAGACATAGAGCTCAATAAGTAAATTCAAATAGAAGTAAAGCTGCATTTCAGGCAGCTGTGGTTTTAGAGACATGCTTCTTAAATTGGGGGAATAACTGAAAAGTTGTAGGCTGGTGGTGGGAGGAAATGCTAATCTGCTCTGATGCTGAGGACAACAAGCAGGTTCCTCACTTGTTTTAGCCTGCAGATTGGAATTTCACCTTCTCACTCAATTCAGCATCCTCAGCATCACTGAGTGCTCAGGAAAGGAGAGAAGAAGTCAAACAGATCTAAAACTGTTCAAACATCCATGAGCTTTGCCTTCTGAGCTAATGATGCTACAGGAGAACAGTGTGTCCAAAAAAGGGGAAATTGTTCTTCAGATAACGATTTGGAATTTTTGCCTTGTCAGAAGTTTGGAAGTGAAGAACCTTGATTTAAATTGCATTTCTGCCAGAGATTTACGTCTACTTTTACTGATAATCCAAATGTTAGAACAACCTCCCCAGTCTGCTGGTTTTCCTTACTATTTTTCTTACTTATTTTGTTTCTTCCTTTGTGTAGGTAGTTTACTTAGCCCATTCCTGTACAATGCCTTATGCACAAAAAAAGTGTTTAAAAAAGTGTTAAAAAACTTCTGGCCAGGACTCCATGTCAAAGGAGTCTCTGTTACAACAGAGATAATAAAATTTTCTAACTTGCAAAATGTTTGTGACATTAGGAATTGCTTCTGTCCTCTCAAATGCATCACTTTTTGAGTGTGAAACGTGAGGTTGGGTTTCTGGGGGAATTTAAATTTGGCCAATGTTTGTCTTGCTCTGAACAGTAGCAGCACAGAGAGAGCAGTATGAAACCAGACTATTAAATAAAGTCTAAAGGGAAAATGGCAGAAATTGTAATGCTATGCTTTCTCAGCTGCAATGTGTTACTAATGGTATTTACAGAGATTTCAATAATATAGCTATTTGTCTTACATAGTTAAACAAAGTAACTCATGTTATTACGAATATGTAGCCCAAATTGATATGTATATGTATTAAAATACAAACATATGTACATTTATTAGTTCAGATATGGTTGCAGTGATTATCATTTGTCATCAAACATAGGCTTGGGAATATCTGAAGAAAATCTACTTGAGTTTGTGCAGAAATATGTTGTAAAGGGAAAAAAAACTATATGTGAATAGATCAGCTTTCGGAGCCCACATGCATATTTTCATTTTCTGAATACAGAAGCACAAATACAGGGGAACACTATTGTGAAAATGTGTTAGTAGGAAGAAACAGAAATGAAAATATGGAAATAAATGTTTCCATTTACCTTCCCTGAGCTTCCCACCAATACAAAAGGTACTTTTCCCCTCAGATTTATTTACATCAAAATGCCTGGTCTACCTTTGAGTGCTTGGAACAGGTTATATTCATTTTAGTTTAAACTGCATGGTTGAGGGGAGGAAGGGCTGACCAAACAGAAGGGGAGATGAAAGGATTTCTTCAGGCACTAGTTCAGCTCCACAAACACCTTCACAGATGCAGAGATGGACAGCTTTATGTACAGCCCTGTGAAGGTGCCTGAGGAGTCCAAGGGGGACAGGATACAGGATACTCTGCCCACTGCACTTCCACCAAACACACTTCCCCATAAAGTACATGAGCTGACCAGTAATTCCCTTTTTTATGTTGTTTTAATGGCTCAAGACCTTAGCAGCAAACAGAGACACTAAGGTGAATAACAGAAAAATCCCAGAATCTTCCTTTTCCAAGATGAAACCAATCTGAGTTAAATTGTGGAGATACTCCCTCCAGCTTGGAGGACTGGAGCAGGTTTCCTCAAACCTCCCGTTCCTTTACTCCTCTTTCCTGAGCTGAGCCAGCATCAGGATGCAGGGAGTGTGAGCAGCTGCAGGAACACAGGACTTGCCACAGCATGTCCCCAAGCCCAGGGCTGGAGATGCTGAAATTGGATTACTGAGTATTTGCAGGAGTAATCGCTCTCTGGAGACCAGGACATGGACTGGGGCTGGGATTGTGGCAGTGCCAGGTGGTTCTTTCCCACTGACCCCTTTCACCCTCCCTGCTGCAGGCAGAGAGGCTGGAAAAGGGTCAGACACAGGGGCTGATAAATGGATAAAGGGTCAGGTATAGAGGTTGATAAAGGGTCAGACACAGGGGCTGATAAAGGGTCAGACAATGAAGGGTCAGACACAGAGGCTGATAAAAGGATAAATGGTCAGACACAGAGGCTGATCAAGGGTCAGCTATAGGGGCTGATGAAGGTCAGACACAGAGGATGATAAAGGGTCAGACAGGAGGCTGATGAAGAGTCCCTGTGCCCTGCAGTGCCTGCAGCCCAGCCACGTGTGCAGCTCTGACCTTTCTGCAGGGGTGATCACGTCCAGCAGCAGGGAGGGAGGGAGGGATGGAAGACACTTCTCACCATGGTCTGATTTGGCCGAGCTTATCTGGAGGCTAACAAGGCACAGCAGATGCTCCATGGCCAACTAACTGTGGACTGATGCAGGGAAATATACTTTTAATGAAGGGCAAGCGAGGCACAAAGCCTCACAGGAACCCTCATCTCAAACACCACATTCATCTCTGAAGTGTGTATTAACCCTTTAGCCAGTGAATCCCCGTGCAAACCAAAATTGCTTTTTAATGCAGTTTCCTGAAGCCTCTCCATCAGCCAGAGGCTGCTTTGGACTAATCCAGGAAATGAGCCAAACATTAGAAAAAAAATAATGTGAGGTTATGGAACATCAAAAACATATTGACCATAGTGTAATTATACTTGAAATGGATTAGGGAAAGTAGCTAAAACAATCTCCACCCTGAAAAAGATAATTTGGGGGCTTGCAAGAGGGCCTTGGGGAGGGTGCCTGCAATTCTGAGTAGGGCTAGTGAATGTGCTTCAGAGCATGTAAGGAAAAAGTACTGGAGTGAACACTAAATGACAGATGTGATAATCACCGTCCCAAACATATCACTTGCTAAAGCTTAAGCAAGCTGGCATTTACATGAATACCACAAGTCAGCAAAGTAAATGCAGGGAAAAGTGAAATATGTGTGACAAGTCTCACTCGCATCTGCGAATTAAGGAACAGTTTCTGGACTTAAGATGTAGCAGCAGACAGAGAATAAAGGAAATCTTCAGTCTGCCTTGCATACTGGTAATATTAAAAACCTGAATTTGTTATATTTACGATTAAAATAGCTATTTTAATTTTATTTTTTTTTTAATCTTGGAAAAGTTATCGGAGAGCTACAGTTCCTAAGTGGAATATCTTGTTTCATGATATAGTAAAACCAGAGTCTGTAAGATAGTAACAGAATCTCTATAATTAAGAACCATGATACTTTCAGCTTGACTATGTTGAGCCTCTTGAAATAAGTATCCAAAGCATCTTTACATTCAAAATGTAAGCTCTTGATTAAACTAGCAGAACATACTTTAACAGATAATTATAAAATGAGCTTCAGTGAAAATAGTGGGTTTGTATTTAGGCCAAACTAAATCTTGGATGCAAACCCTCACTGTCTTTTTTTGTTTTAACACGTTCTGATCCAAAGTGTTTGAGCTCTTACCAAACAACACAAGTGCTGTACTTGTTGCAGGTAAGATTGTTGTTCATAAATTACAGCATCCCTGTTGTGAGACATTATACCAGATCTACAAATTCAGACACAGAGTTAAAAACCTATTCTTTTCCAGAAGTGTTAATTTGGAGTATCCACATCTTTACTCAGCCAATACAGTTGTTTTGGATTTTTCCTCCTGCTGCACACACAATTCACAATTACAAAGAAAATTGTGTAGTTTCTCATTATCTCTGAAAACCAAGAGCTGGGTATCTCAGTTAGGATCCACCAAAAAGCAAGATGTAATATCCACTCCTATCTTGAAAAAATAAGTCTTCCAGTGAGAAATTTCTAGAATAGGAATAAAACTTCCTAATATTCTCAGATGCCATCCTTAAAAATAACTAGAGTTTGGAGGATGCATGTGTCACATTTTTAGTAGGATAAGTGGATGCATTAACGCAATAGAGCCGATGATTTATTCCCACTGACGAAATGCTGGTGGCTCTCTGTAGCACTAACACAGCCTAAATATGATTGAGTCACCCCAACTGTATTTTTTTCCAACAAAATTCTGAGTGGGGAAATTTAGATTATAATAGTGAAATGTACTTGAGAGATTTGGAAATTAATATGGAGCCCCAAGCAATGGATTCTCCTCTGGAATGGGCTCAGAGGCAGCATGAGAGAAATTCCTCCAGGTGAATTCAGCAAATCTCCCCAGGGGCCAGGCTGGAAACAGGGTGAACTCTTTCTGCCGGCTCTGGGAGCAGACTCACAGTGCAACCTGCCCCTTCAAAGGCAGAATTAAAAAATAAAATTTAAAAAAGTAAGAAAATCTCACCTGATCTGAAGTTCCAGTGTTTTTAAAGAGGTTTATACGAATAAAATGCAGAATTGTGTGGCATTAATGTAACCCTGTGCAGGCAAAGTTCAGAACTAGAACTGGAAGCAGTACTGATCACTGTGTTTCCTATATATTTTATTTTTAATATATCTTCAGACCAGCTGCTGTCTGTGCAGCATATCCTGTCTGAATTTGTAGATGCCTGAGGCCAGTCAAAAGGAAAAGACACCCACCAGCTGTCTGTCACAGTGTAACTTCCAGCAATCTTTGTGTTTAATAGCCTTCAATGGATTGTTTTTTCCTCATGAATTTACTTAATCACTTTCTAAATCCTGTTTCATGCAGCAGCATGAGAATGATAATCTAGTTTTGGTCTCTAAGAGATGTAATACAAAAACAATAGGAGGCCCAGGAAAGAATGAAATCATTTCGCCAACAGATATTACAAAAGAAGGCAACAATTCCACTCCAGTGATGAAGAAAATTGCTAAAACCACTCATTACAAAACATCCTGCTTTGAAAAACAATCTATTTAGACTACTTTGCAGCTCTGGAAGAAATGAAACCCACCCCATCTGTAACTGCCTTTCCAAGATTGTGATGTGGATGTTTCTTTCCTCGGTGCCACAACATGAACTTTAAAGTGTGCAACTTTGCCTGGTCCTGCTGCCTGGGGTTACTGAAAATGCTCCTAAAAGCCCAGTGAGCCTTGGATCAGGCGTGAGTGAGATGAATTGAGACAAATGTTCCCAAGGCACCAGCACTCTTTGCTTAGAACACGACAATTCCTCAAACACATCCCTTCTGTGAATTCATGCTGCTTGCTCTCCATTATCAATTATGGAACTCTCCATATTTCGCAATCTTTGTGCATTATCGTTGTTGAAATCTCCCACAAAATGTTGAAACTGATTTTGAAGCTCTACACTTAGTGATTTGCTGCCATCATGTAGTAAATTGATTTACAAAGGAAAAGAGTATTTTCCCTGTTTAAATACAGGTAAAATATCCATTTTGATAAAATATTTCCTAGTGCTTTTTTTAAAGATCAGTATAAATATAGGCCTTTTTATTTTGCATGTCTTGAGTCCCATTTAATAATTTCCAGCTATTCAAAGAGTAAACAATTGAGTACATTCTACAGAGTTTTACAAAGCTCGGTGTAACCGAGAAACTGGTGAGACTACATAAATCTTTCTATTTATCTAGACTTCCAGAAAATGCAAATAAGGCCTTCCAAATGGAAGCCAAAGTAAAATATGTTCTTAAAGACCCTTTTTAGATGGCATTAGCATGAATCTTCTTTTTGTCCTTTACCTGAAAATTTAAATGTTTTTATTTCAATCCTATGTTATATAACATTTTTGCACAATCATTTTGCATTCTCGTTAACACATTTGCTATTTCCTTCCATTCTCTCATTCTCATTGAAAATGCTAAAACACGCCCGATTCTTGCTTCATAGCGTGTCTTTTAAGATAACACAGCTCCTGTTGAAAATGTTCCCGGGGAAGAAGAAAAGCGATTACTGAGGTGAACATTTCAGAGGCTCTTAAGCTGCCATCAGGTGCACGGAATGTGCCAAATTCCCTATTCTGCTTGTCTAACAGAAGAAAATACTCAATTGAGACATCTGCAACATGACTTTTTTTTTTTTTTTTTATCCTCCTGCTGCTCCTCCTGACCCAAAAGCAAGGCTGCTACTGCCTTTTTGAATAGATTAGTCCCTTGCCTGAAAAGCCATTTAGTTGCAAATCCCAAACCTTTCCATTATTACCACGTATGCCCGTAACAGAGCAGCTCAAATGTTGGACTAATGACCTCTCTGGTATTTCTATAGAAGTGCTCTGTTAAACACCCAGGCATTTCAACTTTCAGTCACAAGACCCATAAAAAATTCATACTCTGAATCTCCAGTTTCAAACCACAGCACTGCATCATTAAGAGCTTTTCAATCCTCCCACCCCACACACTTTACCAAGGGGGATGGGGAAGAGAGCTTTTATCTTCTTGGTAATAAAATTTCACATTTTCTTCTCCTCTTGTTTGCATTTTTAAGCAGTTCTGGAGGGGAAAAAAAAAGCAACCAACAATGTGAGCATGAGTTTTCTTTTATTCTATTAAAATATATCATAATCTAAGAACATTTAGCTAGGTATTTAGCTAAACATAAAAAGCAGTGTGAAAAAAAAGCTTAATCATTTAAGTAACTTTTTCCTCCATCGTGGTTGCCTGTCAAAAATCATAAAACTTCTATTTCAAGACTGAAAGAAAAGGCTACCCCTGAAAAAGGGAAGCACCTGGAAAAACAGTGTACAGCTGACGTAGTACATTCTCCAGCAGTATATACAGCTTTGATTTGGCCTTTAAATGAGTTTGCTGGATTAGAACAACAGGAGTTTCTTTTGGATGTATGTTTATATCCTCTAGTAAAAATATGGTTATTTTCTATGACAATTCTGTAAGCTGAATTTGAATGGATCTTCTGAGTTAACCTCTCAAAATATTCAAAATTTTGAAAAGTTGCATGTTTTTCCTCTGAGTTGTAGACCTCATGTCACATTTCTTCTTTCTATCCTCGCTCACTGATTTTAATTTTCACCACAGGTTTGGTTGGGTTTTTCACTTCATGTATTCAATGACGACTTTTAAGCACAAGTAGATAGCTGAAGGGGACGGAAACAGATTTACATTTTATCTCCAATAATAGCAGAGCTGGATAAAATGTCATCTAGGCAGGGTTTTTTGGTTTTTGTTTTGTTTTCTTCATGCGCTAAAAGCATCTCTCATCAGCAGGAAGGTTTCTAGGAAGTCACGGAACGCCCACGAAAGCAGACTTTATCTCCGGAGCAATTTCACCGAAACCATCCCCACCCACCCCCGATTCCTGAAGATGCTCAATGTCCTTTTCCTGCCACCGCCTCCTCAGGCCACCAAGCGCCACCGACACGGGCGGTGCGCCCGGAACGCGCCGTGCCCGCCTCCCCTGCCCCGGACACCGGCACTCCGCGCCTCGGGAGCGCGCCCGGGAGCAAACCGGGGCAGCGGGTACCGGGGGACGGTCTCGGGTCCCGGGACTACGCCCCAGGAGCGGATACGAGGAGCGCGCCCTGGGAACGGGTCTCAGGAGCGAGTCTGAGGAGCGCGCCCCGGGCTCGCTGTCGGGAGCGCGCACCGCCCCTCACGGCCGCGGGTGACCCCTCCGCGCGCCCCGCCCCGCCCACGCCGCTCCTCCCCGCGCGCACGCGTCCGCCGCGCCGTGACGCCACGGCGGCGCGCAGCGCCATGACATAACCAGCCGGCTTCGCCAATCGGAGCGCGAGAAGAACGCGGCCGGCGCCGCTGGTTGGCTTGCGCTCCACCCCGCCCCGCAGCCGGCGGCGGGGGGGACCCGGATGAGGCGGCCCCTGGCGGCCGCGGCCGTTAAACGCCGGTGGGGCGCGGGCGCGACCCCCGCGATGGCGGCGGCGCGGTGAGGGCGGCGCGCCCGGGGCAGCGCGGAGGCCCGAGGATGCCGCTGCTGTACGTGATCCTGCTCTCGGCGCTGGCCGGCTGCTGCCTCACGCTCCTGCTGCAGCTCCTGCTCGTCTACAGGCGGAAGCCCGAGCCCCCCGGCGGGGACGGAGCCTACGGCGGCATCGTCTACGCCCGCGTGGCGCCCGAGCACGGCCTCAGGGAATACCTGCAGGGCACGGAGCCGGCCAGCAGCCCGGCGTCCCTGGAGCCAGCCCCCAGCCCGACCCCGGCCTCTGCGCCCGCCGCCGCCCCGAGCCCCGAGCCCGGCCCCAAGCACCAGCAGCCGCCGCAGCAGCAGCAGCAGCCGGAGCCCCCTCCAGCCCCCTCCTCCCGCGAGGAGACGTGCCACTTCCTCAATGCCATCTTCCTCTTCCTCTTCAGGGAGCTCAGGGACACTGCCCTGGTCAGGGACTGGGTCATCAAGAAGATCAAGGTGGAGTTCGAGGAGCTGCTCCAGGCCAAGATGACAGGGAAGGTGCTGGAGGGGCTCAGCCTCAGGGAGGTCTCTCTGGGCGATGTCCTGCCTGTCTTCAAGTCCGTGAAGCTCATCCGGCCGGTGGCCTGCAATGAGGAGGGCTGTCCCGAGGAGCTGGGCTTTGAGGTGGACCTGGAGTACAATGGTGGCTTCCACCTGGCCATCGATGCCGACCTGGTGTTCGGCAAGTCGGCCTACCTGTTCGTGAAGATCTCCCGGGTGATGGGGAAGCTGAAGCTGGTCTTCACTCGCCTGCCCTTCACGCACTGGTTCTTCTCTTTTATGGATGACCCCGTGATACTCTTTGAGGTGAAGTCTCAGTTTGAAGGGAGGCCCATGCCTCAGCTCACTTCCATCATAGTGAACCAGTTCAAGAAAGTAATTAAGCGCAAGCACACCTTACCCAATTATAAAATCAGGTGAGTTGTCCTGCGTCCTCAGCGTTGCTTTGGGTGGTGTGCAGCAGAATTGCTGTTTTGCTCCTAATGTGTATTTAGCGCCATACGTTGCTTGTCTGCTGGCAGAAGCTTTCTGTGGAAGCTTCATTTTCCATTTGTAACAGGTGAAGAAGCCATTCCTGAATGAGTTTACATGCCCTCATTTGGGTACAACTAAGTGGCAGAATTAATATGTATGAAAGGTTTGGGGATCTTGTCAGGTGTGTGACAATAGGACCGTGCTATCCATGGCTCCATGGAGAATGTGCGTTTGGGGTGCCCTCCCAAGCTTCTGGTCAGCCACCAGGGCAGGACTTGTGGCTGATGCTTACCTCTGGAGGTGAGGTGATTATTATTTAACATAAGAAATGGTAGCGTTCACTGTCCAAAAGATTATTTTTGAGATCCCATGATATAAGCGGTCTACTTCTTTTCTGGTCTGCTTAATTCCCTCAATAATTCTGGGGGAAGTCTGAAAGTTGATAAGAAAACTGTCACCACTCCTGTGGTAAGTAAAACTGAAGGACCTTTTGGGGTTTTTTGGTTGGTTTTTTTTTTTCCCTCTTCCAAGTGCATCACAGACTGCATTCTGTAGTGAATATAATGAAATGTGCACTGGTACTTCTGTAGCAGAAGTGGCAAGAGGCATATTCGCTTTGTTTCTATCTGATACTGATCTTGAATGTCTTACCACTGCTCAGGTACTGTGTTTCCTCTCTGTTGTCTTACTACTCTTAGGATACCATGTTTCCTTTCTCTTTTGTTTGCTTTTGTAGCTTTTGTTATGCGTTAAGAAAGGATTTTAGGTTTGTTTATCACATTCTTCTGCAATAAGCTTTTTCCCTGAAATTCATGAGGGATGAGTAACTGAAAATGCCTGTTTGAATTTTGAAGTGTAATTAGCTTTGTAGTGGTGTAATTTTTGAAGTCTTTTCAGCTGGTTCCCCTGTAATTGAATTTATAAATGCTCTTATTAAAGTGGATTTTTAAAATATCCAATATCTGGATAGCCCTGACAGGGCAATAAGTAGTTTGTTTGACTAATGTAGTGGTTCTTTCAAATTTTGAGGTAATGAATTGCTCTCCAGAAGGGAGCAGTCCCTGGACAGCAGGGAAGCTGTCACAGCAAGTTTGCTTGCATTCTCTTACTGTTTTGGAAAGACTGAAGCTGTGAACTGTGGAGAGGAGCCCAAAGGAGAGGTTGGCATAGCACAGTTGTGGTGCAGTCAGCACTCTCAGCACACCTGGAAAAAACAAATGAACTTTGCACTCCCTAGACAAATTTTTAGGGTTCCTGTGCAACCTGTGATGATGTGCTGCTCCCCTTCAGCAGATGAAGATGGACATCTTCACTTTAACCTCTCAGAAATGCACGTGGATAGTGAGGTGTTCCATCATTTAGTTGGAGATATTCAATTTTCCACGTGTTTCTCAAACTTTCTGCCACCATAAAGAATGAATGAGATGTGTGAGCGACAGGAAGGGCAAGTAAGGAAAGAAGCAGAGTGCACAGCCTGGGACAGAAATGAGAAGTGTGATCATAGAAGGTAACTGACACTAAGGATGATATTTGAAGCATAAATATAAAACAAAGAAGAATTAACAGCTGACTTAAAATGCTCCCTTTGGATGAAGGAGTTGGGAATCTATGAATGCTTCAAAGGAAAATGCAGTATGTGATTTTCACACTGGGCTGTGTTCAGTGAAACAGTGTCCAGCTCTGATGTGGTGCTTTTGGCCTTTACATTTTATTCCATGTACTGAAGGTATTGTCCCAACCCCCTGTTGTGAAGGGGACACTAAGGCAGGACACAAAGCTCACTAATGGAATTGTCCTAAGGAAGGAAGTTTGGGTCATTGGTGTTCCAGCTGTCCATAACATGGTCTTTAAAGCTTCAGGTGGGAGCCTTGAGCTGTCCGCAGTGGCCCAAGGTTTTGTGGAGCACAGAAAATACATATTATTTCCCAGCATGTCCCAGGTGAGTTTAGGCAGGTGAATCCCCAAACTTGGTAACGGCACTCTTAGGTGGTGGCAGAGCTGAGGGTTCAGGTGTTACTGAAAGCTGGTTTGGAAAATCAAGTCCCTTGCTGATAAGATGCAATAGTGGGGCTTTAAACAGAATTGTAAGTTCATGTTGGATCTGGGATTATGGTATGCTAATATATTTCTTAGCAAATAATATATAGGAGAAAGTTAGGAGTTTCACAAGTGCTTAATAACCTCTTACCTTACTTAAGGCTTAAAAATTTCTCATCTACATGGAATGTGATTATTCTCTCCCAGTTTTTTTTTTGCTCTTGCCTATATGTGCTTAAGTACATGGTATTTGCTTCTACGTGTAGTTCAAAACTTTATCTCCCTACTCTTGCTCAAGTAGCTTTGTAAATAAAACTGAATAGCAGTGATTACAGTGCTGTAAACAACAACAGTGTAAGGAATTCTCTCTTCTTCTGGTTAAAAGAGGCACTTTGCTACTCTCTTGGCTTCCACTTTGAAGCCCACAAAAGAGTTTTATCTTGTTTCAAGGTGGTTATTAACATAAGAAGTATGTCATTTTCTTTGTCTTTTGTATTGGGCAACTTCTAGAAGTTATTACTGTGGTGAATGACATATGAAGAGAACCTTAGCCAGTAGTTGATTTTGAACATCCTGTAACTAAGTTTGTGTTACAGATCCTTGCCTCTGTTATTTAGTTACAAAATACTGTATTTAAAAAATGTATATTCATAAGTGTGCTCTCTGTTGCTCCAGTCAAATTACAACACAAATACTTTGATTCTTTCCAGCCAGGTACAAAATTTATGCAGCACAGCGGTGATGAGTAAGATCATATTTTGTATCATCCATTTCTACAGACTTGGTGTGATCTGCATAACTGTACCTTGAAAGCAGGAGAAGGCATCTTGCATTCCTGCTGCACTCCTGTGAGTCTGTAGGGAAAGGCAGTGTAGCTTAATAAGTACATTTAAGGTTTGTCTAGGATTTTATACACATTTTTCTCCACAAAAGCAATTGTCGACTAATTGAAAAAGAAGGGCTGCACTTTATGTCTAAACTAATAAGTAGTAATTTGTGTTTTACTCTAATAGCATGTAATCACTTTTCTCTGTCTCTTTAATAAATGTGTTTGTGTCTGGCAAAACATCCTATTTTTGTAGCTGCTCTGCCATTCAGTGGGAATTGCTATCTTGTGTGGTACAATTTGAGTAAATCCCTGGATGTAAGGCTGCTGGTAAAATGCATTGAATGTAGGCTGGGTTTTTCTTTTTTTTTTTTTTTCCATTGATAAGGGATTTATGCAATTCTGTTGGTAATAGCAACAGTTAAATTTTGTAGTTAATATTAATGTATTTGTTGCTTTATAATAGAAATGCAAACAGCTTTTCTGCAAACATTTTGATAGTCAGCAGTGTCTTGTTCAGATGTGGGGAAGATCTAATCCAACCTTGTTTTCATGTAGGTTTCTTTTAACAGACCAGGCCAGTGGATACTATCAGCACAAAGTGGAGTTTGTCTTGTCTTGTGACCTGAGTCCAGTCTTTGTTTTTTTGTTGTATACAGTCAAATAGTTTAATGCTATAGACACTGTCCATGTTGGTTTTAACTTTATCATGTCCTTTTAATAGTGGCTGTTGGACTGGTTAACGCTAAGCTGCAGTTCCTTGCATTGTCACAGCATGTTCGGGATTCAGAAGCACAGAGTGAGGACTATTTCAGGTGTCTCCTTGCATGATGGTGTTGCAGTGGTCATGGGTTCATCTGTGTTAGTTCTCTAATGAGCTTTACCTTGCTCATTAACCTTTAATTAAGTAGCTTGTGGTGACAGCCTTGCTGTGCCCTCCCCTCACCTCAGGTTTAGCAGTACACTATGCTGTGTCCTGTTCCTGATAGTTGGGTATATTTTTGCTCTTTTGCACAGCTCCTGATCTTGCTTTTAGATTTTGGAGAGGTTTGGGTTTTGGGTTCCTTCCAGGCAATAAAAATACACCTTGCCATAATGAAGATACAGAGCCTATTGTGTCTATGTAAAGTCCTTTTTCTGCCAAAATTTAACTTCTTGGTTTTCCTTAAGCAATGATGTAAAAAAAAAACAACAAAAAACCAAAATCTGACAGCTGCCTTTCTTTTTTCCTCTTAAATAAAATACCTCACAAGTTCTTCCATTCAGATTCTAAGCAGACCAGGTGTTGCCTAAGCAGTGTGTCAGTTCTATATATTTTAGGAACACTGTTTTCTTTGTTACATTAAAAAAAACCAAATATTGATACTAGGCTGCTTTGAGAAACTGTATTATTTTAATGGGTGCTACCACAGAGGGGAATAACTTTCTTTTCTTTATAAGTATTCTCACAAAGCATTGCTTCTACTGTTTCTTTATTGGGTGTTTAGATGATCCCCTTTGGCTGCCTCCAACATGAATTATCCTTAGAACTGATCATTTGCAATATATTTAGTATGTTAAACATTTTGTGTTGTACTTGGAAGCTGAGGGTGTATTGAATTTCTCTGGGAAGAACAATTAGACAAGCCTATTTTTATTTACCATTATAGAATGCAATTTGAGAGTTACATAGTAGTTTCCTATTTTTGGCAAAACTTAAGCCTAGAAGTGATGTAAATAGCTATTGATTTGAAATGTGTTTTACAATAGAAATTACCTCATAATGAGGAAATGGAGGTATTGGAAAAAGTATAAAATTATAAAAAAGTATTTATTATTCATATGATGAGGCAGGAGTACCAGAAATAATCATGTCTTGGGACTGTGATCCTGTCTTTGCTTCAGAGCCCTTTCTCTGTAGCGGATGCAAAGGGAGGGTTTTTCTTTTTGAGTGCATTTCTACTGTAGCTGATATGAATCACTAGTTAAATCTGTAAGACACTCCTGTTTGAAGTTCTCATTCCTACTGCTGCTGAAAGGAAAGAAGGGTGATTTGTTTGTTGGTTCTATTTATTGGGTTTTTTAACACCGTGCCTATTTTAGGTACAAAAATCATCTGTTGTACAAAAGCATTAAAAAAGCCTCCAGGATCTTAGTCCTTTTCTGCTCTGCAAAAACTGATGGTAAAGCAGCACTGGGATTTTCAGACTGTCCCAGAGATACTGCCCTGAAGGATGCCAGTACAATTCTGCTAATGGCAAAGTGATAATAATTTCACTCAGTACAGCTGTCTGTGGTCAGTAGTTTGTTCAGATTGTATGAAATTGTATGGTACAGTGTGTGTATGTAAATCTTATGTAGCTAGCAAGTTCAAACCTATTGCTTCTAAGGGTTTCGAAACATTTTTAGTCATCTTCTCCAGCTCCAGCACTTCATGAGTTTTCACACTGGAAAGATGGAATTCTGAAAGAATGCCAGTTTGAAACTTGCTCATAGTAAAGTCAGATTTAATGAGTGCCCAGCTACATACCAGACATTTCCCGGTATACAGGTGGCATTCTTCTCAGCTTAAGAGTGAGCCTTTTTCCGTGCTTAGTCAACAAATCTTACATTTCTATTCTTACCTACAAGGCTGAGGAACTGACGCATCACTGACCTGAGATGGATTAGTGAAAACATTGGGAGATCAGAGGTGTGGGACAAAGAAAATGTCAGTTGGAGGGAGAGATGGATGAAGATACAGGATAAAGTAAAATGTTTGGGTGATTGGTGTCTGCCTTTGCTGCAGATAGAAATCCAACAGGCTTAATTGGTCTGACATGAAAATAGGGCCTCTTGCAACAGTCTATAAGACACTGTACATTAATAATGTAAATAAAATTACCTCATTTAATCCTTTGCTGGTTTGTATTAGAAGTTACTTGATCTTAGTCCTGCAATGAACTTTCATGTGAATAGTGAATAAAGACTCTGAAAAATCTGCTATGATTTATTTAGTACTTGATGGTGTTTTGCATGTACCACTATTGAGACCACATTTCTGTTCTTCTGGACTCAGATCTTGAACTGATCGTGCTGCTCAGTTAAATGGATCTTTTTATTCAGTTGTCCTAATTTGTGTTGCTTTCAATGCATTTAAATAAAATGTGAAAGAAGCAGTAGTGTTTATTTTTTTAAAGGTAACATTTCAAAATATAGATCATGTAGGAGTTAATCACTTTACTGAACTGTTGGCACCTAAGAAATGTCTGGATTTAGTTCTGAGCCTGTCTGCTGGAGCAGGGAGGTGTGTTCAGGCTCTGGAATTGGGCTATTCTGAACACCTTCTACAGGTGTATTATGGTTTTTAGCCTCTCTGCATGGATAGTATGATTAATGTTCCCCACTTGTGACGTGGAACTGAATACTGGGTTTTCCTGAAGGAGATTAATTCAAGGAAAAAGAATTTACAGTGAAGTTGTGTAGCTCTTAGTAACTCATTGGGTGTAAAAATGTAGAAGCTTTTTTTGTCCAACCTATTTATATATATTAAATGCATAAAACAGTTAATCCTTTATTGACAAGTGACACTTGATCAGAAAGCTCCTGACACAGCTGGGTAAGGGCGGGAGGTTTTAGTGGGGTAGAGCAGTCAATGCTGGGGAAACTCAGCCTCAAGCTCTTTGCTATTAAAGCCAGTCCTTTCATGTTCTGGCTGTCTGTGGGAAACTGCTTATTCTGCATTCCTGCAGAGATGGCCTAAAGTCACCCAGTGTGCTCCTGTGTTTAAGTTCATGTTCACACTTGTTTGATTTAAAACCGTTTCAAAGTTTGGGTGTTCTTAATACTATTTTTTCTTGAGTGTATAGTAGAAGACTTTAACATTGCTTCCAGGATTAATAAGCTTTATTTTCTAAACTGAGTATGGGGAGAAATTAGCAACCCACATAGGTAGGTTACATTAATAGATAATTTGTGTCACCCCAGTCTATTAAAATCCCTGAATTGTGGAACTACAAAAAACTTTGCACAATGATCTCAAACCGTCCTTTAATCCAGAAAAAAAACAATGAATCCAGTGTGATGATGAAGATTCTCCTATACCTGTACCCAGATGGGTACATCTGCTTCCCTAAGTACCGTTCCTTCTGGAAGGACTCCTGCCCTTGTGGAGCTCTGCCTGAGTTAAGTCCTCCCAGGACTGTTTGCTGTAGAACCAGCTGGAGGCTGGCAGAGTTTTAGACCTGTCTGTGGCCACCAAACACAGCTCTGCAAACTGCCACGAGATGCTGGGTGTAGCAGAGAATAAAAGAAAGAGGGAAAACCTTAAATTTTGTGAGGTAAAAAAACCACAGAAATTGTGTTCAACCCTAACTTGGGCTCTGGAGAGCTGCTTGGATTGCTTTTTTTTTTTCCCTACTAGCTTCTCTAATTCGTTTTAGCCTTGAAACTACTGGGTACAGTTTACCTTCTTAACATCTTAATTCCCCTGGAATTAAATGGAATTAACTCAGTGCTGTTGGAGTTCATCAGAATGGCCTGTGAGCAGCAGTGTCCCAGCCCTCTCCACCAAAGCTGCTTCATGAGGAATTCTACTACAGCAATACAGTTCACACATTTTTGAAGACTTACCATAAAGACATAAAGCTCTGTCAGAAATAGAGTGTATTGCAGTGATCAGCTGATGATAGTTAATCAGACTGTTACACACACTCAAAGACAGTAATTATTTGCCAGATATGACTAGCATAAAATTAAATTAGGATAATCATTTGGGAATTAATTTTTTGCCAATTTTTTGTTGCTCTGACTGAAAAATTTACAGAAACACTTTGAGATGTAAATTTGAAAATATTATTTCTTACTTTCTGTCTTTTAAAAATTATCTGATGATATCTAATGGAAATCATAACACTTTCCTAACTAAGACCTAATGCTAAGAAGAATATTTTCCTGTGTCAATGTAAATGGCAACATTGCTATGAAAAATGCTCACTCAGAAGGACATGTGTACAAATACTAAAATTTATGTTTGTAATGCCATTAAGTACAAAATTATGTGGTATTTACCAGTGAAATGTAGCTAGTAATACTGGTAGCAACTACTGCTGCATATGTAAAATGCTTTAAATATGCTTAAACCTGTGAAAAACATTCTGTCACATATGCTTTATATGTAGTAACTTAAAGGAAACCCATTGAGTAAAAAAATTAAAATGGACTTTTCCATTAATGTCACCTGTGTATTAAATCATTTAAACCATTAAAATCATCATCATTATTATTATTGAACCATTAAACTATTATTGCCTGAGCTCAAATAGGAGGAGTAGAAATGGAAGATCCCAGTCTTGCAGTGCCATGGCACTGGGCTTCCTGGTGGTGTTTGGATCACCTCTGGATGATCTGGCTAGGTGAATAGTTCCTAAGTAATTAACCAGGGGAAATGGCTCCAAAAACTTCAACAGTTGTGTGGGTTTTTGTTGGTTAGTTGTTTTTTTTTTAATAAAAATATCTGCATACTTGCTAATAAAACTTGATGCAATATGTCAGAAGAAACTAAACAGGCCTTAATGTTTCCAAGCAAAGAGCCCAGCGAATTAGAAAGGGAGGTGGGGTGGTATTGTTCTGAAACAATACTACAAAAGCTCAGATTTTATTTTTTCTTTTCCTCTGTTCTTCTGAATGAAGGGCAAATTAGAGAAAGTATCCAAATTCATAATTTGAGCAGCTGCTTCTATCAAATGTACAGTAATTTCACGATTATAAGCCACACCTGAATATAAGCCACACATCCGGGTAGCCAGGCAGACCACGGGATTTGTCCATATATAAGCCGCACCGGAATATAAGCCGCATTTTTTTTCCCCCGCGAGGATCCATGTGCAGCAAAGTAATGAGTTAGTAACAGAATCACAGGATTGCGAGATTTCCTGTCAATTGCTCAAATTGCAAACAGTTTTCACAGACCAGAGGAGCCTTTAAACGTAGCCCCACTTGCCCGCCCCACTAGGTGATGCCTCAGCCCCCTGCCCGCCCCGCTTGCCGCTGCTCACCCATGGCTCAGCTCACCATGGCTTGCCACGGTCCCGCCAGCCGTCGCTTGCTGTGCCCCTGCCGCGGCGTGGGGGCCCCGATCGGTGGCACGGCGGGACGGAGCAGCCCCGCGGCAAGCAGCAGCGCGGCGGCCCCGACCGCCGGGGCGGCACTCCCCCGCCAGCCCGCCCCTCCTGGCAGCAGCGGCAACCCTGCTGCCAGCCCACCTGGCTCCTTGGTGGCTCTGCCGCCAGCACGCCCGCCCCGCTCGGCAAAGCCTGCTCCCCCACCTGCCCGGCCGCTGCTCTGTGGCAGCTCTCTGCTTGGCTGGCTCTCACTTCCAGGTTGGCATTCTGCCGGGATTTGTCCATAGATAAGCCGCACCTGAATATAAGCCGCACTACTGGAGTAGGCTGGATTCTTCAGTGAAAAAGGTGCGGCTTATATTCGTGAAATTACTGTAACCATCAGTCCTAAGTGTAACTTGCCATGAGTGAATCCTTCCTGTTAATTTACCTCACAAACCCTTCCTGTGTTTGATTGTCAACAGTGGTGCCACAGGTCATGTCCAGACTGAACTGCTGTGTTACTCGATCCTGTTTACATTACGGGTCTATAAATAAAATGCTGTGACTTGCCTGTGGTGTCATCTTTGCTTGGGGGACAGCTGGCCACATGCATGGCCATGGTGTGTCCCTGGGTCCATTCGTGCCCTCCCCAGCACTGCAGTCCCCGAGCTCTCTGCAAACCAGGCCCATAATGACTGCTGCTCACAGCTTCAGGGTGAGCTGTCACTCAGCATTGTAAATGCTACTACCAAGCCTGAGCTCCTGGGCTGTGAGCTGGAGCATCTTCTGTCTTGTCAGAAGTGACTGGATAAATGTAGCTTGAGGAGAAACTTCTGCAGTTTGAGCATTTTTACAACTAACTGGAGGAGTGAGGATAAACCTTGGGAAGCTGTCTTACCTAGAATTCACAACAGATGCAAATATTTTTTCACTTTTGATTTACAGCTGCCAGGGACTGCTTTCAGCAGTGAGACAGTTGTTTTCTGTCTAAGCATCTCGAGAGATGTCACTTTTTTCACATGGGTGTAGGCTGGGGTTTAGAGCAGAGGATTAAAACTCTTCAGCTCAATGAGTGAGTCGTGTTCAGAGCTTAGATTTCTCATGGAACATGATAATCTTTTTGCTCTAACCACGATTGCAGACAGGTGATGTTTGTAGTCTCAGGGCTTCCTTATCAGAGAACATTCTGCTGAAGGGAGCAGAAGTTAATGTTTGCCTGCCATCAGTCACTGGGAGCAGTCTCCACTACAGCTGGCTGAAGATAGAGTTCTGGGGTGGTGTGAGTTTTATTTGCTTTCTTGGGTGTGCTTTTTATTTTTTGTTATTTGTTTTTTTCCTCCTGTTTTCCTTGAATGCCTAAAAGCTGGTTGCTAAACCACACCTACTTCTCTTTGAGCTCTAAGTGAACATAAACACATTCTGTATTTGCTGTCCCATTTGGAGCAAAGCCGCAACAATTCAGGCTTTTTGGTTAGACATGGAAATTTTGTCTTCATCCTGTCCGAATTACAGCAGGGTTTTCATCCTTTAATTTGTATCAACAGAACCTGAAAACCCAGGGATCAAACAGGCATTGACTTATCAAAGCTGTTTTGGTATTTTGGGAATTTAGAATTTGGAAGGCTAGTGTTCCTGAAACGGAAAAAAGGTGTGGTCAAGTTGATCTGGTGAGATTTATTTTTTACCCGTGGCTATTCCAAGATAGGCAGTAAAACCATATCCTTAAGACTGCCCATGTCATATTTGCAATTTCTGTCATATAAGTAGGAAAAAATCAATGATCTTTTTTTCAAGAAGATACTAGACTGACTGCATATTTTTTTATTTGTTCTTGTGGGAGTTGAGAACAAATTGAAGTTTGAGAAGTGTCTTGTCTCAAGGGTATGATTCAAGATATACCTCAGAATTACTGAGAAGAAAGACTATTTTAAGAATCTGGAAATGTGTGAAACTTCCTTGGGAAAAAAAAAAGAATAGTAAAATCCTTGTCTTTTTTTTCTTTTTCTTTTTTTTTTTTGAGATCTGGTTTGAAAAAAAAAAAAAAAAGGGACTGTTAATATATTGAGACCTTGCGTGTGTGAGCCTCCTACATGTGTGTGGCAGAATATCCTGTAAGATGTGGGTGGATTACTAGGTCTGATTTGCACTTTACCATAAAACTTCCTAGAAAATAAACACTCTTATTGCAGTGTTTTTTCAGGCTGCTTGTAAGTCAGATTTTCATGGCTATGAGTAAAGCTGAAATTAGTCTCATTTATTATAGAAATCTCCTGTAATTTGAATTGTTGAAGTCCCCTGAGTGTGAATACCGATACAGTTCCGCAGCATTATTCCTTGAGAAATTAGTGGAAGCTGGACAATTGCTTTTGTAAAATCTATAACAAAATCTATAGAGAAACCAGTACCACTACTTTTTTTTTTGTTCAAATTAAGCATAAACCTCATTTTTATATCTTCAGTGTGAAGAGATATAAGCTGTTTACATTATAATACCTAACAAGTGTAAGTGTTAGCTGATAAGCAGTTTAAATAGGTGATCATGTCTTTTTAGGAGTGGATTGTAATATTTTAGAATTTTTGTAGAAGTAAAACTTCATCTTGAATTGCATGCAGTGTAAGAATAGAGGACTTATTTATATCTTAAAATATTTGATCTCAATCACTCTTTGAAATTTACTCACTTTACAAGTGTGTGACTTGTGTTTCTGTGACTCAGGTGAAAAACACGATCCAAAAATGACTCAATTCTGTGTAGTTAGTTGAACGTTTTGATTCATTCCCAAACTGAAAATGCATCCAGCAGTTATTCATTCAACAGTATTTTAGGTACTAGAATCTTCACATACGGTGGCACTTAGAAAATTGAAATCGACTAAACACAGTCTCTGTGTGGTAGAATTTTAACATCCTAGATGAAAATAAGGACTTGCAATGCATTCAAAGTAGCTTTTTGCTGAAGATGCTTGTACTTTTGGTTGATTGATTCTTAGGAGGTTTCAAATATTTTGAGGTTTTTTTTAATTCAAATGTTCAGTTAATGTAACGTAAAAATTCCCGAAACTGAAAACGTTAAATCTTCATGTCAATAGAGTAGTGCTGGGATTCATATCATACACGTGTTTAATGTGGTCTTAAACTGATATTCAGTAATTTTAAACTCTGTTTTAGATACCAAACTTCCTTTATAAAACAGAAGGATAATTTAAAACTTTTCCTATAACTTATTCTAGAAAATATTCTCACTTCTTAGCCAAAGCTCTACAAAATCCCACCTCCTCCTGCATGCAGAAATTAAACTAAGACTTTCTGCTACTCCAAGTAGGAGATGGAATACCTGAGAGCTTTTGAATTTTGTTCCTGTCTCTGTTTAGCTCTGAAAAATTTATTGCCAGGATTTTTGCTGTGATTCTGGATATTCTTAACTGATGCAATGAGCAGACACTGAAGCATATGGTTATCATACCAGATAAATCAATAGTTTTTTTTAGTTCTCAATAGATTTCCTCATGCAACTAAAACTATTGTACTGAGGGGAGCAGTTAATTTGGGGATTAGGTTAATTAAACTAAGGTATGAAAGACTTCTGTCCTCTTTTCTGTTAAAAGTTGGCTAAAGAACCAAAACAATTATCAGAACAGCGAATTTAAATTAAAGGGAATGTAGGTCAGACATCTTTAAAATTAAATCACCAAATCCAAACTTGTTCCAAGCAGATGAGTTCTGCCTCAGTACTGCCAACGGGAGGGAGAATTCTCCCCATTCAGGGGCTGAAAGACTCAAAGGAATAAGCTTGATGTGCTCGGGATTTTTCTGGATCCACTTTTGATCCAGACTTTGAGGGAGGCGGTGATGAGAGGGAATGAGTCACTGAAGAGCCAAGGAGCCGCTGAAGTGACTCTGGAGCCTGGCGTGAGTGGGGTGTCCAAGTCCTTCAGTCAAGGAGACTCGCCTGGGAATATTTCTGCTGTGCTTTCTGTGTAAGAGCTTAGTACGGTGCTATTTTAGTGTCTGCCTTTAATCCTATATATTAATAAAGTAACTTTATCTTAATTACTTTCAGTACAATCATCTGAGTAATTCCTCATGTGAAGGAGGAGTTTTTGCTGTTTATATCTTGCAGTATTTGTTACAGACACTCGCTATGCTACAGCTTCTTTTAAATATTGTTTCTGTAGGGTTGAGTTTTTTGTATTTGCTGAAATGTCACATGAAATTTGATTGATGGATATTCCTCTTCATATTAATGCTAGATTTTAGCCAGCATTTTCTTAATAGTGTGCTGCCTGCATTTCAGATCTTTGGACAAATGAGTTTGTGGAGGGACTCTGGCAATTTAAAAACAAGTTGAGAAGACACTGAAAGCATTTAATATAAAGCATTTTTAAAGACTTTCTGCAGACTTAGCATCCATTGCTGGCCTGCTGCAGTCCTGCCAAACAGAAGGAGAGGAATGATAGCTCTGTAAGAACATGTGCCCTGCTTTTAAAAGGTGGGGAAGCTCACGGGCTTTTCCTACCACGGGGAGAAAGATGGGAGAGCCTGTGATGCCTGACCCTGGTGGGAGCATGGATTTCCTGTGTGTGGTTTCACAGCACAAGGAATGGTCCCAGCAGTTACCAGCAGTCGCCTCTGGGTCTGTATTAGTTCACCAACTCCCACCGGGAAAGTATTTCCAAATAAATAGTGTTGTCTTGCACTTAAATGTTCTGACAATAGTTCAGTTCAGTATGTAATTGAAATCTACAAGAAATAGTAATTTGTCCAGTGTTTAATTTTGGTAATGCACAAACTTTGTGAATTAAATAGATAAGTGCTGTGATATAAATTTGGAGGCCTTCAGAGCAGCACTGAAACATTAAAAGTGCATGTAATATGGGATATTCAGTTCTATATATTGCTAGTGCCAATGGAAATAGGTGATGCATTCTTTTTTTTTGCTAATGGTTTTGAAAATTAGTTGTGGTGGTAAGAATGTGAACTTATTCATGCAACAATTGCCTGTTGTAAATTAAATGTGATGTTGAGACTTTAATCCCATATGTGTAGAAAATTTAAGAAGTGCTGCACAAAGTCCCCCATACACTGCTAAGTGTTTTATGTATTATTGTATATAACTGTATTGGTATTGTAGAATTAATTCCTCTTTATAATTCATTGTTGTATAAATTTTTAAAAAAGGTTTTTGAAAATAGAAATCAAAATTACAGTAAACATTGTCTTAATCTAGGAAGGAAAAGGGATTGTTTCATTATTCTGTGCTGCAGCAAAGGCTTGCAGCGTGTGTTGTACTAACTCTCTGTTCTGAAGTCACTTGAGGATGATGTTTTTGCTTTGAATGTGTAGATGTCTGCATCCTTACTGCAATGTTTCAGTCTGTTATTTTGCTTTTCATGTTTGTTCTTACTTTTAGCATTTAAAATAGATTTTCCCAAGTTTGTGTTCCTGTAAATGGCCTGCAGGATGTGTGCATGCATAAGCAAAATGCAACACTTTTAAGCATGGTATTTACAGAAATTGGGAGAGCTAACGGTAACATACTGAATCCTCTTCCTTTGTCTTTTTTCCCTGCCAGAAATCTTGTTTCAGTAAGTCACTGAAGCTCAGAATGGTTGTTATTAGTTTGATACTCCCATGGAAAACTATCTATACAACAGATTTGGAAGAAGGCGTATTGGCAATTGCTGGTACTAATTGAAAAGTAGTTTATTAGTGCTTAAAAATCCTCAGACTACAGGTACCTATTCACTCAAAACTTGGCATTATTTTCTGGTGTGTTTGCCTAACTCTTCCTTTTCTGCCTAACGAAATCTGAGCTAAGTCTGTATTTTGAGGAGGTAAAATCATTCCTAACAGGACCAGGGTACCTTTGCTTGTGTTTAAAGTGAGGAACGTGAGTGGGGAGGCCCTGGAGTGGTATGAAGTTTTCTAGAACAAAAACAATGGGATCATCTTGGTGTTTTTTCCCCTTCCGTTGTGATGCTTGCTATTACTTTAGTAATTCAAGAACTATAAAGGAAGATTATGAGTAAAGTACCAGATCAGTCAGTACTTGAACAAGACATATTTTGAGTTAGTTGTCTGTGGTATACTCATAAACCTAAATTATAGCCAGAGTGATTTAATAGCCTCCTATTTTTCATACACAAGACTTAAAAAAAAAGTATTTAAAATTGAATATTTTTATGTGACATGTTTCAAAACGGTTTTCTTCATGAAGGAGTTAATGAGGGAGAGACTTGGAACCAAATTAAAGTTAGAAGTTGAATTGGATTTCAGGAAAATAGCTGGAGTGTTGAGTTGTGTTTATTCACAAAGAGAACAAAAGAAATGTCTTTCTCATGGCTCTGTAAGAGGCTGTTGCTCGTACAGAACCAAAGTGTCTTGAATCAGAGCATGGAGCTCCCTCCCAAAGTGTGTGCTGACAGTTAAAGGATGCTTAATTATTTATTTGAGTTTCTGAAACTCTTGAGTTCAGCTCCATGTGACTGTTTCCTGTACATATTGTGATCTCTGAATGTGACAAGCAGATGCCTCTGATGGTTGAGCAAACAGTACTTATGAAAGACTTCTTTCTCATGAAATGGCAGAGACATCCTGCAGGCTCTGCTGCTCCTCTCCTGCTATTTGTAAGTCTCCACTCAAATAATTGCTGGGAGGCTGCATCAGTGACAGAGGATGGAAACCAAAGCACAAGGCGGTGCTGGGAAATGAGAGCTATAAATAAAGACAGAAAGGAGGAAAACCCTGTAAGAGAGTTTTTTCCTAAAAAACTTGAGTGCAGATGGTGTGATATCATTCTTTGTGCAGGGTTGTGGCCCTTGCTGTTGGGATTGCCTGTGTGTGTCAGCCATGTGATGGGGCTGCAGCTGTGCAGCCTCTCCCCCTCCTCCCCTCCCTCACATCAGGGCTGTGTCCGACACCAGAGCACTATCACTTAAAAACCAAACTGGTATTTATAACTCAGCATTTTCTAATCAAAGAGAGAGAATTATGTGATGAGATAGTCAGTGTTTTACATGCGTTATCTTGAACATGAACTGCTTTTCCTGTGAATCACATGCTGCATGAGGGAAATAAAGCTCAAGGTCAAATGTTTAGAATACCTGTCTCTTTATTCAAAAAGACTGGCTAAGAAGAGCAACTTTTTCATAAAGTGAGAGAAGAATCAATCTGTGTAACTGAAGTGAACTGTTCATTAGGGTGCACCAAGAGTACTGTCATAAAAAGTTTAAGCTTTAGGGTCATAGCAAGTTTTCCTCTTTCTGTGCTGTGATGTTAATGCAGATAAAGACCTGGTGAGATGTCTACTGCAGTAGGACTCTTGTGTTAAATCATGTTTGCAATCATAAAAATACTGTGTGATTTTTACCAGCTTCCCTAAAAATCATATTTGCTGGTGAATGCAACTCAGTCTATTCCTATGAAGCAATTTTTGTTTGTATTGTCCAGTCTGCTGCATGCAAAAAGCTTCAGTAGCTCCTGCTCATTCCTTTTGACCAATGAATGTGTAGGAGTGGCAGTATTTCTCTTTTTAAAGAGTGTTAAAGATTCATTATCTTCCTGTTAACTTTTTTATATTTGTGTTCATGTTGTGTAATTTGAATTAAGAGAATTTCTGCTGTATTTTTCAGGTTCAAGCCATTTTTTCCATGTCAAGTGATGCCATCTGATGAATATGAAGATCGAGACCTCTGTATACAGGATTTTCTATTGACAGAAGGTCGACTGAAGGTCACATTAATTGAATGTACAAGGTATATTTTTGTGCACTTTTGCTCGTTCTTGACTGAGCAGGAAGCCATGGTTCCTCAGTTGGTAGTAATTATAGTTGTAGGCCGGTTTTGATTCATGAACTGGCAGCTTTGGTGTTATGATTGCACACTAACCAAGAAATGTAATTTTCTTGAAGTAAAAATGATCAAATGAATGTTGCAGTTACACTCTGAGGTGCTTTCAGTTTGTGTGGGGGCAAGCCTTTGCCTTTCTGAATTTTGCCTGGTTACAAGTAATCTGTGCCTCCTCTTATTTGCTTGGTTTGCTTTTCTGTCACACCAAATTATGAGTGTCTTTCCAGGACAATATAAATGTTGTAATTATATTACTGTATTATGAAGCAAAAGGAAGTAATGGTTTCACTCAGTCTTACTTACATAAATCCAAATCACTTTTATAAGGCATTATTTATTGTCTTGGTCTTGAACAAAATAATGGAAAGAAATAAAATCCATTTCCTTCATTCATTGAAGAGAATATTATTCTCTTCAAAGCTGGAGAAAAGGTGTGTGGGCTCTTGGTTTGTTGGGGGTTTTTTGTCAGGCCCGTTGGATTATGTCAGATCTTATCCAAGTAGTGCTAAGGCTTTGATCTAGTCTTGTGCAGTTCTACTCTTGATGAACTTAACTGCTTTGCAAAAATACTCTTCTTGTAATCTGTTCTTTTCACTGCTTGTATTCCCTTATCAACTCCTCTTTGCACTTTCTTTCTGCAGCACTGTACAACCATTTCAGCTGTATTTGCTGTACTAATGTATGCTTTATCAGTGGTGAGGATTTCCTGAAGATCTTCTTCTGCTTCTATGGCTTTTGTGGGGGCTGCAGAGGTTATATTTTTGTGATAAAATTCCTGCTTACCTGTCTCCCTATCTTTGTATTGTTTTCTATGGCTGATCCAAGGATATTAAATAACATGTCTGCATTCCCTGGCCACCAGGAGCATTTCCCCTTTGGCTGTACTGAGTAAGGGAAATCTGATCTCTCTTCATTTCAGCCCAGTGGTGCATTTGTTTTTATCAGAAAGGCCAAAATGACCACCTTGCATTCTGTGTCATTCTCGGTTTGGAAAGTAATCTTTTAAATGTTGCCTTTCTTGAATCTGAAATGCTGTGCAGCATCAACTCTTGAGTTTCTTTGCACTGAGAACTCATATTGCTCAGTCTGACATCATCATGTGACCTCTCAGGATTTTCAGCTGTCACAGATGCTTATCAGATGGTTGGCAGAGGATGCAGTTGCTGATTTGTCAGGTCTGACATAATCCAAGTGTTTTATGCTGCTTGAAATTTTTCAATGCACACTTGGAAATTGTCTCAGCAGACACTTCTCAGCCAGGATGTCTGACTGTTGGACCCACAGTAATTTCTCAGACCTTCCAGCTGTCCCATTCTTTTCTTGAACTAAACAGCTACAACTGCTGTCTGTGGAGTCCCTCAGTGAGTAAATCTCTTCTTGAATTTGCATCTGAAGATATTGATGAGGTAGAAAGAGAAACAGAGAATTTTGGTAGTGAAAGAAGAAACATACACTACATACACAAAAGTAACAGTGATCAAATTTCCCTTCTTCATCAGCCCTCTGTGAGTGGTGTGAAGGTTGGCTGGGCCAATTCCCAGTGCAGCACTGTGTGCTGACATCCAGGGCTTTGGCACTTAGATCTGCCAGAGGGACCTAAACATTTTTCATATTCTCATTCCAGAATGAAAGATCACTTTAACTTCTGTATGGTTTTCAGTTTTGCTCAGTGCCCGAGAAGGTTTTATATTTTCTCAGTACAGCAGATGATCTTTGGCTTACAGAATTTGGAAGTAGAATTCTTCCATCTAGTAAAGCAATAGAGTTCTGATGCTTCTCCCATTTAAGTCTGGACATAAGTGGTGAAACTATAGTGGTAAAATGTTTAGCAAACTTTTTCTATATTGTAAAGGGCTTGCTTAATTAAATTACACTCTTCACATGGCCAAATACTTGCACTTTTTGCACTTCTTTTCTAATGGCAGGCTTGACGATAGCAATTTTCTGCTGTCATGCTGTTGAAAGAAAAATTAAATTTGCTCATAAGTTAATAAAAGGATGGGAACTTGGGTGTAAAGAAATAATAAGGAATATGTCTTGCAATCTTTATTTAGCCTGTACAAAATCCTCAAGTTTTCAAAAAGTGTGATGCCCTCAAAGAACTTAATTGTTACAAAAATGCTGTTATCTGTCATTGTCTTAAAACTTCTAAGCAAAAGGGAAAAAAAAAAGCAACATTCTGTTAAATTTTGATTTTGTTTCTTTTTTTAAAGAAACATTGTGAAGAAAGTAACAAAACTCACAAATTCTGATTTTATTAGGGGAGAGTACTGTGCCAAAACTGTGCCATGAAGTGGGCTCTTTTCAGTCTGTAGGATATAGATATCTCTAATATATAGCCATGTATAATAATGTCAGTCTTTATGTGCAGCTGTCTTACAAGGTACAGAACCTCTGTTTGCATATTAATGGAGATCCTGTTCAAACAAAAATTTTCTTAGTGTAGCAGAAGTTAAAATTTCACCTTTGTCTTTCTGAAATTGACAATTGAGCACCAAACTCCAGCATGAAGAGCTCTTTAAAATTTAAATGTGTACTTTGGCTTGAGATCTGTTTGTTCATCTTACCAGTTTTGCAGGTGCTGTTCACCTGCTGTAAGGTGAAATCTCAGGATGGCTCTTTGTTTTGTTTGTGACTTCTGTTGCAGTTCTGGATAAAAATTTTTCTATTCCTGTTTTGGGCTATCTCATGCTTGTTTTTCCATCCAGTATAGCAAAATAGATCCTGTGCTGATATTTTAAAGTACTCCTGAAAATTTCCTAAGAGTGTGTCTGAGTGAGCAGAAGCAACTTGAGAGCTGTCACACTGAGGTGTTTACCCTTGGGTTGTCTTCATTTTACCAGATCTAATTATGAGTGAAAGTTGTCTTCAATAGCTGTACTTAATTTTCAAAGCATGTTTACCACAAATCACATTTGAAAGAGGAGGTACTTTTTGATTATAAATATTTAACCTAGAAACATTATTTAACAATGTCAAGATAAGCAGAGAAAATTGACTTGTTTTTCTATCAGCTTTTGACTGTATCATCTAATGAGTTGTATAACACATCATAATCACAAATAAGATACTTGGGATGAAAACTTAGAAACTATTCTTGTCAAATGTATATAGAAAATTTAGGGGGGAATTAAAATCTAACAGCTTTTTTGAATGAGTAAGGTTTGTTCGAAGATTTTATTCCAAAATATTTATCTGCTTATAACTACTGTGAGATAGGCTGTGACCAGCTTGATTGCTGTTCTGTAGCCTAAAGTTTATAATCTGGCTTTTTTTTTTTTTTTTTTTTTCTTTTCTAGTACTAATATCTGTCTGAAAAGCTTTGTAGCCTTCTGGAATAGGGTATCATGCATGACTCTTTGTTATAAATGTTACAAAAATCATAGATAAGAGGACCCCAGTTTAGTGAAATACAAATATAAGCAGTAGTAATCTGACTTTAGTCTGCAGTAGCACTCTCAAACCAACAAGAGCTTCCAAGAGATTCTCATTGTGATGTTTGGGACTGAAGTGGAAGACTCTGGTGGCTATTCTTAAAATAAAACAAAAGCCCTTTATGGAAAAATGACAATTGAACACTTTATTTAAAAACAAGCCAAGCAACCAAAAAAACCCAACACTGCAGGAAAAAGTTAACTCAAAAAAACCCCTTAGCTAAACATTCTGCTATGTTTTATATTTTTTTAATTCTTCCACTAGAGGGTGGCAGTGTCTTTTCCTTTGGTGTAAGGCTGTGCCTGTGCAATCTGTTCTCTCTGGACTTCTGCACATACACATTGGTAATAATAGAGTATAGGTGAAAATTAGGGAATTTAATGTGATGTCTGGGATATATTTAATGGTATTATAGTTCTCACCATAGGCTTTTCTATTTCAGGTTACTGATGTTTGGATCCTATGAGAGAGAAACAAATGTTCATTGCACAATGGAGCTGAGCAGTAATGTGTGGGAAGAAAAATCAAGAAGTTCTATTAAAACGGTAAAAAAAAAGGATGTCATCTTTGCATATTGCAGTTTGCTAATGCTTTTGATACATTGTCTAGAAAGTGTGTCCTTATGCAACCAAATGGGTGATATAACAGAAAAAACCAAACTCTAAACATGACAGACAAGTTACTTTCTTTTTAATCCACTGTCAAATTACCATGTGTGGATAAAATCGTGTTCAGTTCTCACAACTGTGCTTGAATATACTGTCAGCTGTCCAGCTGCATTAAAACAAACAATAGCAAATATGCATTTCATAGTCCTGTTATATTTGGGTGGGGCAGTGTTTAGAGAGCAGTAAGATTCACCTGTCTTTGCCAGTAAGTATTGTAAGGTAATGTTTTCCTAATTATTCTACTTGTTAACAGGAGTTTAGCAGCATACAGCCTGCAGGTTGTCTGCCTTTTTTGTGTGTGAGAATGATCTTTTTCTATTTCTTCAAAGAAGAGGTGTGATGTATGAAAGAGCCTTTCAGTTCTACATTAGAGGGATATTGTGTTAGTAATCAAATTTAATTGGGCTTGTGCTGAGCAGTAAGTAGTGTGCTTATTGAAGAAAACCCCCCAAAGCTTTAAAAAGATTTCATGCTAACAGTTGGTTTCATGTAAAGAAATCAGTGGAACAAAAATGTCTGTCCTGCATTTTACCCTCTGCTGAGTGCCACTAACTTCAGCCTGTGTCTTTGTTACGTCTGACTGGGGTTGTGTTTGGAGACCAGCATCAAGCACTGGAGCAGCAAGAATTCAGAATTTCAACATCTCATTCAGTTTTCCACCATTAAATTTCACTTTGCATTTGGTCTAAAATCCTTGTAACAAATGCTGTTTTCAGCTTGTTTTCAGCTTACTGTATATTATGTTTTGCCAAAAAGGTGTATGGCTGAGCAACAGCTGTGCATGAAAACATGCACAGATCTGCAGGGTTGATGCTCTGGCACTGAAGGTGGCAATGCATTGATTTACCAGTACACTCCTCCAGACAAATTAGCATGTGATTATTTTTAGAGGTTGAGTAGCAGTGTTAGAACACATTGTTTTACACTCTAACAGCAGAAGAGGAGAGGAAAAACGCTCTGCAGAGACTGTGGCACTGATGTGCTTGTGACAGCAGATGGCAGCAGGAGTAAACGAGCGAGGGTGGAATTGCTCCTGTTAGAACTATGGAAAAGTACTCAGGGAAAGACTCTCAACAACTCATCTTCTGTGTCAGTGTCTAAAGTGAAATGGTAGGTTTTTAAATGAAGTGTCAGTTTTTGAAAATGTGGCCCTGAATGTATGGAGGGTTTTCTGTGCATGTGTGGTGCACTCCTTCATTAAATGTGTTCAGACACAGCCAGAGAGCAGAGACTCTTTAGTTTGGGTCGCTGCATCTCGAGCACAGCTGGCACTGGAGAATTCACTGTGCTCAACCACCTTGAATTTGGGTCCCTGGAATGGTGGCCTGGTTTAAAGATCCTGTCTCAGGATGGGACAATATGGAAACTGAAAATTAGCAACTTGCAGAACTACTTTTTGGTTCTCAATTTATATTCAACAGATGTAGTGAAATCATGGAAATCTCTTTTCCTTAGGAAATCCAGCTAAATTTGTAAGCTAAGTTACAAAATGTTAGGACATCTCACTGAGTGATAAGGGTATTTTCAGAAGTCCTCAACAAAATAGGAAATGTTGCTTACACATTTAGCACTGGGACTTAGTTTGCTCTTTTCAGAAATATTAACTGTGTGAGTTAAATAGTAAGTTATAATGAAAAAGTTGTATTATTTTTCCAAACAAAAAGTTTACTTCTGTCCCGAGTTCTGATTATTAGCCCTAATGCAATATTAAGCATGAGGCAGCTAATGGCAGTACTTAATACCTTTCTAATATTAAATCCTTATTTTAATGCTCACATGTGCAATACTGACTCATGATGTAGTTAGAATGAATAACAACTTCAGAAACTATGAAGGAGAAATAGCAGACAAAGTTAAAGTAAAAAGTTAAAAGATACATTCTCCTTTAACAGAGTCTAATTTACACAAGCCTCGCAAAGGCATGACAATGCATCTCCTGATTCAGCTATGTTCTACAATTCTCATAACTTTCTATACTTCCTGACATTTTCATTCTTTTTATTGTGTTAGTAGTAGTGATAAAAGATCAGACAGGTTTAATACTTTGTAATGAATTTTGGCAAGACTTTAATCTGATCCCAGAATTTATGGAACATTAGTAGATGTCGCAATTGATTTTTGAAAAAAGATGGTGTGTTATTGAATATATCTGGAGCATTATTGAAGTGTCTGTTACAATACAAAGGTGTCTCAGGCTTATGTTTGTCAGATCTGAAACATGAGTAAAACTTCAGAGAGTGATTTGGCACATTCCCATGTAAAACATCTAAACATCCTGAAATACCTGAATTACCAGTATGTGCTGATAAATTATCATTAATCAGTGCATTGCTATGTAAAAATGATGTATGGATGGGATGCAGTAATTAGCATTAGCAGCATTGGGTTGCCAGACAGGTGTTCTGTGGTTAAATTATGAGATATCTCTAAGTAATGAGATGCATGTTTGTAGATCTGAAGTGGAGACTGTCATAAATGTGGATGGTTATGTCCACTGGGCTGCCAGTCAGCAGTACCAGGTTGATTTCTACAAACAAAAAGAATTGTTCTGTTTTCCCTTTAATGAGCATAACTGTTCAGAGTGAACCCTGGGCCCTCTCTACCCTTGGTGACACTCTTGCTGTGACTTTACCAGTGCCAGCACTTCCTGTGTAGTGTTATGAAAGAACAGCCTGATTCTTCAGCAAAAAACGAAGTTTCTTCATCTATAAAAGAAAAATATAGTCTGCTTTCATTAG
Organism: Sialia sialis; assembly: GCA_009812075.1. Lineage (NCBI taxonomy): Eukaryota > Metazoa > Chordata > Aves > Passeriformes > Turdidae > Sialia > Sialia sialis. The sequence continues at coordinate 2,744,757 of VRYO01002114.1, read as the reverse complement.
AACTGGCAGAAGAATGGACATGGAGATGAACTTGAAGTAAGAGTAGCAGACACCGGAGGTATCTTTGTGAGTACCCTGTGCATTGAGTGCAGTGCCTGGACTCTCTACAGATGCTGCTGCTTGTCTCTGGATCCAGCTCTGTAGAGAAGAATGACTCAAAAGTGCAGAAGTGAGAATCTTGTTTCTTATGAATTGCTCTGCAAATCTTTGTAGTCATGTTTCTTTTATCTATGTACTGATTTTTCTGATAAAGATTAGATAGTTTCCTAGAAATTGCAGAACATATTGCAAAGAGATTGGTATCCTCTGATAGCCTTATACTCAGAAAACATGTAGACTGTAAATGGTTTGTGCTTTTTACTGGTTGTAGTAATATGAAGTAATGGGGACAGGTTCTCAACTGCATACCAAAAATGTAGCTGTTCCAAGTCTTTTTAACAGAAATTCAGAAGCACAAGAGAACCATTATTGATCATGAAATAAGTTACATAACCATAAGAAAAAGATGAGAGAACACCTTTAAACTCTGGTGTCAACTCAGTTGTCTGAGGTGGTACTGTAAGAATAACCACAGCTTCATATTTCTCCACAGTTTCTTATTTCTACAGGGAGTAAGTATTGGGGCTTTTTGTTGTTGGTAAGGATTTTCATTATGATTTTTTTTAAAATCTCTCCTGTTAATATTAATTTTAGCAATACTGAAACTGCATTTCATATTCTACAAAGTAAAAACTTTCATGTTTTAAAATGCCACATCTGGTAGCTTGTAGGATTCACTCTTGCAGCAGTTGTCTCAGAAGCACACAAATATCTCCTGAAGTAATCTAATAATAGAAAGAATTAAAGAATAATATAAGCTTCCCAGTGCTTTTTTTATGAGTACTGCTTGATATTTTCTCCAGTGCAATCTGAACATTGTGGTCAGGACTGGAGTAACTCAAGGGGAGGACCTGTAGCACCATCTTTCAATCTTGCACTATAAAAAAAAAAGAGCAATATTTCTCAGCTTTTCATAAAACTAAATTTCCTTTATCAGGGATTAAGGGAAACTTCAAGGTATTCCAGTGCCATAACATATGAATCTAAAATGAAAAATAATGTAAATCGAATCCAGCACCTTCTGAAATGAGTTGCCTGAAGGTACTGAACTATAATGTCAAAATTTAAAGCAACTGTGAAATGTTAATTTGTGAATACATGGAGTTAAATGCCTCACAGTTGGCATTTCACTGTGCTTATTTAACAGCCTGCCATTTCAGCATTTAATCCTATCAAAAGAAAGAAGGAGGATTAAAGCAAGAAAAGCTTTTTGAAAATGTCACTTTTTATGAAAATTCATGATCGTGTAAAACTTGGTAATATTTGTAAATACAATGGGGAATAGCTCTGAGATTTGTGCCTTACATAATATTCTGTAATCTGTCTTTCAAACAAACTTGAAGGCCATCAGGATTTTTTCAGTCTCATCCTAAACATTTAGGCTTTTTGACTTGGGGCTTCAGAAAGCTTTGCTGTGATTTAATGAACAACCTTCTGTGAAAATGCACTGTTAGTTCTTTATTGCTTAGAGACTGTTGAATATGGACACTAAAAACCCCTACCAAAGCCGCACTGACAGAGGGGGTTATTTCAGTGCATATTCAGATAGTTCTTTAGAATCCAAAGTCATTATTCCAGTCACAGTCTGAGCTGGTGCTTCTGATGAGCAGCTGCTTTTCTTACCTGCTCAGCAGAAGCTGTCCTGTGCTGCATTCTGGACATGAGCACCCTCCTTGGGGTAGGCAGAAAATGGAACTTCCCACACTCTGGCATTTGGCAGCAGACAGTACTAAATGCAGCATGTGCATCCAAGTTTGGGGCTTCCCTTCCCTGCACCTTTTTCTCCCTACGTCCAAATCTGACATTGTGATTTTCCCTGGTCTGCTGCAGACAGTGTGTGCAATGAATCTGACTTGCTGAGTCTCAAAATTAAAATAGTGAAAAGATTAATGGATCTCACTCAAGTTATTTCTAATTTGAGTGAGAAGAAGCTCTGCTGAGCAGTGCTTAGCGCTGTCTGGTTTTGCACTTCTCCATCCCCAGCTCTTACTTTGAGAGCTGCCAACAAGGCTAATTCATGGTCCTTAGATTTAGGAGGAGTTCTTCTGCAGCCAGATACTTGTCTTGCATAGTGAAATAAGTTTGAATTGAAGCCACCTAATTCCAGTTGAAATCTCCATTCGATTTTGTAGCCAAGCTGTATTTCGAATGCCATTGGTGATACTGTCTATCCAGCTGAGGTCTTCCAAGCTGGTATTTTGTAAGGTGTTGACCTCTGAAAACATGGCAGTGACCTCCTGATTCATCACAGAATTGGTTGTGTTGGGTGAATTGTCCTTAGTAAGATTTTTCTGTATGACTGTTCGAGGACAAAAGTTGTGTGAAACTTCAGGCTCACTCAGGGTTAGGTCTGTTCTTTTATTAGTACTTTTTATAGAGCTCATATGAAAAGAATATTAATTTTTGCTGTGTTTTACTCATGGAATAGCCAACCTGTGGTACACAATCTATGAGTTACCTTTCAGTTGACTATTTTATGGATCATCCTGCTAGCACCCAGTTTGACTGTCAGTTTTAAGTTTTTCTTATTATACTTTTTAATGCACTGGTTCATATTTAAAGATATGTAGCTATTAAATGAACAGTAAAATATACCTTTTGCTTAGAAATGCTTGTAAAAGGGAAGACTGTTTCAGAGTGTCACCAGATGTGATGTTGGTGACATTTTTTCCCCTGTTCTTGTTGCCTGTTCTGCAACATGTCCAAATACTGAATACAGTAAAGAGTTTTAAGTAGGTTTTAGAGCAGCTGTCTTTCTCATTTGCAAAGAAATTGATTTACAGTGATAGCTGATCTTGCTAAATAAATAGATGGCTGATGCATGAAAGCCAACTTTGTTTGTATAAACAGTATGGCTTATTGTAAGAGAGATAACAGTGTTTTATTGACCAGAGTACACAGAGTGGTTCCTGGCTAATTCAGTGTTTCTGGAATGACTTTTTCAATTATTTTGTTCCATCCTATTGCAAAGTTGCATGGCTAGATGAGCTGGCAGCTTGGGCTGGAGGCTGCTTCACATGGCTGAAGTAGAAGGGGAGGGACTTGCTTAAATATCTACAGCCTCCTTTGGAAAAATAAGCTGGTTCTATTCTCACTGGTTCGTAGCTTGTTTTCCTCTTCAGCCCTCCAGTTTACTTTTAAAATATATTTTCTCTGATAACCTTATAATAGTTAGCCTTTTCCTAACATAGGTGTTTTCTTTTCAGATTGAGAGGCTGGGATCTGTTCTTACTAAGGAGGTAGTAACTAGACTGGAGCTAATTTAGTCATCTGTATGGATTTTAGTGATGTTGCAATGTTTCTCTACCAAATCAGGACCTCATCAAGTTGGGCAGGTTGACAGCTGTTTTCTTTCCATGGTGAACAGTTACATCTCTCAAAATAATGAAGAAGGGGAGTCTGTGTTTGAATGTGTAATTACTGAACAGAAATGTTTTCCAGAGAGAAAGCCCAGAGTGGCTAGAAAGTTGTGGAAAAGAGGCCTATGGCTGTGAGTAAAAACACTTGTTAAGAGATAGCAAGGTACTGGCACTTGGTGCTTACAAGCTGTCCTAAAACCAGTCACCTTCCAAAATCTGAGTGAGGTGTGGGCAGGTTTGACACGACAGAATTGCAGAGTTGTTCTTTTCTGACTGCGAGTTGCTCAGTGGGAATTTGTATGAGCATTACTGCCACGAGCAGTTCATCATCTGGAAGTTCATCTTGCAGTTAAGGAAGAGAAAATTACATTGCAGTTTCTGCAGATTGTCAAAGGGTAGGCAAGTGCTTGTAGTTGTCACAGAACAGCTGAGGCTTAACTTCTGCCCTTCAGGAGTCTGATACTGTCCTTACTTCAGAGTGTGAACATTTCACCTCTTCATAGACTTTGGAGTGCATTAATAACTACTTAGAAGACCATACAAGAAATCTCAGCTGCTTGGATCTGGTTCCTATTTTTTTGTTTACACTGGCTAAATTATCAATCACATTAGCTTAAAAGCATCATCAGGTTGTATACCAGCAAGAAATTTGGAATGATGATTTAAAAAAATATCTTTAATTAATAACTATAAATAATTATTTATCTAATTGTTTAACTAATAAACCTTAGAATTCTTTAATGTAGGTATCCGATGCCCTTCAGTGGAATAGAAATAAATTTTCATACGCCACAAATAGTTGATGTTTAGTCATTTTAAATTATCTGGTTCAAGTGTCAAAATACAGGCATAAAGTGTACTGAGTGACTGCAAAGAAAGCCTTTAATTTTGTGGGAGGAATTCCTTATTCTGAGTATATTCTAATGTATTGTAACTATTTTTATGAAGTCAAATGCTTTAAGTAGTTCAGATTCTTGGACCCAAGGTTATGCAGTGTTGTTATATGTGTCACGTCTTGCCTTCCTAGAATGTAATTATTTAACTGAACATTATCTCAAATTGACTGTTTATCTTTTTTCTTTCTCTCCCTTCAGTCACAAGCTGAACCAGAAATTAGGTGCTTGTCTCAGTGTTACAAGTTACATGCTACAACACATGGAGGCCAAACAGAGTGAACAGTGTTGTATTTATATTGTTGTTTCAATTTTTACTGGTTACTGTATTACCAATTACTGTGGCTGTTCTATGTCCATAGAATAGCCGGAGTGGAATCTCACTTTGTAGGTAAAAATGACTATTAAGATAATTATCAGTGCAAGTTAAGTGCTTATTAATGATGACCAAGGATCTTAAAAATGGTTTCCATAATTTTAAAAAAACATATAAGCAAAAATGTCCTCAGACAAGTGCAGTGCATGTTCTCCCAGAGCTCTGCAATGACAGCAGAGAGCAATAAGAGAATAATGTGAGTGGGCAGTGCAGCAATTGTCCTGGAAAAGCCTTGGGGATCAAACTTAGAACTGCTGATTCCCATCATAAAAATGAAATGACTGAAAGGTCACCTGGTGTATCAAGGTTAGAGGGAGCAGAGTGATGCTCTGCAAAGGCCACCTGCGGATCAGAAGTGATCAGGAGTGTAAATCATCCTTAGAAGATGGAGCATTTCCCTTAATACAGTCTGATAAAAGGCTGTCTCTGTCAGAGTTTGGGTAAATAGATATTGGATAAATAGAATTTATGAACTGTCTTCACAGATACTTTAACCAAAAGTCAGTATATTCAGATCTGTACTTATGTCATCTCTTTCCATTATTAGATATGTAGTTTGGAACAAATATCATGTCTGTGCACCCTCAGATCCATTTGATGTTAATCAAAGCTTTAGATTTTTCTTGGCTGAAGGAGAGAAAAGAAACCTAATTCCTTTGAGACTTGAGGCGGATATGGAGAAATATTTTTTGGGTGTTCTGTTTGTTGGGATTTTTTAAATTGTAAAAACCATCTAAAACCATATATATTATAAATATACATATGCACTTTTATGTATAAGTTGCGCATGTATATAAGTACATTAACTTAATAAATACATTCATGTAATGAAAAACATCAGTTACTCTACTTCAGTTAAATATATGGAAGTCTGGTGGATAACAAGTTGACCATGCATTAAACAAAGTAGCTACTTGCAAATACAATAAGTGAGCCTTGAGAAACTGGAATTGACTCACCTGTAGTTCATCAGCAGAGTCAAGAAATAACAAAGTTGATGTTTAGAGAGCAATTGCCGAAATCTGTTTCTGGGTTCCACAGTAGTTAAATCACACATCTGTGGGAATATATCAGGAATAGTCTGTGCAGCAGCTTGTAAACTAAAAACAATCATTTTACGTAACAATGTGAGCTACATGTAGCATAGGATTACTGTGTTCAGAACTTTTAATGCAAACAAATGTGGTTCATCTGTAAATCTCCCCCTTTAAAACCAGAGATTTTCACTCGTTTAAATGAGATGCACACTCACAGTAGGATTTTGTTGGACTAGTTAAGTATACAGCAAGTAACTTGATAAAGTCACAAAGTGCTGTTCAGTCACATGGTATTTCTGTGA
>VRYO01002114.1:2701184-2737691 GCA_009812075.1 Sialia sialis | reverse complement strand
GCTTATATTCGGGTGCGGCTTATAATTGTGAAATTACTGTACTGTATTTCTGGATTGCAGTATAGACTGTATCTCAAATTCTCTCTATGGACATGTACATATAAATAAAGAGAAAGTTTGGAAAACGGATTTTGCAAGCAAAGGGGACAGCAGAGTGCTTAGGCTGCCCCTGTTAGAGCTGGTACAGCCTTGGGGCTGAGGGCAGCACTTCCACACATCCTGGAGGTCTTGCTGGGCTCTGCTTCTGCTCTGTCCTCCTGGAATACCCGGTCAGGGTTAGCATTAGGAGCAGCACTGCTGGCACACTTGTGCAGCTTCCTCTGCAGGGCATGCACTTGGTGTGTTCCAGGAGCACTTTCTAGTGCGAATCAAAGCAGGGAAGTGGGGTGGGGACTGTGGACAGCTGTGCCTTAAGAGCACACTGAACTAAAGCTGGCCCGAACCAAAAAGCTGTGCCTGTGCGCAGCAGTGAGGAAGAGCAAACAGGGACTGTCAGCTTGGTGCAGACCATGTGCAGTGATAAATACCTGCACCAGTTCTGCTGCATAAACAGAGAGCAGAGGAAGTAGGACAAAATCAGCTCATGGGAGTAGAGTAGCCGTGAATATTTGGCTAATGCAGATTTTTTTGAAGTGCCTGATTAATGTATGTTATTTACAGGTTTGAGAAACTCACAGGAAATATGTGGTTGTACTATCAGAAACATTCAGCAGAAAAACTGGCTTGATTCCAAGCATTTCTTTATAGATATATGTAGTCCAAAACAAGATTAAAATTGTATCTGGACAAGGTATCTGTTTGAGTCCAGTCAGTAATTTAGAACGGAAGAAGTAATCTGGTCCCAGCACCAGCCAGGTCAGTGCCAAGCTAGCTCAGATCCTCTTCCTGAGCACAGCCAGGCAGTGCTTGTTGATAAAAACATCTTTTTTCTTCAAATTGTATTTTCATTTCTGCTAAATGACAGACTATGCTGTTACACTGGGAGGGGAGGGCAGCAGAGCTATCTGATTTCAACTAGTTAAAAAAATAATTCACAAAAAGACTGATTTGGTTTTCAGACTAGCCTAAGAGTTTATCTGTAGGGCTGACTTCAGATGAAATAAACTTTTTTTGTGTAGCAGGCAGTCAAGGGTGGAGGCAGTTTTAGCCTGAAAATTCTGAATTAAATTGCATCAAGATTACATCTGAGATGCAGACCTGCTGGAGAGAGAAAGTAATATTAAACATCTTCATTTTGGCGACAATGGGTGTTTTTCCAAAATATAGGAACATCTATGATGGATTTTTTACTCCTTGCAAAACAATATTTGAGAAAAGAATTCATTTTTTTAAACACGTTTTTTTTGCCAATCTTGATGAATGTATTTCCACTGGAGTTGTTGGAAGAGAATCTGAAATAGGAAGTATTCTGAAAATGTTTGTAATAACTAGGAGCAAACTCTTGGCTGCTGTTGTGAGCAGAGGCATTCAGATCCTTTCCAGCTGATGCGTAGAAATGGATGAGGAACCAAAAGTCTTGGTTGCATATGATTGAGATAACCAAGAATTAATTCCTGAGCTTTAAAAATAGCTGCTAGGAGGAACAGATTTTATGACTGGTCATTAAGCAATATTCCCTCATGTCTAGTAATTGTAATGAAAATAAATGAGATTTACCAGAAAATCAAGAACCTGATTCTCACTAAGACAAAAAAAAAATTACTCCTACAGAGATTAGTTTTATTTCTGAATTTGTTTTAACAGACGGAAGTAGTAACTTATAAAGGCACTGGAAATGTGTCCTGGACACAATACACACTTTTCTGCACATTCAGAAGTAATTTAGTGGAGCAAAGGGTTACTTTTTGATTTTTGCCAAATCCTCAACCTGGTGTATAACTCTTCAAATGCTGAGGTACGTACTTTAAATCTACAATAGAAAAGACTCAAGGAATGCTGCTGTGGCTGCAGGAAGAACAGTGCAGGGAGAGATTCTGTGTGGGTCTTGACAGATTTTATCCTGGGCCTCCTTTTCAGCAAAGTAGTGTGGGAGAGGTGCAAGCAAATTCCTTTCTCTTTCTTTTCTTCTGTCTATATCAGAAATAAATCTTTGACATTGAAAGTTGACACTCTTTGTTATTTTTTATTTTTGCGTTTTACTGGGGAGTAACTTTGCCAACCAGTTTCTGAAAGAGATTCTTCTTCCTTTTGAAAGTTAGATTCTTTTTTCCTTGCTATGTGCTTTCCTGATGACTGGTATCTAGCAGTTCTACAGATTACTGGGTAAGCTTTAAGTGTTTTGTATTGACAAATGCAAAGTGCAGGAGTATAAATTTCTACTGTCAGTGGAACAGAATGAATTTTTTTAAGTGGAATTTCTCTTGAGGCAGCAGCATAAAGCCAGAAGAGGAGAGCAGTGATTAATTTGTTATTACTGAAAATTGAACATTTTACAAATAAGTCTTGAACTTTGAAGTGTACAGTTTTTTTGACTTCATGAACTTGGAAGTGTACATCGTTTTATGAATCTAAGTATCATGCATTTTTACATAGCATTTATTAAGGAAGGAATAGCAGTTGAGAGTGCTGAATGAGCAGGCAGCCAGTAACTATCAGTTGGTCAGAAATACTTTAATGTCTTTTGTAAGAGAGAGTGTGGCTGATACACAAAAAATGCAGGAGTGCACTGTAGATACAGACAAGCTTTTTTTGAGTTTCTATCACTTCACCTCTTCTCCAGCATGTCTTTAGTTCCATTTCTTGAGTATTGCTCCCATTTATCTTTAATACTCTGTAATGTGAATGATGGCAAGGGGTCTTATCTAGTGCATAGATTTATTTTTAACTGGTTATTGGTAGTAGTGCAATTTTTTGTTATTTAAGAATTTCAGAAAATCATATTTTAGCTGCACTGCTTTAGGGTTGGTATATCAACTGAGTGATGTCACTGAAATCTGGAGGCATAACTTTGATATCCATTTCCAAGTGTCTAATTGGAAAAGTCTTAATTTAGCTATGTCTCTTTTTGATACTTCTGAGTGTCTGTATACCTGAACACTGCTTTTTTTTTTCCTTAAAGCATAGTTATTTGTAAAATACAGTTTGAACTTCTGTTGGCAAAAGGCTGTTTACCCAGGCAGATACTTAAATCAAGAAAGTGGCCTAGCTTGGCTCTAGTCCCCATCAGTCTCCTTCCCCCTGTGTCACTATTTGTACGAGTTTTTTTAGTTGTATTTATTTCTCAGGCATTGCTTGGTGTTGACAAATTCTTTGTTCAATTTTCAATTAAATGAGCGAGTTGTGAATTCTTCAGGGAAGGTAGTTGGCCAAGGTCCCAAGCAAGCTGTAATTCCGGTGGCAGAGGAGAGAAGCAGGAAAGGGAAATAAAAAGATGTTGGGTTCTGAAACCTGGTGGTGCTTTGCAGAGAGCTGCAGCAAGGCCAGGGGAGAAGCTCAGGGGTTGTGTGGGTGAGTTGGCTGTCAGGTCCCCCCAGAGCAGGGACACCCCAGCAGGGCAGCCTGGCTGTCAGCAGGGTCCTGCTGATGTGGGATTCACCTTTGGGCACAGGTGGCTGCTGCCACTATTGCCACCTGTCCCCATCAGGGATGGGTTCACCCTGGGACCACAGCTCTGGCAGCGGCTCTGGAGGAGTGCCTGCAAAAAAAGCTGATATTCTTCACTCTCTGTGTAATAAAACCTTAGCTCTCATTAATTATTAACAACTCATTAGTTGATGTTATCATTATATTCAGATTATGCCATTTTTAACCTTGGACAGCTTTCTATGCAAAATAGAACTTAGAAATGAATCCCTGTATGAAAATGGCAAAAAATCAGTGATGTTTCTGCTGAAAGCATCTAAGTCACCTAATTTTGATGTTTATCTGACTTAATATAGATTTACCTGAGGTTTAATTACTTTGCAATGCTCTGGATCAGATGGTATGAAAGTGTATAAGTCACAGGCTGGTTTGTGGACTTGAAGAAGGGCAAGCTGTGCATGATGAACACACGTTTTTATTCATTATGATTTTCTTTTGGTAGAACTCCTAACTGAAAAAATAAAGAATTCATCATTTTACTTCCTTATCTCCCAAGCTGTCTTTTTTTTTCTTTTTTCAAGCAAAAAAGGCAATTCGTTTCTTAATATATCATAATATATGCATGGATGTCTCCACTGAAATGTAACAGTGTACCAAAATAATTGAAAATTATCAATTTAAAGCTAAATCCATTGGTTTCTTGGTAGTTGATGTGAATTAATTAAGTGTTATTAATCAGAGATCATGGGAAGGGAAAAATTAGAAGTGTTTTGCCGTCATAGTGTAGCCATGGATTTACAAACTGCAATTTTCCTGTCCAGGATTTTTTTTTTTTTTTTTTTTTTATCTCCAGTCTCCTTTTCCTTCACATCTCTATATACACAGTCTTTTTACCCCTTTATTTTTTTTCCTCTAAACCCTGACTAACTATAATTTTTCTGGTAGGTTATTTTAGTGTGCTGTGGAGGTTATAAAATATTGAACTCTAGTGGGAGGAAAGTGGCTTTATAAAGTTGGGAGCAAACTGATGACTAAATTTGTAATTTTGTATCCTGAAGCCTGTGCTATTGGAAATTTTGTTGGGTTTACTGTTCTTTTTACTGTGAAGTATTTCACTGTTCATCACATTGCACATTATTTTTTCTATAGAGTCCTAATGTCTTAAGCCAATAGGTTTTCAAATGAAATAATTTTTAAATTATCGCTTTAAAAGAGAAACCTCAGACTTTTGAATGCTTAGTATTGAATGTGCCATTTAGGAACAATGCCTTTTTTGGACTGTTTCACCAATGCCCTTACAGTGATGATCAAAAAAGTATAGAACTGTGGTCTGAACCAAGTCTTCAAATTATTTCACAAGTTTTCATCAACTTCTTGGATGCAATTTCCTTTTTCTTTTATAATAAAGGTCATTGAAATTATTAAGTAAGCTGAATTATTCCTATCTTCTTCAGTGTGACTTTTTAAAAGTTAGATTTATTTCTCAAGCCTTGTACGGTATTGACTAATCCTTTGTTCAATTTTCAATTTAATGAGTGATTTCTGAATTCTTTGAAAGAGGTAATTGGTCACAGTCCCAAGCAAGCTGGATTTCTGGTGACAGAAAGAGAGAAGGGAAAAAGGGAAGTAGAAAGATGTTGCTTTATGAAATCCTGTGGGTATTTTTCATATATATTTCACCAACTATCAATAAAATATGTTGTTAATTTAAAAATAATGGAGCACAAAACCAGAGTGGATGAAGTTATAGTGGGTGCTGAAGTAAAAGAAGTTTTTAAGCTTGACATAATTTCCTATTCATTATTTCACTTACCTTACAAAAGGGAGATGAGGAAATGATATCTATTACTTCCCTGAGCCAGAAGATACTGGGAAAAAAAAAAGGTCAAAAGGACTGAACTTTTATTTCCTCTATGGCTAGTGTTCTGCTTCTCCTGTAACTTTTTTTGGGTTAACTCCTAATAAACTGTTTCTGGAAGAATATTTCTTTTCAGCTCTTTTACATGCTTTAGTGTTAGTGGTTTGAGATCTAAAATTGATTTCCGGAGAAGACATAGTTGCACAAATTGTTTTCTTGTCATTCAGATAGCTGCCTATAGGGAAGGGAAATCCTTCTTTGTACTATGCAGTTGTGGTCATGCTGATTGTGTGGAGAGAATGCTGCAGACAAAGATCCCTTCCACGAAAAGTTCAGATATTTGGGTTTTCATGAAGCGTTTTCAGGAGTTCGGTTGCAAAGCTGGCTGGTATGTGGATTCCAATTTACAGCTCATGTTCTGTTTTCAAATAATTGTTTGGATCCATTTGGAATTGATCTTTATGTGTATAAAAAAGTAATCTGGATTATTTTTCAAGTGCAGAAGAGATAGAGCTGGATATTGATTTCTTTTGCAGAGTAGATTGTCAGTATTTGAGTTGATGTAAAGATATTTTCAGTTTAATAGTTGTGGCAATTTTTATAAGCAGTGGTCATCAGTAACAGAATTAAAATCTGGTTTCTAGGTGTGCTGTTGTCTTGGTGCTACTAATTAGATGTGACACTGAGCTGCTGTTTCACTGCCTGCCAGCGACTTGTGCCCTATAACCATAAAGAAATTGATTTGATGTGATGTGTTCAACAAAATAACCAGAAATAGATGTATGCTCGTGGAAACCTTTACTGGTTGTATAGTTGTGTGTTTGTACTGCAGCGTTTTGTCCAGAATTTAATTGAAAACAACTCAGTGTGGTTTGGCTGCCTCTCTAGGTACAGAAAGATTATTATATACAAAACCTTGGCCTTCTCGCAGCAATTATTTGGAATAAGTTAAATATAAATCCTCATTTCTTCTGCCCATGGTAACATAGAATTTCAGAAAAGTGGTGGTCTGGTTTTACCGGGCAAAGGGTGGGGCTGGGGCTTGTATTCAACAGGAACTTTATTTTGATACAGATGGGTCTTGTATTTAATCTCTGAAGAGCTGTTAGGATCACGAACCATTTTGCTACATCTGCTTTAGTTCCTTTGGCCTTATCTAGTTCAGTGGGAATGTGGGAGTCTGAACACTCAGTGGGTCACACAGGATATTATTCAGGCTTGTGCTTTAATAGCCATCTAGCCATTAATGTTGATGAGAAATGTACCAGTTGCCAAGAAAATAATGTTTCTGCAGAAGTAACAAAATGTTCTCTTAAGTTCTATGATATTTCAAATTGTGTAATTATGCAGGTTCTAGGTGCATGTGAGGTCCCTGTTGCTTTGTCTGTTTTATTGATGAGTGTATTTTGTATTATCTGCTGTCCTAAGGCTTTGTGTTTGTGAGAGTGTAGCTTTTCTGTCAGAAAAGTAACTTTTAAGCCCTTTACAATGTGACTTTTAAGCCCATTATTGAAATCTAAGAGTTATTACATTTTAGTGCTTATGAATTATATTGTATATCTTATTTCCATGGAGACCAGCATATGTGATGCATATTTTTGCAATCCCAGTGGATAACAACTTTTCATATTTTCAGTTCTGATGGCAATATCCACATCAGTATTCAGGTAGTTAATTCTGCTGGGTCCAATAGTCAAAATTACCAAGCAGTTTCTCTGTGTGGAGAAAACTCTTCACTTTGTCTATTATTTCCATTATAAAGAACTTTACCTGATAGTCCAATATTTTGAGTTTATTGCAGGAAGATTAACAGTAGCTGTCTTATCACCATTGATGAGATACTTCCAGGGTACAGATAAGTAATTACTGTTTTAGAAGGTTTACTTTTAATGCATACCCTTGAATGTTTTCAGTTTTTTTGTTTCCATCTCAGAGATGAGCAAACCCATGGGTTGACCTCTCTCATGTGCACATATTCACAGTGCATTAACTCACACCTTCCCATCCATCTCCTTTGTTTGTAATTTGCAATGCAATGACTCGTAACAAGGTAAAGTTTTTATTGGTTTGATGTCACACATGGTATTATTAATGAACTTAGTAACCTTATTTCACTATTTATTAGACTACCTGAGTTTTGTACAAAATATTTATATGATGACCAATTAATGCTTAAGCAATATCAAAGGAAGCCTTTTTCCAATGAAAGGCTTATATAGTGGTATAACATTAGGAGAAAAAAAACTGATCGTTTCTATTTCTTCAGAGCCAAAGGAAAACATCAAAGTTGGTTTAATGAAGACTAAAAGGATGTCAGTAAGAGCACTTAAAGAAGAGCTATGATGGTGTTTGTGCTAAATTGCTCTGCAAAGAAGAGCTCCACCTAAAACTGAAGGCCTTTATTTTACCTGCTTTTGACACTTCAAAGTTAAATGCAGGTTTTCTGCTGCCTTGTTTATCTTTAACTCCTCCATTCAAGTCCTGTAATTGCTGTAAGAATGCCCCAGCAATTCATGATAATTGCTAAACAGTTTTTTTTTTGCATGTCGTGTAACCTGCTGCACCATACAATTGGAAGGTGTAATTTAGGAGTATCTTAGCCCCAAGAGTACCTGCAATGTGTTAGAAGGATTTGGGAAAATAAGATACAGCTCCTCATTCTGTTCAGTAAAAAGCCTGTTCTGGATTTTGTTGATGTCAAAAGTTTTCAGTGCTCATCAGGCTGACATGCAGATGTTTAATTTTCCTACAAGGAATTGTCACATTTATTTTCAGACAAATAGTTTATGATGGTGAAGTTAGACATGTGCATAACATTTGCTATATTGTGGACTTAATGAATTGCTATTTTAAATATGATCTTGGTCCAATGTGGAACTCATTTCAGAATGAAATTAGGGTCGTATTTTGGAACTTGTATTTTTTTGTGTTTTACAAGTTAGAACAGAAAATGAGTCCCACTGGCTTGCCCTTTGTCCATAAGTACACTTCTTCCTAAAAATAAAACAAACCAAACGGGAAAAACACAGTGTTCATCTGAGATGGTTGTGTGTCCCATGCACAGATTAGCAGCAAAAGGTAGAACGTCTCACTTCCCTTTTTCACTGTTGTATAGTCATGAAAAATCTGGTTTTTGTGGTATTCCACAAAACAGCTGGTGGCTTTTCATTTAGTGACACTCAATAAGACACCAAAGTGTAGCCAGTCCTCTAAAGCTGCTCCAGCTGATAGGGTATGGAATGCAAATGTATGTCAAAAATGCAGAAATTTCAGAATGGGCTATGTTGAATTAAAGAAGCTGGAGAACTTTTTTTAATATACTTTCTGATACTTGTGCTAGAAAAATTGTGTGAATAATTAATCTCAAGATGCTTTTGAGTGTTGGCTGATTTCCTTTGTTTTACTGCTGAAAATTGTTTTCGGAGTATGTTCTTGTTCAGAGATTTTGGAGAGCAGTGTGGAAAGTTGACTTTTTGTAGGGCATTAAGCAAGTGGAGGTCTGCTCAGAACAGCTGTGAGTACAGAAAAACCCTCCTGACTCACGGGGTTTCAGCACAGCGTAATAGCTGCAGTGGAGTAAAGCAGAACACCAGATTAAGCAAAAAACAATTAATTAAAACTGTCTAAAATTTGAAGGATCAGAAACCCTCTACAAACAGTGCAGTGAACATTGAGTAGAAGTAAGGAATGGTTTAATAAATAAGTGGCACAGAACAGAAAGAGAAATTAAGAAAACATGGTTGAAATTTTCTTTTGATTGGTGATATCTCCTTATGGTAGAAGTCTATTTTAGTAGCTTTTCAAAACTTGTTTTGGTTCTGCATGTTAAATTTTTAACAGTGTCATCAAATTTCTTTCAGGCAAAATGGGTATAAGAATATCTTTTTGGCAGTTGCTCAGTTATGACTGTAAAGGAATTGTGCAGAAACAATAATTGGGATTGCTGTTCGATAGGATTTTTTAATAAGCAGCAGATAAGTTTCCTTTTGAGTTCTTAATGAAAGTTCTATTCACGCATATATATATATTTAAATGTTTAAATGTATTAATAAATTTTGTTATTTTGGAAAAAATATCACACACCTCCCCCTTCACCTACCATTCTATATATCTAGAAGAAGTACATATTCATTCAACATATTTGTCTAATGTGTTTTGTCAAAATATTAAAAAAAATAGGAGGAACAAATCACAGTGTTTGTCGAAATTAGCTGAATCAATGTGAACCTGGGAATGGTGGAAAAATACGCTAAAATTTCCACTTGAATGATACTAAAGATGTGTATGTCTTTGGTATGGAGGAAGGATCACATAGCAAGGAAGAGTATGTTAGTTATTGTCATAGAAATCTTGATACAAATTGTGGAGCAGTGGCAATCTTAGATTTAGAATTTAGATTAAAGGATGGAAAAAAATTAAAACATTTTTATTCAAACAGTCTTTTATTATTTGAAAAAAAATTATTTCACAAATCAGTAGATTAAATTCCAAGTTTGTAAACGTGTTTTCTAGTGCATGTTAGTTTCTTAGAATGGCATATTGCTTCTAGCTGTAAGTAGCCAGTGTATTATCTTTTACATTACATTACCATCAGTCTTTTTCTAATGAGTGATTTGTAATTAATGCCTCTTTCTAGTGAAGAGGAAAATAAAGTCGATTGCAGAGATTATTTCCTTCCTTTTCATTGATTGTTCTGTTATTATTCTAGTTATTTTGTAAATACTACTACAGCTTTTTATTTTATTTAAACCTTCTGTCAGCGTGTTTCAACATTTCTGAACCCACTGAAGGAAATACAAGTTAAATCTGGAGATGGAGGCACATGCACACATCTGCATCATTGCACCTGTGCATGTGTAAGACATAGCAGTGAACACAGTTTATAACTGTTAATTAGGGCATGCTTTATTGACTACTGAGCTATTGGAGCATCCCAAGAGCAGGGCTAGAAAAGGTTTCTCTTTCTGTAATTGGAAGTTTTCTCTATGCCTGGAAATTAAAGTGTTCCTGTCTATCTATCATGGATTCCTTAGTCTAAGTTTATATCAGAGCACGTCTGGGGTTATTCTGCTCTGTGGACAGGAGCGCTGGAGAAGAGGTTTGGAAAAGACTTGTGCTGCACTGGCACAAGCTCTCTTTTTAGGCTTCAGGGCTGTGTCACAAGAAGGAAAAAAAGAACATCTACTCCATTTCTAAAGCATAGATTGAAATCCTCTCAGAGCATTAAAAGAAAATGATTTGATTTCCTTTGTGTCCAGGAGCAAATCAGGAGTTTGGCGATGCCCGTTTCCTTTCACTGCCTCCTCTCCCCTGTAAATAATCCCAGTCTCTTTGCTGTGCAGGTCATACATAATAACTGTATTCAGTAACGGGGTTGAAAAAAGCAATAATACTAAAGTCAATGTTTTAAGGGTGTTTGCCAAAAACCTTTTTTCAATAATACAAATAACTGAGTCTTCCGAAGAGAAGAAACTGCTTCCCAGTTTTTGGACTTTAATGTTTTGGGGGGTTTGACATGAAATATTCCTTCCTCTCCTCTCGGCGTGCGGAGTTGTGCGGGAGAATGTAACACTTTACAGACATATTCACAGATATTTTCACTGCTTTTTCCTCAAAACACATTAGATTATAGCTTGCAAGAATACATAAGATTCCCTTTGGCAACTCCAATGGTTTAGCAAAAAAAAAAATTTTATCTGTCCTACCGCATTGGCATGGGCTCAGTTTCTGCTACACAGAGTGTGTTGCATACCACTGATAGGGAATATGAACAGTTTGGGAAAAACAGTGTTCTTCTAGTTTATTTGAATTCAGTAAAATAAGATTTCTTATTTGTGCTTGGGTGATCGAACTTTTATTAGCATTTATTCCAAAGAATATGATGTGCTTACTAAATTCTAGTAAAGATTCATGATGTTAATGCTTACAAATAGTTAAATAAATTTAGACAATTAGAAATTATTTTACAGTGTAAAATTAAGCTTACAAAAACAACAATTTCCTTTTTAGTTCCCAAAAATAAGCAATTTGGTTTAAAAGCAAAAGTCTTATGCTCTAGTTATCCTGCTATGGCCTAATTTTGCAATTTTCTAGTTTTGTATGCACCTAATAGTTTTTAAAGTTTTACTGAACGATGTTGCACTGCTAGTAGGAGATTGTCACCACACTTTCCTAGATGTAATCTCTATATTTATTAAGGGACATTATTTATTACGTTTTGTCTTAGAAATTCTGAATGGAAGTGCTGTGTCTAATATTAACTTAAATTCTGCTTATGAAACTACAGTATTAGTGATGGCATTCTTACCTCTAAATCAAATAAATCTAACTTCATCTATACAGTTTTGGAATAAATAGTAAATGAGGTGGCATCACATTTGTCTGTTGCCTGTAAAAGGGATGTTTATCATCCCATTGTATTTGTAAATTATTTCAGACTGATAATTTCGTGAAGCATTTGGAGATGAAAACTGTATTGTGTTTTGACACTCATGTAAATATTTGGCCATTTAAATGATATTAGCAAGCTGTAAACTTCTAATTAATCACTGTGGAGTTCAGTAGTGGCATGTTTGAAACGGTTTGGAAAAATTGATTTTCCCTGACATTCAACTGCTGGCCTCACAGAACAACAAGGCTGAGGCAAGGAAAGGCTGTGAGACACAAGATAATTTTCTCCTGCACTGTGTTTCCAGAGCAGACATCCAATACTGAACTGAAAGTAGCATTGGGCTGTGCTCTGCAGTCCTCATACACTGGTGCACTAAAGCTGTGCTGTGGAATCAATGCCTATGGACTTTGTCCTGTAAAAGTCAAGCATTCACAGCTCCACATCAAAACATTCTACTAATTTTGAAGTTAATGGACAGATTGTGCCCTCTTGTTTTATTGTTGGCTTTTGGGGTTTGTGTGGGGTTTTTTCCTAAGGAAATTACTTCCCTTTTAAAATTTCTGTTTTCCCTCCAGGATAGTAATTCCTATTTTGTTACATCCTAATCTCAACAAGTATTTAATAAATAGTCTGAGGATTGCTCACTTTTTTTTTTTTTTTTAAAAAGGTATATTTTCTACACTCTGTGATACAGTTTAGCTCTAAATATTTCAGTGTAAAATACACTGGATGTATCCTGTCACGGACAATGAAGTACTAATATCTGCTTTGTCTTGCTTCTTATTTCAATAACTACTAAGGGTTGCAGGAACTAGTAAAACAGAGCTATTAATTAGACAAAATTAAAATAAACTTGCTTTAATATTATATAGCTAATTGGTTAAAATTTCCCTTTCTCCTGGGAGCAGCTGTTAGTTTTTCTCCCTTGCAGCAAGGTGTCTTGATAATAAATGTCCTTTCATTATCAGCAATTTTCTTCTAAACTCTGTGTCATTTAACTAATTTTCATCATCCTCATGTTCAGTGTTCCAATAGGTCTTTGGCTTCTCACATTTATTATCAAGTCATAATTTGAGGAGGAGACTGAAAGGCATAAAGGAGCTGTGCTGGGTATCCAAAGATGTTTGGGTTTGTGAGTGAACTTGTTGGGGTGGGGGGTGTTTGAGAGCTCCAAATCGTTTTCACCTGCATTCATCTTAGCCTGAGATAGCATGGTGTTTCTTGCAGTTGCCAGAAGGAATAATCAAGGAAACTATTCATCTGGTTTGGGTTGATAAATAAAACCACTTTGCTTCATGAGAAAGCTTGTGGCTGTGCCAAAGTTAATAAAAAGTTGAGATGAACTTTGCTTGTTATGTTCAAAGGCACTCTTCTTCCAAAAACAGCTTTCCATCAGATTCTGCTGGGATATTGGAAGTCTCCTTGCCATCAGTGAGTCATACGTGTTGTAATCTGCAGGCTGTGTCCTTCCCTGCATGGGAGCCAAATGTTCCGAGATACCTACATATCTTGTGTCCCAGCTGTCCCTCATTTCTTTCATGTGGTCTCTCCCTGGAGGAGGAGGGAAGGGCAAAGAGCTGGGGATCACCTCAGGGGTTTCTAGTCTTTGCGCTAAAGAATATTTTCACCGTTAAGTCATCCACTGTGTAGTTCTGCTCAAAGGAGTCCTTGGATTCAAAGGAAACTCAAGAGCATCGCAGTCTGTAACAGAGTCTGTAATGACAAACACTTAAAAAAAGAGCTTTTGGTAACTTTTATTTCCTTTTTACTGTCTAATTATCCCCTTTCTGCGTATCTGCTCATTATGTACTTTGCCACAATTGCAAGTACCAGTGTTAGAGATCATTGTGCTGTCAGATGTTGCAACCCCAGCTCTTCCTCCTGCCATTCTCTTTCAGACAAGACTCGGGACTTTCTGGAGAAATCTTATCACTTGGGGCCTTTTTTTGAATGGATGAGAAAATACCAACTGTGTAAGAAAGGAGTATTTTTCCTGAGGTAACTTGTGTGACAGGGTCATAGTGGCCACTTTCCTTCAGTAGCTGGGAGTTTTTTTGCTCTGCTCAGAGGCTGGGTGGACAAGAGTTGTCTCATGTTGTGAACAAGCTCACAGCAGTGTCTCTTCTGCTGCTGTGCAAAGCTAACAGAATGCCCATCCTGGACAGGCCATGACTCTCAAACATCTTGTCCTACTGACAAGCTCCAGTTCTGGGCTTTGAGATACAGAACTAGTGTAAGTTTTCACAAGAAACTCTATACAGTCAAAATAGATGACTTCCTAAAGGAGTATAATTAAATGGCCAGAATAACAGGGTGTTAAAAGGAAAACCATCTTGAGGTTTTTGTTCGGGTCTTTTTTTCACTGTTCTAAGCATCCATTTCTTTCCTGGAATTCTCTCACTAAACAGCTTTCTACTTCAGTGCACTAACAGAAATTAGGGGGGAAAGTGGTTATAATTTGTTTTTCAGCCCTTTGTAATTTTCATGTTTGTCAGCATTCCTTAAATGCGAGTTTACTTCCTGATCTTCATTATGATAGTTCCTCTTCTATTCAAGCACAATGATTTGGAAATTTTTTTTTGAGCTTAATCACTTAGAGCAAGACTTACAAAGGAACCATCATAGGAAAACTGAGATTTGAGTACTTGGACTCTGAGCAAAGCTCAGAAATAATGGTTTCCTCATTGTTTGATAAGAATGTGCAGTTATATTATTGTGATCTTTGGATGTTGTTATTGTTGCAGCTTTGCGTGCTGCCAAAGCAAATTCATGTCATTTGTGTTTTTGACAGTTAAAATATTCAATTAGTGGTGTTTGAAATTGCAGTAATTGTTCATGTTGTTTCCTTACAGCACATTGCGACATTTGTGAATTGCTAGCTTAAAGCTATATTGCATATAAATAAAGGGATAAAGCAGAAGAGCAATTCTTTTTAAAAAAAAAAAAAGTTTGTTTTCCTCCACAGACATTTCTAATACTTCTTTGTTTCTTAACACTTAGTAGTTTATTATTTAGATTTTTTTAAAATTTAATTATGTAACAGTAGTTTTGGTGTAAATGAGGATGACATTTAAACAAACAAATGGACAAAAATCAACCCAAAAACTCCATCAGTGTTGTTTCTGTAGGCAACTATTTGCTTGTTCCATTCTGGAATAACCTTTAAGTCTTGGAACTGCAATTAAGCTTATATTGGTCTTGTTATTCTTATATACAATACTGGGTATTAACAATAGAAGTTCGAGGAAAAAAAGAGTAGGTGCTTGCGGGAAATGCAGAAAAGAGTGACAAAGCTTGGAAAGTTAATGCAAGTCTGCTTCTTCAAACTTGGTGCTGTTCTTTAAAGAACTGAACTACAATTACAATAGAACAAGATGCAGATTATGGGAAAGGAGTGACAGTCATGCACCGAGGAGAGAGCCATGGACTGAGCTAAGAAATCTACTTCCATCTGTGGAAACCATTGCACAAACTGGGTAAACAAACACATCCTCCAAAGAGGAGGCTCAACTCCAGGCAGTTCAAACATCCACAATTGAACAGCAGCAAAGTAAATGCAGAAGCCAGAGGAGAAGGCTGTCTACCTGAACTCAGTAAATTGAAACCAAATACAAAATTTCCTGTGGAGGTTTCTACACTGTCTGCCTCTCTCTTCTTGGGAATCCAAAAAGCAAATTAAATTTCTACCCTTGGAGCTGAAACATATGAGTTCTGCTTTCAAATAGAAGATCTGTTGATGGAGTGATGGTAAACAGTCATTTGAAATAGTCAAAAAGAAATGTGCTTTAGGGAAAGAATTGTATTGTTAAATTAATTAAGGGCTGCTTTTATTAGGAAAAAAGTTGCCAAAGGTCTGTAAATAATTGATCACTACCTAGGTTTGTCATATAAAGTCAGCAACAGAGATTACACCTCAGTTGTCCTTTTTATAGTTTGTTTTAAAAGGTATTTGAGATTATTTGAATTAAAATTTAAATTGTATTTATTTTGCAGGATGCATATGAGGAAAGGGTTTGCATCTTCGAAGAAACTTTTTAGGCTATTGTTAATTGAGATTTGTTTTAAGTCTACTTAAGCAATGTGTTAAAACATTAGTTTTGTCTCTCCAAACACCCTTTTGCAGAGACTGGGGAGAGCTGCTCACAGTTTTAGTTTTGTAACACAAATGGACAACATTCAAAGTGATACCTAGACTGATGCTACAGTGCTCCTAGTAGAATGGGGTTGTATTTAATAGTAGTGTTTTATTTAGGACTGGGACTTTTTGTGAATAACTCCAAAGGTGTAAACTTAGTTGACAGACAGTAATTAAGCAAAGTCAATGCATGTCCTAATGCATTTTCTAAATAATAATTTGTTTTTAAAATCAGCATTGTATAATTTTAATTTTTATTTAAATTATTGTTTGTAGCCATGAATCCTTGCAGTCAGCTTTACTGAGATACTTTTGACTTCTTTCTCTGCAGGCAGAACTTGTGAAGGGGAATCTGCAAAGCGTTGGGCTCACGCTGCGCCTTGTGCAGTCCAAGGAGGAGGATGCAGGGCACGTTGTCATCGAAACTGTGACTCCCAACTCACCTGCTGCAGCTGCTGATCTGCAGAGAGGGGACAGACTGCTGGCAATTGGCAGTGAGTGATAAGTCAGCTTTCACTATAAGGGTCATCTTGTCGTATGCAGTTGAGCTAATCTCCCTTTCTTAACAATTACAGTTGTGCTTGGCACTCAAAAACTAACATTTATGTATTTATGGCCACTTAAGGTCTTTGTTTGCTTGAATATTTTCTTGAATATTTATTTACTCCTTCTTAGGTAAAAGGCAAAATAAGCTTAAATTAACATTTGGCAACAACATTAAAAACAGAGCAAACAAACAACAAAACAAAATAATAAAAGCTCCAGCCAAAACATTAACATGATTGAGCTAGCAGGAAGTTTAACCTTTTACAGAGATTTTACAGACCAGAGCTTAAAACCTACAATGAGTTCTTTTGCTTAGGTACTTCCTTAAATAAATCCCCATTGCAATACTCCAGTAATTCAAAAGGCTTTCAGTGCCTTTGAAGAGGTAACTGATGGTTGCTTTAGAACAAAGGAAGAGTCATTTTTACATGACCCCCTGCATGACTCTATTTGGACTGTGTGCTCATTAAGATATTTTGGCTTGCATGTAATTTGGAGACACATCAAATGGCTCTGAAAATTCTGCTCAGGAAGATGGTTCAGCTCCCTCCAGCCACACTGATAATGTTGTATTATGCCCATATTTTGTTAACCTACTGGAACTACTTTCATTTTAGCCTGCTTCTGTTGCAATTATAACTGTGTTTAAAGATACCCATCTTTTTTGAGTCCTTTGTTAAATGTCTACTGATGAAAAGTTGAAACATACAGTAAGAGCAAGGTTAAAACCGTTTCCATATCAAATCAACATTACTATGTAAGGCTACAGTATCATGATGAAAAGCAAACTGGAGTATTTATGTAATTATTTTTTCCAGCTCCATATTTGTATGACTAAAATGGAGCAAATCCATCTGTTACATTTCAATTAAGCTCTTCTGTCATAATTGACTTCCTTTGTTACTGAGCAACAACATGTTTGTTGACTATTTTTGGTCACTTAGATTATTATCATAATTATAACTTAATAATGTTTGTCTTTTTTTTTAATAGGTGTTAAAATCACATCAACTGTCCAAGTGTTGAAGCTTATTAGACAAGCCGGGGACAGAGTTTTAGTCTTTTATGAAAGGCCTGTTGGGTATAATCAGCATGGCTCAGCACTGCAGGATGGATTTGGACAATTGGAGGACACAGCTTTCTTGTCACAGACAGAAGATGACCAGACTAGTTTATCAGCTGATACTGATAGCAGAGATTTTGATTCAGAGTTTGAAGACTTAGCTTGTGATTCACCTGAGCAAAAGGAAGATCTGCCAACAAGTCCTAGTCCCAAACGGTCGGTAGTAATTCTTGCTGCTGCTAAACCTCTTGGAACTATATCGCCCATCCTGAATCGAAAACTGCATTTAGGAAGTCACCAGACAGCATCAAAAACACAGCTAAAAGATGGGGCTAAATTGGCAACACCTAAGATTGAGGTTTCAGATGTATCACAGCCATTGGGTAAACAGTCACAAGGATCTAGCACTAAACCTCCTGTGCCACCCAGGCCAATAATAAAGCCTGCTCTGTCTGCTGAGAGCCCAAATCTGTTAGAAACTGGAAGTGTATGTTCTGATAAATCAGAGAGGTCCCTTCTACCTGCAAATAATGGAGAAAAATCTGCAGAGAAGGTAGTTAAGATTAGTGATCAGATAGAAGAGCCAGCTGTATCAAAAGTAGTAACAGCACCAAAGCAAGATACATTAAAAGATGGACTTACAGAAAATGCACGTAGTTGCAAAGATAATGATGATCATCGAACGTGGGAGTCACCAGAAATTCCTTACAAAATCCGTCAGGGCCGATGGCCAATGACAAGAACATCCTCCTGTCTATTTGAAGTAGAAAAATACCACAAGTACCTTAATGTTGCACTGTGGTGCAGAGACCCTTTCAAAGCAGGTGGTTTTATCTGCTTAGGATATGCAAGCATAAAACTTGAAGAAATTGCTTTAGATTGTCTAGCTACATCCTCAATGGAATTTGTTAGAAAATTTCAACTGGATGCTCCTACACCTAAAGCAGCAGTCACCAGAACAGCATTGCGGAGTTTGACAACCCATAAAGGTTTCAATGAAAAATTTTGTTATGGTGATGTGACTTTACAATTCAAATATTTAAAAGAAGGTGAAATTGATGATTTAAGTATATATCTGGAGAAAGAGAGGGAGAGCCATTTAGAGGAAGAAGCTCGTGCCCTTCAGAAAGAGGATCCTTTCTCAGGACAAGTTCTCACAGACAACAGGCATAACTTCCAAGATACTCAATTTCAGAATCCAACTTGGTGTGATTACTGCAAAAAGAAAGTATGGACTAAAGCAGCTTCGCAGTGCATGCTCTGTGCTTACGTTTGCCATAAAAAATGTCAAGAAAAGTGTTTAACTGAGATGCCCTTTTGTGCAGGAGCTGAGAAGCGGCTCGATCGAACTGCGGGCAGCAGAGCGGAGGGGCAGGAGGCTCCTGCGGCCTCCCCCTCTCGGGCGGATGCCGAGGCCAAGTCTGCTAACAGAACCACAGGTCTGACCAGGCACATCATCAACACGAGCACGCGCCTGCTGAACCTGCGGCAAGTGCCCAAAACGCGCCTGGCCGAGCCGGGCCCCGACGTGGCCGAGCCTTCCCCGAAGCACACCCCGAACACGTCTGACAACGAGAGCAGCGACACCGAGCTCAGCGGGCCCAGCAGCCCCTCCAAGCGCGCCGCGGGCAGCGGCATCAAGCTGGTGCGCAAGGAGGGCGGCCTGGATGACAGCGTCTTCATCGCCGTCAAAGAGATCGGCCGGGACCTCTACAGGAGTTTACCCACCGAGGAGCGCTTCCAGAAACTGGAGTTTATGTTGGATAAGCTGCAGAATGAAATAGACCAAGAGCTGGAAAATAATAATTCGCTGGTTAAAGAAGAAAAAGAGACGACCGACGCGAGGAAAAAAGCCCTGATTTCTGCTGCACTGGCCAAGTCGGGTGAGAGACTGCAGGCCCTCACGCTGCTGATGATCCACTACAGGGCAGGCATTGAGGATATAGAGTCCCTGGAGAACATGTTCTTAGAGAGGCAATCCAAAAAAGTGACTAAAGAGTTTGAGGAGCCCAGTATAGCAGAAGAAGTGGATAGTGAAGATGGCAGTCTGACAGAGGCTCCAACATTGAACATCATATCAGAAGAACCAGTTGATCCACCTCAATCAGCAGACTGATATTAACATATTTAGTCTTTGAAGGAATGGACTAAAAGAATACTTTGCACTTAACTCCAAACACACAGAAATTAAATTAAAACACTGGTATAATGTGTGTGTCCTGCTTCTCCACAGTTAATTGCTAATAGTGGTTTTTCTCCAGCTACAGTACCATCATTTTGTTAAACTAGCTGGTCAAAACTACACTTTGGGGTTTATATTGGAAATTTATTTTTAATAACTTATTTTTATTTTTTCTAATTATGTAACATTACCATTTCACATCAATGTGTGTGGTTTCCTTAATGTATTATTTGCCCCCACTTCCCCTCTCTGTATTATTTTTTTTTTAGCTAGTGTTTTCAATGGGAAACAGGCAGGGTTTTCAAAATGTTTAGTTTCCATTGTATGATGAAAATTTATAAGCTTGTTGCATGCCTAAGCTGATGACTGACACAGAAGTCACCGAGGGGCCAGGCTTTTAAGTGTTGATCACAGTTTTATTGTACGTCTTCTAGGTAGTTGTGTATTTTTTTGCCAAACATATCATGAAAGCAAGCAAAAGGTCTTTCATTTTGTCTATTATTGATACGTACTGAAGTTACCATTGCATATCATTTGTTTTCCATGTTCTTGTTAAATACAAGAACTTTTTGTAGTTTGTATTTAACACAAAATATAGTAATGCTATGCTAAAAAAAATCCTCCTTAGAACTTTGGACTATTGTTAGATACCAAAGTATAAACTGGTATCTCATAATAATTTAATTTGGAATATTTTCAAGGTAAGAGGCTCCTTGCCTTCCAGAACAAAATCATATGTTTGTGATGCTGTATTACCTGATAGCCTGATAAAGGAAAGCTGTTCTTCACAAGAGTTGGAGGTTTCATTGCCTTTGAAAAAGCATGTAATGATGGTGTAAGTAATATAAAGAAATTAATATTTTGCTGGAGACTATCATTTTGGAAAGCATAAGGTGCAAAACACAAAGTAATGTTCTCTCAACACTTTTGAGTAATCATAGAGTGGTAAGTTGCATTCAGCTTCTCAGACAAAAGACAAGAGTCTGAGCAGAAGGATCACCTTTGTCAGCAAAATGTCCTATAGTGTATATAACATGTTTTATTTGAGTCAATTTGTGAGTCCAGTAGAGATGAGGAAGAAATTCAGCCAGCTGCTTTTGAAAAGAACTGTCTGGTCTTGTGCTATATGTAAACTGTGGATCTTAGCATCACCTGGCTAAGGCCATCTTTCTTATTTATTTCCTGGAGACATGTCTTCGTTTCATCTTCTGTGTATAGAAATTTTGTATAAAATATCATCTTTATTTTAGGTACTGTGCTAGGTACTCGTATCATTATCACTGGTATTGCTGGTAGTAGAAAATAAAATGCCTTTGTGGGAGTGGAGTTTGAGATGGTAGAGCAACTCCTTTAGTTTTTGAGGTCATTTATAATGTACCTCTCCTTTAAATTTGCTTCTTGATTTAGTTTGTGATGGGCAAAATTAAGAAGCAGTGGTTTTCACCATGGAGCAGCGTGCTTGTGCTTCTAAACAAAATGGTTACTGCCAGTCATGCAACTACTTGCACTTTTTTGTGAGTTCTGGGCAGTTGATACTACTTAGCTGATGTATGGAAAACACTATCCATGCTAAAACAGGCATGTGACACACTTCTGAAATTAAGCTTCAGCAAATAATCGCACAAAACTAGCTTCCCTTCTTGTCTAAAAGTTATTTAACCTATACTTGCTTGAGGTGCATATTAAGACTTCCCCACTCCATTTTCTCAGCAGCTTACCATTGGTGGTGATCTGCATTCAATCCCATCAGTGTTTGCTCTTACAGACTACTACAGAGGTTTTCAAATATATCCAAGTGCTTCATTTAAGCCCTGGTGCACATGAAGGAGCTGTGGAAACAATGCAAATACTGATTTCAAAAACACATTCATGGTTTTAGATTGACTCGTGTAACACAGTGGGTAAGAAAAGCTGGATATCGTTTTCCTCGCATAGTGTTGCTAATGATGATGATTGTAAGAGGTAAATTAAATGTAGTGCAATATTTTTAAATATACTGAATGGAAAAAGGGCAGAATAGTTGTATTTTAGTGATAAGAAGGAAGACCTGAATTCCTATCTGGCATTATTCACAATAAGCAGTGAATCTCGAGGGGGTAATTGTAATCCTACATTCCTGATGTAATCTTCGCTTCATGCTTGACTGTAAATAGCTGAAAATAAAGAATACCACAGAAAACAAGAATATCTTGACTTAATGATATCTGAATAGGTGGCAGCTACACACATTTGCAGAAGACCTGCCTAATATGATTTTGTTGGCTATTATTTTATCATGAAAATAAGCTTTAATAAAATAGTTTTGCTAAATTATCAACTTTCTTGCATTGTGTCAATGTTTTTTAAATGCTTCTATTGCAGTAGCCACCACGTGAAGGAAGGATTGTCAGAGGAAAAACAGATTTTTCATTTTATAAAAGTACTGATAACTGGATGGATTGGGCTGAGAAGCTTGAATAAAGCATCTGTGGAAGTTTACAGCTGCAGAGGAGGAATAAGTACTGAGCAAATGAATAAAGGGTCTTTATCACACTTGAATTGACAGAGATCAAAATATACTAAATAGGAAAAATCTACATTTTTCCAGGACAGAAGGGGGACTTTTTGTGTATTTTCCAAGCAAAATTTCTTCCTGACTGTCTCCAAAAAAGGTTTGGTTGCTCATTATTCACAAAATCCAAAACTAGTGCTAAGTTTTTATTTGGGAGTGGGGGGAAAAGTGGCATAGAGATTCCAAACATGAGTGTGTGTGTATTTTAATTAATCTTCCTCATCTGGTGGAGAAGGGGAGCCACTGCACTGCATTGATCTCAGCAAACCATGGGAAGATGCTGCTCCCTCAGGCCCAGCAGAAACCTGGCTCCAGCTGCAGAGGAGAAATGTGATCCATTAATCGCTCCTTGGGTCTCAGACTAATGCAAACTCATCCTGAGTTTTAATGTGCTCAAAAATACAAAACTAAGCCATGAAGAAGCCTTTCAGTGCTCAAAAAAAAATGAGAGTTGCTATGTTTGAATTATATACTTGTGAATTCCAGAGATACACTGGTTGAGCAGCTGACAAGAAGATGAGCACGTCCTGTAATAATTTAGAATTCTTGCATTGATATTTCAGTCTCAAATTCAATCAGATTAACAATTTGATGTTGAGCAAAAAAAAATCAGTGAAGTTAAGCAGAATAACACCTCTTGGGGCAAAGTTTCAAGTAAAACCTGAGCCTAATGTAAATACTCACTGATACGCACAATTGTTACTCACCTGGTCACAGTGAAGAATTCATCATAGGACAGAATCCTGGTTTTGGAAGGAGCTCTGAGAAATGCTGAGACACCTGCCAGCTTTCCCCACATGGGTAAAGCACAATGCATAAGGCAAATCATGAGGGGAGGTTGTTCTTTTTTAATTCTTTTTTCCACTTTATTACAATAGATCATGAACTTCTGTCAGATAACTTTATTTCGATGCGTTCTGAATGCATAATTTTTGACAGAGCAATACTTGAAGTTTGATCCACTATATTTTTCATATTTTTTGACCATAGTAGAGACGCTTTACAAAACTATATGTAAACATAGTATCTATGCTGTAGTACATAAAACATCTGCAATTACATGAGAGAAGGCACATCAAGATTTTCATTTTACAAATGAAATGGTACACCATGGTTAAGGACATTGGGATTTTTTTAAAATGCTTTCTTTCCAAGTCTTGTTGTAAGTGCAGACAGGGACTACCTGATACAATACTTCCCCTGTATTGTACTGGGTCCCAAAAGTTAAGAGAAATTGGCAACAAACTGTTTTCTTCTTCCCTTTTTTAAAGCAAGGAGCGTATTTGAACTCATTTTAAAATAGAAATGCACATTGAATTTGTAGATGTATCTGTAAATGCATGTAAAAGTCATTTGAATTGCTCCAGTTAGCAGCTCACTTTCAGTACATGCTGAGACTAAATACTGTAATTCTGCAGCTTTTCCTAACCAGTCACTGAAGATGCAACTAAAAGTTGAAATATAACATCCAAAAGACAGAAATATAAAAAGCATCCTCATGCTGTTACATTCCCTGCTAAGGGAAAGGAACAGTGGATGTTCATACTGACTTGTTTACTTGGTGGTGTTTGGGGGCTTCATATTGCACAACTGCTTGATGAAAACTTCATTAAATACAACAATAGCAATACACTCATCTGTTTAACAACCTGTTTTCCTCAACATTGGTGGCTCAGGGAGAACTCACTGTTTAAACTGGCAGAGAAGTTGTGCCTCTTAGGTTTTTTGATCTATATTATTATGACCTGAATTTAATTTTAAAAGTGATAGTGCTGTCCACACTCTGAATTCCAGCTCCTCTCAATGCACTCACAAGTGTGTCACTTAAAAGGATGCAAATTGGATAGGTTTTCTTTGAGGGTTGCTTTTTTAAATTTCCAATCCAATAGGAAAGACTCAAGTTTGACAGTAACCTATGACTTCAAATAAAATATGAAATAGTGTCAAGAAGGTGACTTTAAAAACCAAATAGTTAAAATTCACATTTTATACAGGTTAATACTTCACATTTAATAAAAAATAGAGTGTGATATTCAATAAAATTAAATACACAAAGAGTAACACTATACAAATGGTCTATAAAAGCTCTTTCCCCCTGTAAGGCGGTTTGCAGTCTGCTTTATAATCACGGGCAATAAATAATATACCTTTGGTTTTTCTGACCATTTCACTATTAAATGTACAGTACAACTAAAACTTATTTCTGCATGAGATGTTTCACATGAACCACAGCATTTTGTACACCTAAATATGGTAAATGGCTTTTCTGTTATTCATCACTTTCATATTCCTCCTCTTCTTCACCTATGGGGTAGGACTGGATGTTGTTCTGGGTGTACATTTTTGTTTTCACGGGACAGTTGTGATCCATGAGTATTGCCTGGAAGAAAACAGAGTGTGAGTATTTCTGTTTAGCATCCAGCTGGGGCTGATCCAGCACACTGCATGCACCACTCAGCAATTCACCTCTCCTCCCTTGAGGCAGAGCACAAACTGATTGCAATTACGGCAATGAGTTCTCTGTGAGGGGGATCTTGGTGCTAAAGACATCTCTGGAAATTTTATATTTCCAGTATTTCAGCCAGGTATTCTTGAAATACATCTACCTGCTCTCCAGATACAGTTGTTTACCCCTCCCATAATTAATTTCAATCTATTAAAACCTGGATGAATGGTCAAGAGGAGTCCTACTGCTTCAAGCCAATTCTCTTTTACTGCTTTTATCCCCTCTTTCCATGGAGATCCTGAACAGCATAACTGAGGATAATGCCAAGAGTGGTGGTCCCAATACTGTGCCTTGACACCCACAGCAAGCTAAAAGTGGCAATCATGGTAAGGGCCAGATAAAATACTAAATTCTCTGAGCTGAAATTTCCCAAGGAGTTTTGGAGCAGCTGTGTAATCTCCTTCATGCTGAGGGTAATTAAATTTGGGGGTTAATAATTATGCCAAGACCACAATTTTGGGACCCTCCTTTTGACTCTCCTCCAACCTGAAAGAATTGGTCCATCATTTTACAGCCCTGAGCCACTTTGGGAACTGGAGATATTCTGCATTCAAATGATATTAGAGGTGGCAGATGCTGGAAGGTGTTGGAGCCATGGGGAGAGATCCTGTCCCTTCAGGGGTTGTGGTGTTACAAATGAAACTGCCAGGGACCATGGAAGAACCTGATAAATTTTATATTGCCAGGAAAGAGCAGCTAATATTTTTTTTTTCCTTTCTGTTCCTCAGCCTTATTTAATGTAAGAAAACCAAAACAAACTAAACCAGTGCAGTCAGCAAAGGTCATGACAAGGGATTAACTGGGATCTCTGGGATTCTGCAGTCCAAATACAAACAAAACTGAAGGTCTCTGGCCTCACATACACCATTATTTCAACAAGATTCAATTTTCCGCCTTCTGCCAGTACAAAATGAGCAGAACAAGCAGCAGGTGCTGTCCTTACTTTGCAGAGAGGTGCCACTGCAGAATATGAGCATGACCATGCAAAATTCTTTTCTTTTCACCCAAATAAACAACCAGCAACTACACTCTGGGCTCAGGTCAGCCTTTTTCGGGAAGAGCAGGGATGGAGTGCTGGGGAAAAGTGCTGTAGGCTGACCCTACAGATGGTGACACTGTTCTTACACACCCCACAGGTGGGGGGGAACACTGAGGGCTCTAGAACATTAAGTCTTTACCAAAGTTATTTTAAAAAATAAAATGGAAAAAAAATAAGAGAGAGAGAGAAGCCCTGTGGTACAGATTGGACAAGAGAAGCCACTAGTTTGTAGGGATAGGTGAACTGTGTGAAGGAAGGAGAAGGAAGAAAAAAGAAAAAAAGATTATTCAAAATAAACTGTTGAGAGCCATGGGAATAAAACAGGTTGAGGCACATCAAGGAATAGTTTGGTCAATTGGACAATTGAGTTCTGTCTCTTCAAGGAAAAGAGAAATTAATTCTATATTGACTCCAACACAGTATATGCTGTGGCAGAGGATTGTCTGCATGACCCTGTTTCATAAAAATCAAATTTGTAGCATCTAATTAATAAAGGGTTTGCCTTTATGCATCTTGGACATAAAAAGAAGGGGGAGTTCATTCCAAAGTTAATGCCTAAGTGAAACACACTGTGCTGATCCCATTTTGAGGAAGTTAGAGGCAAAGAATGCAAATGTAAGTTATATTTTTTTTCACTGGAAAAACCAAAAATAAAATAAAATTTAAAACAAAAAAAGAAAAAAAAGAAACCCAGTTACCCTTACCATTTTCTCCTCTTTGGCAGGTGGACTTCGAAGGAAACAGCACAGGGGAGCAAAGATGATATCCACAATTCCTATAATTGTCATGAGCCATGGGAATCCAATGGCCTTGGCAATGGCACCACCAGCAGAGGGACCTTGTACAGATAAAAACTCTTTTCTGGAGATTGCTCAGACACAAAATTTGCAGCAGTCAATTTAAACAATGGTAATTTTGTATACAACCCCTCCCATCTTACAGATGGATTTGAGTAATGTAAAGACATGTTTGTAATTATCTCATAAAACTTTCCTGGCTCCATATCCCACATTCCTTGAGGAGATTAGAGCTGTTCCTAAGGACATTTGTGTCATGCTCTCAAGGAGGCAGGGGGTCAGAGGGGAGATATTCCCCTCACAGACCCTTGGAAAACAGCTCTGGTGTTAGTTTAAATGTTCCAAGGCCTCTTTCCAGACATATCCCATTTGTGTTCAGCACCTCCAGACACCTTCAAGCCTCCTACAGCCCATGAAGCGACCACAGCACTGCTGCAGAGGAGGGGAACAGATGCCAAACAATTCCCAATGCTCTGATTCCTTGAAGAAAATAACAACCTCTTCTCATAAAATCTGCAAGTACCACTGAGATTCACATTGTGGCAGACTCCCCTTTTCTTAGCTGTGCTTTCCAGGCAGGGAAAGGCTGGACTTACCTATGGCAAAGCCCATGCAGAAGGCAACGTCAGCTATAGCATACACACTGCCATAGACTGAGACGTGGCGCAGATCCACCAGGTAGCCCATGATGGGCATCATGGAGGAGTCCACCATCCCTGCAAAACAATTCCAGGAAATGCTGCCTTTTCTTCCCCTTCTTTTAATGTCTTGGTGAGCTGTGCGCTAAGAAGGGATGCAAAAGCAGCTAAAAGGATGTTTGTTTAAAACATCTGTGCACAAATAGTCTGTGTCAGCTTTGATTTTATGGTCTTTGCTGTGTCTGGGGTCATGTGTGGACATGTGTACATGTGGCACCTGCCACAGGACAGGTGAGATGTGAGCTTAGTGTGTATCCACATCTCCCACCAACTGTCTGTGCAAAGTTCCCACCACACATTTCCTGCCAAGTACAGTAATTTCACGACTATAAGATGCACCCTTTTGACTAAAATTTTGATTGAAACCCAAAAGTGCACCTTATAGTCCAGTGTGCCTTATATATGAACAAAGTCCAGAAATTTGCCAACCCAGAAGTGTGAGCCCACGCAGCCCCGAGCCAAGCCTGCGTTTAAAAGCTGCGCTGATCCGTGACAAAATGTTTGCAAATTGAGCACCTGCCAGTAAACCCCACGATCGTGTGATTCTGTTACTAATTCACTACTTCGTTGCACACGGATCCTCACTGCAAAAATAAAGTGCGCCTTATAGTCCAGTGCGCCTTATAGTTGTGAAATTACTGCACACATGTGTGAGCTTGGGAATTCCTCCTGACGTATAAAAATCTAAGCCTTTTTTTTGTGGAAATGTCTGTATAAATCCTTTTCCACTACAGGAAAGACTGTGGGTTTGGGGTAGAGCACAGCTTCATTTCTGTTCATTTCTACATTCATGGGCAGGCTAAAAGATCTGTTTAGGTCAAGGAAGCAATTCTGGACAGGCTTGGGGGTCCAGTTTGTCTAAAGCAGCCTGGTTCAAACTCCCTAAGCACTGTCCCTTAGTCCTTGCTCTGCCTGCCAGTTTGGGCCACAGCTCAGGCAAAACCAATTTTCTGAGTAATTTCATATCAAATCATTTTTACAGAAACAACAGATTGTAAAAACTCATTGCAAATTTTCTTACCTATGGCAAATCCAACTCCAAAAGTTGGTGCTATGAGCCCATAAATGTTTTTAGCAAAGGGTACCTATAAAGGAAATTTCAGGCAGTTAATTACGTCATGCTGCACATGCTAATGAAGTTAAGTTCTTTTTTCTGAGATAAATTCTCCAAGTACTTATGGCCCACAGATCTGAGAGTTTGATCCTTGTTCTGAGCTGTCATTACAGACAACTGTGCCATTAAACTACTGACACACTTACAATTATAAACTGCTGAGTGACAGCTCAACAGAGGAGCATGCTCCTCTCAGAGTCATCATTTCTAAAAATAATTGAAGCACTGAAATTGGAAAGCACTCAAGGCTCTGATCTGGAACCTATTAACCACGCATTGTTTAATAACGTGTCATAAAACTCTCATGGGAAAAGTGCATATTTGAAGATGAGCACACAAACATTCACATGATTTAAAGGATGCATGATTGTCTACTTACACATAAAATACTTATTCCCACGATTAGCATCCCAAGCAAAGCACAAAGCCACCTGTCAAAGAAGAAACATCACTCAGAGATGGGTGATAATGAGATATGAGAGCTGATCCTAAGTGTTTGAAGCACTGTCTGAAGCAAAAGTGGCAATGTGTTTGTCCCAAAAAAAAGCTATTTTGCTCCTATAGAGCAAGCTTTTATAATTTCCACTGTGTATAAACTGCCCTGGGAAACACTGGAAATGGTACATGAAGACACTGGAAGATGATTAGTATTTTTAAATTAAGCATACCTTCCAATTTTGTGCGCAAGAATCCCAAAAAGATTTGTCCCAATGAGATAAGAGATGCTAGCTGGAAGAAAAGCGACGCCTGAAAAATATGAATGAGATGTTTTATCAACAAAGATTTTAGTGAAGTGTTAGAAGAAATTAATAAATCCCAGACACTGCAATTTTGATCTGGACACATCTAATAGAGCCCAAAGAATCAAATATCCGGTTTATTGCAGCCTTCCCATGAAATCTAAGGACATCATCTGTGAAATGCAGGAGCAACATGATGCCTTTGAAAAGAGTTTTTCAGCATTAGGTACAAGAACTGGTCTGGGAGAGGGGACAGAACAACAAAGAGCAAGAAGTTTATATCTGACTACAATAAGTTCTGGGCTAGGTGAAGGGGAGCAGCTCCTGCAGTTGCAGGGCTCGTGGAACATCTGCTCAGCACATGCTGCCAGCCCAGGGTGCTCAGGGGTGGGTGAACCCCCTGCAGGAGGGGACAGCAGGGCTGCTGGGGCTTTTCCAAGTGACAACCCCCCTCTAAGCCTGGGAATGCCATGAAGCCTCCTCTTCCAGGCAAAGCTGTAGTGCCTTGGTCAAGCACAGATTGAAGTCAAGCATGTACCAATAATATAAGGGTAAAAACCTTTAAAAATTGTACCAAAACAATTTAGCCAACATATTTTATTTTTTTTAAAACACATATTATTTTAAATAAAATAAAATTTTACCAAATGTCGTAGCTTGCAGATGAGGACACCTGAGTAAATTCTGTTTCTCATTTCCCACCTCTACTTGGAAAAGCACATTGTTGGCACCTGCAATGTTTTCCTATCCCTGAGGTTGCCACAGCAGTGGCTGTGTCTGGAGCAGATGCTGCTGCCTGGTGACATCTCTGGTTTAAAAGCCAGTTATTACAGTCTATGCTGGAGGATTCATCCTCTCCTTGCACACCAGTCTCAGGCAGGACCAGAGATTTAGAAAGCAGCCATGACATCAGGGTACAATCCAACCATTGCCTTCACGTGTATATTCTCCTCATCTTGCACCGGGGCAACGTAGGTTTTCTCATTTCCTGCCTATCCATCTTCCTTCCCATCTCTCTGATATATTCATAAGAAAAAAGCCAGGAGGTAATTTTTAGCACAGCAATATCCTGTGATTAAAAACCTTGTGGGTTACAGTGGTGGTGCTGGGGAAAGATTTAATTTTAGCCTATGTAACCACAGCTACTTCAGTACTGCTTGGAGCTGTCTGGTTAAACCAGAGGGTCACAGAGAGCAGACCTGAACAGCTGTAGAAGAGAAATAATACTGCAAGGTCTTGTTAAATAAGACTTGCACAGTTGGTCTGTAAGCTGTGGTATACTGAGGCAGAACCATCATTTTCTAAACATGTTTTATGCACAGAAATATTCATTGGTGAAATCAAGGTTCTCTATGCCTTCTTCAGATCATGCTTCAAACAGCTGGATTTCCAATTGCATAAGATAATAATTTGCCTAAAACCCTGCAGTTCCATTTGCAGTGTAAGAGGCTTAAAAATTTTCATTAATGCTACCAAATCAGACCAAGTGAAGTGGAGTCAATTACTTGTATCATTAAAGGGTTAAATTAGTCTTAATTTAAAATGGATATTTTCCTTCTAGTAACCTCTGTTCAATGAAGAGATTTGAAAAATTCATTTCTATTGCACTAGTAATAGGAAACTGATGAGGGAGGTAGGCAATATTTATTTTTCCTTTTTGAGGTTCAAAATACCTAAATTTGCATGTTCATTCTGCTGCATTACAGGCTAGAAGTTATTGCCAGGCTCAGCAGTACATGAAGAACTGCATCTGTGCCCCCTCAGATCTCAATTGCATTAATTAGAAATAAGGTTTGTGCTTTCTAAAGGGTGTAGAGACACCTACATTAACACAGAGCAGGGATATCAGCTGAACATCATTTTTATGAAGGATTTTTCTTTTTCTTTCAAACTATACCCTGATGTTAAAAAATAACTTCATGAACACATCACTAAATTACAGCAATTTCACAATTATAAGCCGCACCCGAATATAAGCTGCATTTTTTTTTTTTAAGTGAGGATCCATGTGCAACAAAGTAACGATTTAGTAACAGAATGGTGCCAGCGCAGGGTTTGGTGTCAGGTGCTCAAGTTGCAAACAGTTTCCATAGACCAGAGAAGCCTTTAAAGGCAGCCCCAGGCGCCTGCCCCGCCCAGCTCTCACTTCCAGGTTGGCATTTCACTGGGATTTGTCCATAGATAAGCCGCACCTGAATATAAGCCACACTACTGGGGTAGGCTGGATTCTTCAATGAAAAAGGTGTGGCTTATAATCGTGAAATTACTGTAATCAGAGATAGATGAAGGCTGACATCCCCCACTTAAGAAGATTCACATCCACCTCTCAAACATGGTTTGTCACTCACTAGATTTTAATCCACTTTCTGGTGGCCTTTTCCTGCTCTTGTTCCCCTAAAAGAGAAAGCAACTTCCCCAGCTTTACTCTGGAGTGCAAATGGGGCATGTTCCTTGTTTGCCAATGGACTTGGCTTCCAGCTGTGTCCCTGCTAAAAGCCACAAGGGGGTCCAAGGTGGAGCTCCCTGTTGCTTTCTGTTGAAAGGGATGATTAAATAACCACTAAAGGATGCCAGGGAGATCCCTTCCAAGGGAAAGTGCTCCTCCTGTGCTTGTGGCCACATTTGAAGCAGAAGTCCATCTTTGCTCCACATGTCACCAGTCTGGAAGGAGAGAGTGCAGCCCTGAACATGCTTTGTCCCAAGCACTGTGCACCTGCTGCAGATCTGTGCCTGCCTGCCTGCCGAAATTCAAACTGGGAACTGAGCAGGGGCTCCCTACTGGCAAAAAACCAAACAAATGAGCTCTGTAACTCAACAGGCACCTTGCAGCTGCCCTGGGCAGCATTCACTGGCAAAGCATTGCTGGGATTCCCAGTGGAGCTGGATCAGCCCAGTCCTGAGGCTGCCTGCAATTGTTTTTCCTTTAAATGTGAGTGTAGCCCATTACAGGAGCCTTATTGCAATAATATCACCCCACTGGATTGTTCTTATTTACCAGTATTTGTACTTGTGCAGGTTTAACACTGACATTTTACAGATTGTAAAAAAATAAATAAATTACCCCCCCTCCAAAGCAAATAATCTTTAACAGGACCAGAATTCAGACATTCAGTAGAAAAAAATATGGAGATGCAAATAATATACTGTACTTTACCAAGCTGCCATTTTTTTGAGCACATGGTCTCCATCATCCAGATGGGTAAAGCTGGTTCAAGCATAGCAATGGCCATGTTTGCAAAACAGATTGATCCTTAAAGAAAGAAGGGAAGAGGGAAAAAATAGTAGCAATTATTTATTTTGACTGTAAACAAAACACCATGCAAAGAATGGATGTTTTTACATAAAATATTGCACTTTTTACAGCCCTATTTGTCATGTGCCAGGTGGTGATCAACATCAAATAGAACGCAGTGTAAAAATCACTGAATGCTAACTTTTTATATGTTTCTATTTTGCTAGAAATTCCACAATAAAGGTTAAGCTACTTCATAGTGAGAGTTTGCAGTGAGCTTGATGACATTTGGAAAGTTCATGAGGTCTGTTGTACAAATTATTAGCTAAACCTACAATCACTTGGTCTTTACCTGGTCTCCTGGGGCAATACCAGAGCCCTGTTGTGTAAGAGGCTCAGCCTCTGACCCTATGCTCTGCCATCTCAGAGATCATGCCTACATCACAACAGGATGTGGTCTTGATCCCAAAAATACCAATGTACAACCCCAGGGATGTCTGCTCCCCACAAATGGGAATTTTCTCTCGAGGTCCTACAGTTAACCAGGCTGTGCTGCAAACATGGGTTTGGCTTTGAGCATGCACAGCCCTATGAATTTCAGGTGCTGGTGAATCTGTTTTGAATTCCTGGAGCTTTAATAACCCAGACACAAAGGGCAGCAAGGGTGGAAGTGCTGATTCAGTCTGGCCTGCCAGCTCAGCCCTGCCCTACACCACTGCAGACCCCTGCCCAGTGGGTTTATGTCAGGTTCATCCCTCCTCATGGTGCACTTCAGCTTTAGTGGAGGGATTATGAAACCTCATGGTATTTCTTTGGATTCCAGATGCTTTTCATGCTTATTCAAAAGACCCTCAGGCACTCAAAGCCTAATGCAGGGCAACAGGACATGTCCCCTCTGCTAATCCCTTACAAAATGGCTTGTGGCAGTCACTGCTGGACGTGACAACCTCAAACTTGTGTTACCATCTCTCTTCCTAATGTTTACAATTTCAGGAAAACATTCTAGATTCTTCCACTAATTTACTGTACAAATTTTACCTTTTTTTTTTTTTTTTTCCCCTCAGGGGGTCAGAGAAACATGATTTATCTCAGAAGGAGTTCCTCATCATAAGGTTCAAAACCAAATGAGCACTGATGCCATTCTTTGCTCAAACCCGTCAGAATATATTAGACTGTGTATCCACAATTCCTCAGATGAACTTGCTGGCTAGCTGGCTCACTCCCTTCCCCAGGCAAGGAGCAGCAGCTCAGCACTGCTTTGCCCTAAAGACAAAAGCCAACCTTTCCACTCGGGTGCAAGCTCCCAGAGTGTCTGTGAGGAATCCCAGCTAAACACCTTGGGGCTCTTCCAAGCCAAAATGAGCCATGCTCAAACATCCCTGATGCTGGAAAAAGAACATTTTAGGCTGCACAAAGTACAGTCAAGTACAGGAAGCAGGACCATTCTGAGACAGCTTAAACAGCAAAGGATTTATTTTACTGTGAACAAACCTCACAAGGAAGGAGAAACAAGTGTGCTTGCCCATGGTTGTGGCACCTACTTCTCCTTAGGCCAGGAAGCATCACCAGAGCTTACCAAAGTGCTCAGGGATATGGTGATAAAGGTACTTCAGATCCACAGAACGTGCCCCAAGTGAAAAGTGAGAGCCTGAGCTGGTATTCTGCAATTTCAGGCAAAGTCCAAGAGCCTGCTATTCCAGCAAAGCTTCCCCAAAAGAAGGTAATTTTTTTTTTTCTCTCAGTCTTGCATGGAGCTGACCTTTCTTTAAAGTTCCATGTGTCAAAGGCATGAATCCTGCATCTTTTCTCCCTTGAATTAGGTTAAGTGTCCCGTGCTGGCCAGAAGCTGTGGAATTGCACCTTCCAGCTGAATCCCATCTCCACAGCCAAGAACCCCCTCAGCCTTTGGCAGAGTGCCACAGACTCCACTGGCATTTTCCTGAGAAAACACAGTGAAAAGCTGTGCCACACCCTCCCAAGGACCTGTGTGCTCATGATGATGTCTCAGCTTTGGTTTTTGAATAAGATCATTTTAACAAACTTGTCAGTCCATGCTGCTTTGTGGGGCAGCAGCACTGATTTTCCTGTAATCCCTGTCAGCGAGGTTTGGCTTCAAGAACAACACTGATTTCACTCCCTGAGCTCCCACCAGCAGTGACAAACATGTCAGTGACATTCCTCCTGCCTAGTCAGTGGGTACTGATGGCCCAGACTGTGAAGCATCACTTCTGACACAAATCAGGGCATTTGGCATTCAGCTCTGACAAAACCAGATTTGGTCTGCAAGGGAAATAAAGCAAGGAGAGGAGGCTGAGGTTAGAGAGCATCAGCATCAGCTGTACTGACAAAGCACAGGGCAGCCTCTGTCCTGGGAGGCAGAGACCCCAAACTTTCTCACACTTTGTATGCTTTAACTGCTCCAAGAGAAATTAATGAATAAGCTGAATGACAAATCTGAACTCTCATGACAAGTACTGTCTTTGCTACACTTTTCCCTCAAATATTTTTATTCAGTGGTTTTTTTTATGCTCCAAGAATTTCTCAAGGAAAAGGGTTTGTGTAACTTAAGTCACAGCTCGACCAAGTCACAGAGTTGTGATAATTCCCTAAAATAGCAAGAAACAGAAAATTTACAGAAATGCCTGGAAGAATTGCTCTGTTGGACAAGCAAGTTAGGATGAAGAAATAGAACTGTGAAAATTATTATCTGTTTCCAGGTATTTTTTCAACATTAGAAAGGGCCAGGCTTAATTACAGACTTCAGAATAAACACACAACAATGTGCAATGCAAAAAAGGCAAACTTGAAACAGAAAGGCTCATTAGGTAAATGATAAATATAATACCAAACACCATTCACCATTCCACCCAGACCTTTTCTGAAATGCAATTCATGCTCAAGAGACCAAACTCACTCCCTCTTCAAACAGAAACAAAGTTCGGTGTTACTCCCATGCCTGCCTGTGATGTGCTGGCAATCCCTCACTCTGAATGCCCTGGCCCAAGTCACTTGCCACACAGGAAGTTTCCTGGCCACATCTCATCGCCTCAGCAGGCACCTGCAAGTCATTAGTGGCCTCTCAGTTGGAAAGACACATTTATTTCAAATTTTCTGCCTATTGTGCTTCTACTGGTTCATTCATCCTGTATTACCAACAAATTCTTCGATATTTATGTAAAGTAAACCAGCAAATAAAAATGCTGTTAAAGCAGCTCAGCCCAAGTCATGCCAAGAGGCCAAGAATGCCATCAATGGCTGGTTTAAAGAAGTAAAAAAAAAAAGGAAAAGAGGTCTGGTACCTGCTGCAATAATGATATACGGGTCCTTCAAAAGTGTCAGTAAAGGTGTTCCCTTCTGACTCTGCAAAACAAAAGCTTGGGATTAGGAAAGGCAAAGTGACACCCATTCCTGCAGTGTTTGACCTTAATACTCACTTCTGCCTGTGTTCTGGAGGGCTGCAGAACAAGTAACTGAACAGCTGTGGAGAGAAATGAGTGCTGTAACCTCCTGCAGGAGGGGATGGATGGCAGAGCAGGGAGGGGCTGCAGGGTGGTGTGACTCAGGGGATGCACTGACCTCCATCAAACAGAGCCAGGGCTGCCAGCACCAGGAAAGGAGAGCTCTTCCCCACAAACTCATACATGACACTCCCAAAAGGGGGGCCCACTGCCAGGGAAAGGAAAGGACACAGTAGTAAGGACTCTGACTCTGAACAAACCCCCTGAGAGTGTCTGGGCATCATGCTACTGGCACACAGCAACCAAAAATCCAGCCTGAAAGCCCCCACAAAGATCATTGATCTTGGCAATAACCACATTCCTCATTCCCCAAAACACTCTGCAGTGTAAACACAGCCCAAACATCTCAGAGATTACTGCTGGACACCTGCATCCACCCCGGGAATGTCAGCTGTGGGAAGAGCTGTTCTTCACATGCACAAATCCAGTCTGGAGGCTGCACAGTGCCATGGTACCCAATGAGACTGTCTGTGCTGTCAGAGCTCCCAGGAACATGCTTTGGGGTGGCTGGGGGATGGTTTCTCTTGCCAGCAGAGCCTCCAAATCACTGACCTAATACTCCCATAGCCAGGCCTCCAAGTGCAATTCCCATTGCGTTGCCTCTCTCTTCATCAT
>VRYO01002114.1:2669469-2701091 GCA_009812075.1 Sialia sialis | reverse complement strand
GTGCTACAGTTTATGGTCATCATTTGCCACACCTACTAAATACTGTACAGAAATGACCCAGTATTTTTTTTGGGTGTATATATATTTGTATAGACCCTCCCCACAGAATTACAGCAATTTCAAAATTACAAGCCACACCTGATTATAAGCCACACATCCGAGTAGCCAGGTAGAGCACGGGATTTGTCCATATATAAGCCACACCCGCATATAAGCCACATTTTTTTTTTTTTAAAAGCAAGGATCCATGTGCGACAAAGTAACGAGTTAGTAACAGAATCGCACCAGTGCGGGGTTTGGTGTCAGGTGCTCAAGTTGCAAACAGTTTTCATAGACCAGTGAAGCCTTTAAAGGCAGCCCCAGGCGCCCTCCCCAGCCGGCTCTCACTTCGGGGCTGGCATTTCACTGGGATTTGTCCATAGATAAGCCGCACCTGATGATTAGCCGCACTACTGGGGTAGGCTGGATTCTTCAATGAAAAAGGTGCGGCTTATAATCATGAATTTACTGTAACTTCCAAGCAAAAATGATTTTGCAACATCCATGGTCCCCAAGTCCATGTTCTATCATGCAGTATTAGTCAGGTAATTTCATTATTGCCTTATTTTTTTTATTCTTTATTCATTTCTTTGTCACAGAGCTTTTAGATGATGATTTCAATGAGCAGACACAAAGCTTTTGATAAGTAATCACCATCATTTATTTGTACTTGGAGTGCACAAAGGTCTGGTGATCACTTAGCTCCCACTCTGGACAGTGCTCTGGGCATGAGGTATTATGCAGAGCTGATTGTTTTGTAAATGAGTATTTCAAGTTCAGCATCAAAAAATTAAAGGATCCTTTTGACCTTTATATTCATATGCCTTATTTCTGCACTTGATTAGGAACTTTCATTTCACAAAAGGAAACATGAAGCCTAATTTGCTTTTCTTTTGGTGGAGCACTCAGACACTGTAGATGCAAATGCTGCAGAAGAGTCCTTATAGAAATGAATAATTCTATTTTCAAACCAATATTTACATAGGACTCAGTAAATAAGGTCTGCAGCCACACAGAGAAGGGAAACAATACATTGCATGGTGGATCATTCAGTAAATACCATCCATCATGTGCACCAAAAGAGTAGAGGTCCTGTGTGGATTACCATGTTTATTGAAAAGAATGGATGACACCAAATTGTTTGCATGAACAGCTGGAGAGCTGTTAGAGAACTGCATTAGAATTCACAGTGAATGTGGAGTTTGGAGAAATATTCTGGAAAAAAAGAAGCAGGGGGCAATGCAAAGACAATAACACAGAGTTGTACACATAGATAGGAATGATTGCACACACAAATGCAGGGGAGTAAAGGATTGGCAGCAATGGTACCCAAAACTACACCATGAGACTCCCTGTAAAGAGTCAGAGCTTCTTCCCAGAGCTGGGTCTGGCTCTGGTCAGCACAGGGAGA
This sequence comes from Sialia sialis, assembly GCA_009812075.1. Lineage (NCBI taxonomy): Eukaryota > Metazoa > Chordata > Aves > Passeriformes > Turdidae > Sialia > Sialia sialis. The sequence continues at coordinate 2,699,641 of VRYO01002114.1, read as the reverse complement.
AACCTGGGGGTGGCAGAGAATGGCAAAGAGGGTGAGCAAGGGCCCAGAACAACATCCCTGAGGGACAAACAGGACTTCCCATTTGAAACCAGAGAGGATGAAACTGATGTGAGAGGTGATAGCAGCCTTGCAACATGAAAGAGGGCCAGGAAGATAAAGAAACTGTTCTTTGTTTTCTCTGAAGGATGGGAAGCAGAAATAAGTTCACATGGCAGTAAAACCTTTAGATGAGACATCAGGAAAAAAACCTTCCTGACCATCAAGATACTTAAGCACTGAGCTGGATGCTGGGGGCAGTTCTGGAGGCTTCTGAGGTCCTGTCTGTCAGGAGTGCATGAGGAATGACAGGTATTAAGTTGATCTTGCCTTCAGGAAGGGGTGGACTAGGTGGTCCCCTGGCCTTTTCTGCTCTTTTGTGTACATTGGCTTAAAAAAAAAAAAAGCAAAGTCTGGTGCTCACCTAAGAGCCTGTAGCTCAAAGTGCCCCTTTGCACAGGGACTGAGTTACAGCTGAACAATAATTTTGATTCTGGCTCACCTTCCCTTGGGAAAGCTTGACTTGCAACCTAAACCAATGTCACTTCCTGCGATTGCAGGAAATCTTTCCAAGATTGAAATGTTCAGCATGAGCAAAACATATTTTCTCCAGCCTCAGCCTCAATGCTCCAATAATTTGGCTGAAAACCCATACTGCATTTAAATGAGTAGGAATTAATTAAAATTTACTAATTTAAAAATGAGACACTTTTTTTGGAAATGTGGTACAGATATACTGAGCCCAAACTGGCAGCCAGCATGGTGAGCCCTTGAAAACAATATTTTATAACAGAAATTTCTGGAACAGACAGAGCTGCTGTTCTAGCTGCAATAAGTACCATCATAAGTTCCCACTGACCTTTAAAATGGCTAAAAATGAATTTAAAATGTTGAAGACACAGGTGCAGAAATCCCAGGGAGAGTGCAGTTCATTTAGTGCTCTACCTTGCTGCAACCCAAATACCAAAGAAGTCTTAAAAGACATTTGCTTTTGAGCTACTTTATATGAAAGAGACAGGGGAAAAACCAAACAAATATGAAATTTATTCAACTGAATATTTTTGTATTAATTATTGAGTGTGCTGACAAAATTCATTTGTAAAAAATGACGGAAAGTGATCTGCATTTTCCTCTATCATCTCTTCTCTTACCTGCCACAGAAGAGCATGAGGAACCCACTCCCTGAAGGGACCTAGCAATAAATAGTAGTGCATAGCTTCCAGAGAAGGCAAACACTGCAGGAGAAAAAACAAAACAAACCTAAAAAACTGAGGTAATTTTTAAAATTAAGTTAACTCTAACTAGGTTAAAAAGTTAAATTTCTTGAAACTATCACAAAAACTTCCTACAATTCAGTCAAGTGTTTACAGTGACTTGTGCCACTTTCAATGCTAACTGCATTATTTTCTCTTATTGCATTTAGATGTGTCAGTGTTGAATTGCTCTCAGGTGTCTAAGCCTCCAGGTAACGCAGAATGCAAGAGCCCAAGAGTTTTAACTAATTACTTAGGATTTGATTACATCCTCTCTGGTTCAGCTGCACACAGGAGGAGTAATAAGAATTTTTTTTTTTTCCAGCCTCACCTCTGCACGCTGTTTCATTTAAGGCTGCCCAGTCTGGAGCTCCAGGCACTCAGGAAGGCAGGGTGTAACACACATTAACCAATGTTTCCTCCAATAATGACTGGGTGGAGAGAGGTTTCCCCCAGCTGCTGCCAGCCCTGCTCCAGATGTGTGGAGCACAGCTGGCTGAAGGTGCAGGGCAGCCAGAACCCCCAGTTCAAAACCTCCAGCAAGTCCCTTGTCCTCCCAAGAGCAGAGAAACTGCACTGAGGATGTGCCACTCTTCCTTTTCCCAAGAGATTTAACCCCAGGCTTCCCTCTCAGCCACTCCCTCTCTTTTGGGACAGAGCCCCTGGATGCTGCACTCAGCCTGGCTGAATTCCCCATCCATAGGAGTGTCCCAGAAACCCACCCACATCTCTGCTTGCAGGGCCCAGGTCGTTGGCAATGTCATTAAATCTACAGGGACTTTACGAAGCTGTTGGACACTTAAGGAGTTTTGCTGGGCAGGTTAAAGCTGCAGGAATGTATTATGCACTAACTAAAAATGGGATCCACGAGCACTCCTCCCACCTGTCCTGGGATTGTGCCTCTTAGGGGTTTTCACCACATTTTACAAAAATCTCTACTGTGTGGACACATAAAAATCAAGAAAAATAAAGGAAAAAAGGATATTAGCAGATCAGCAGTTCTCTTCTCTGCCATGAATTAGGCTCCCTACTCTGATCTACATCTGTACCAGAATTTATCTAATGTTCCTAAACCACAGAGTTGTCAGTGGCTCTAAGACCAGATCATCTCTAGTACTTCAGTCCCCCTGATAATCCAGTTTTAAGATCATAGAATCACAGAATATTTTGGGTTAGAAGAGACCTTAAAGATCACCTGGCTCAAGCCCCTGCCATGGCCAGGGACATTTCCACCATCCCAGGGTGCTCCAAGCCCTGTCCAGCCTGGCCTTGAGCACTTCCAGAGATGGGGCAGCCACATCTCCTCTGGGAAACCTCTCATTATTCTTTATTTTATGTACAGTGGACATGAAAAACTATTTGGACCCCTTCCTTTTTTTAGTCATAGGCTCTAATAAATCTTACATCTGCCTTCTGAGGCAAAAGCAGTTCTTTCACCAATCCTCACAGGCTTCTAATGAGCCTGGATGTTCTCTGTACTCTTTCTGTCTGGGCTACAGCTTTAAATGTCAGGCCAAAACCAAACATAAAACAGCAGCTGAAGCCTTATCAATGCCATTAGAGCAGGCAAATTATCTCAGCTGACTTGCAGGCTGTGCTCCTGTTTGCTCACCCCACAGCGATGTTTAGCAACGCTGTGGTCCTGTTGACTCATGAGCCACAGCAGCCTCACAATCTTGGTGATAAACCCCGTGATATCTGCTTGTTCAGGGCCCTGCAAGACAGATCTCCCATGGCTGTCTGTTTAAAACTGTCTGAGCACTGCTCCAGATCAGAGAAGCCTGAAAGATTCGGCTAAGAGAGCTTCTGAGGTGGGATGGAGATTTGTGATTCCTTAGAGCACTTTCCCAAGAGAACCCTTGTTCAATCCCTCAGTACCACATGGAGCTGACTCCCTTAAATCTTCCTGGCAAATTAATCCCCATACATCAACAAGAATTCCTAGGGATGATTATCATGGACCATTTATTTAAAAGTTGTGCCTGGGCCAGACCGAGTAAGATGTGGACACTTACTGATTGTTGAAACAAACATGATGCAGAAGCCAGCAAACAGTGGGATCTGGTAGCCTATTCTGGAAAACACAAGGAATATTCACATTTCTGAGGTTTTGACTTAGACTTACACAAATTCACATACCCCACAAACCCAACCTGTACTCTCTTGGTGGGCTTTAAACTATTTATTGTGGGCCATTACAAATTTTTTTCCCTCATCTGACACAGGAGACTTTGTTTCTGAAATCCCTGGAAGAAATCCTTCCCATGATTGCCTTGATTGCCCTGTTCTCATTCTGCCTTAACTGTTCCCAATAAAACCCCTCTGGGCTCCAGAGGTTGCCAAAGATATGCCAAGGAAGATTTCCCTGAGTGTGCTGAACTTTGAAATTCCCCAGTTGTGTTTCAATGCTCATCTGTTCCCATCCTCACGAGACAATGATTGTAATGAGACATAGTCAAGCCAATGGCTTTTTTACTGGAAAAATTTGTCATCAGCTTTTCTGGGAGTTTTGCCTCAGGAGCACTGGAAGAGTCCCAAAGAGCCTGAGAATAATGCTTTTGCTTTCCATGGGTTTAGGAGCAGAAATGGAGCTGATCAAAGCTTTCTTCATCAGCCCATTTCTTCATTAGGACTCTAAACAGCCAGTGGAAATGCTTAGTTGCTCCAAGTATTTTCAAGTTTCCAGGAAATAAAGAACTGCCTGGCTGGGAAGCAAATACAATTTTTTGAGCAGGTAAAACTTAAAATTCAACAAAAAAAAAAAAATCACAATGTATATTTTTTTAACACCATTACAAATCTAGCCTAGAGTAAAAACTTAGGTAGCTCTGGAGACAGTGTGCATATTCTACCCAGAACATCCTGTTCACAGATTCATTTTTTGTAAGACTGTGCATCTCAAATGTATTTGCCAGGATATTATTTAATGGCCAAATTCTTCAAAATGGATCATGCTTTTCAGAGGAGTACTTTCAAAGGATTTCAGTTTCCAAAGATTTGACAGTGTTATGCATTTAAATGGGCAGTATTGGCTAAAGCAGGTCCATCAAATAATGGAAGGGTCAATAATGGCCTTTTAATAACAGCAGTTATGACATTGGCAAACCAAAATAATTATTCTGAGCTTTGTTTTTGTATTAATATTTTTATACAATCAGAGACCTTCAATAATGGAAAACTCCCTAAAGTGCAGAGCTCAATGTTCATTGTTTGGCCCATTCTTGTGAATGAAATAAATTGAGCTTTCACGTGGTATTTTGCCTCAAATCATCACTGCATTAAAATATGATAAAAACATAGTGCACAGATTGTCCTAGCTGAAATGTGTAAGTGGGTGTTGTAAATATCCAGCAGAGACTGGTAATTCAGGTGCTACTTACCTGAATTGGTGTCTCTAAAGCAAACAAAATCTCTGTCACACACTTCCCCTGTGGCCTTAGGATAACAGCTTCAATCTGCCAGCACCTTCATGCTTGATATACAAAAGAGCAGTACCTTTTTGTCTGATTTATTCAAAATAAATGATTTTTTCTAAGCCAGCCCTTCCCTTGCTGTGTGTGTAATAGGAATTACACAATGGGATGCTGATCTGCACTGGTGTTTCCATGTACATGAGGAAATAAAAAATTGCCTCTTGCCAACTTCTTACCTGACTTAGAGCTGAAGTGAGCTTCCCTTCCCAGAGGGCCCAGGCAGAACAGGCCACAGAGTTTGATCATAATTGCTACGATTTTGAGTTTTGCAATTAAAGAAAGTACTAATAAAAAACAACAAACCCTGCAGGTATGGATACTGCTGGTGGTGAGCATTGTCAGAATTTTCTGAGGTATGAAAGCAGAAAGTGAATGTCCTTATGCCTTTTCTCACTGCAAAGTAGGGCTGGGTCTGTCAAGGCCATCCCACATGTATCTAGGATGAGCACTGTGGGGGAGAATTCTGCTTTCAGCACAGAAATCAAGCATTGCATAGACTTGACTCAGGGCCTATGAGATAGCAATTTGCTTCTGCTACAAGCACATTGAAATAATATTCAGTTATTTACATGAAGAGAAAAGCCATCCAATTTGGCTCCCACATTCACATTTCCATCATTACAGCAGGGACATGAGATGTGAGATCTTCCACAAACATTCAGAAATTAAACATAGAACAGTGCTATAATATTGAATACAGGAGACTTAAACTCTTCCAATGGGCTTCCTATACCTGGGAACTTTCTGGTGCTTGAAGGCAGGAAGAAAACAAACATTTTGGAAGTCACTTCGAATGCTCAGTGTAATGCTGTTCAAGCATTGTTCTTAAATTCTGCAGTTGTAGATATTATTCTTGCTTTTCCTTGGACCAACAGGGCCACAGCAAGGTGGAAAGTGACCCACAGCAGAGGGTGGGAGTTAAACAAGTCCTTACAAAACTCTGGAAGGACAGCTTTGCCCAGAGCATCCCCCCCAATGTGGAGATGCACTATTCTGGAGTGCTGCCCCTTCATGGGATTGCTGAGCCCCCAGAAGCTGTGGCTGGGCTCTCTCAGGGAACAGTCTTGCCCACATCCAGCTGACATTTACTTAGATGTGCAGATTGTCCTTCCCTGGGCAATCTCAACAAACCCTGCCTCTTACAAACCCTGCTCCTCCTGAGATAGCAGCACTAATTAGTTGGCAGTTGTGCTACCACAAATGTCTAATCTGCAGCTGCCTTCCCTGATCTGTTCTGCAGATGTTAGAGAGCCCAGACTGGGAGGTTTTGCTGAACAAGAGAACTATACAAGATAAATAATCCTAAAAGTGAGAGGCACCACCTGTAACAGCCAGCTCAGGGATTCTGTCCCTTGGTCCTGGACAATTCATGTTCTTGCCATGTGAAAACAGTGAAAATGCAGTTTTTCCTCAGCCATAACAGAGCATCCTGCCTCACAATTACCTCTGCATGTATGCAACACCAAAGAATATTACAGCCTGTCTTCACTCTTATTTTTTCTTGTTACTGTGGCCAAGCATATAATTTTCTTGGGCACTTTCAAAATCCTCCAAGCAATTCTGAAGCAGAGTCCGGCATGTCTCACCAAGGCTACTTGCAGCTAAAAGTGCTTATTACGAGTATTTCTGATTTCTGGAAAAGTCTGAATCACTACTTGAAGGAGGGGAAGGAAAGGCTGCCACTGATGCAGAATGCCCAAATGAACCCCAGTCCCATACTGTAGGGCTCTCAGGAAATTATTTATACCCATTAACAAGATTACTCTAGAATAAGACAACAGATTGTTGGTTCTGCACAATAAAGGTCACATTGACCAGGTGAGCAGCTGTGGATTATTAGAGCCTAATTATCAATTAGTGCTGCAAATCTACTGATTCCAACCTTGCTGTTACACAGCTCCATGTGAGCACCCCTTGCTGTCTCTGTCCTGGCTCTCCTCTTCACTGGCAGTGAAGATTGGGGAGGATTTACAGTAAGAATATGTTCCTTGAAGTTCTGAACCAGTGAACCACTGAATATGTGTGGAGTTACAAAAGAACAGGACAAGACATGTGGTCCCTGCACTCCCCAGCCCCTGCTGGAGCACAGGGAAGGCAGAGGAGCACAGTGACCTGCAGAACTGCTCACTTCAATCTCCTGCCAAAATCTGAAAAGCTCACACAGGAACTGAACTGTAAAGATGTAGTTACAAATGTTATTTATTGCTCTGCTTACTTCTTTGTGTGTGTCTTGGGCATGAACACATTGTGCTCCCAGCTGCTCTCCCTCTCTCTCTCTCTCATTCCAAGGAGTTCAAATCTGTAGCCAGGATAGGGTCAAAATGATGGTGATGATGAAAATAGTTAAAATTTTTAATGTTTTTTGAGGCTGGTATGAATAAGGAGAAGGCTAAAACGACAAATTGTTTTCAGGCTGATGAAAAAAGGAAGGGGACACAGAGGGCAGAGGCATTGACTGGCTCTGGTGGTTGAGGGGCACAGCTGGGCTCACAGCCTGGTGCCAGGGCTGGGGGAGAGTTCGAATAAAGCAGTGGAGTCCATCACACGTCACAGAAAGGTTTGGATTGGAAGGGAACTTAGACCCCATCTCCTTCCAAGCCCCTGCCATGAGCACCTTCCACTGGAGCAGGATGCTCAGAGCCCCATCCAACCTGGCCTGGAGCTCTTCCAGGGATGGGGCAGCCCCTGCCCTGGGCACCCATCCCAGAGCAGCTGGATAAACCAGTTAGTCATAAAGAGCAGCCTTGTGCCCACTCTCTTCACTGGACAGCTTTAGGCACAGCTTCGCTCTGCCCCTGCCCTGCATCCTCCTCACAAAGAGCCCTGTGTCAAATGCTGCATAGTTTGTGTATAGTTCCTTATAAATTTCACTAGCAGGAGGAACATATTGTGCTTCCGACCCACAACATCTCATCAGCTCTGCCTGAAACTGTGCCAGGGTGGGAAGTGTGTTGTTGACTTCCTAAGGCAAAGCCATCACCAGTGTTTGCTCTGCTGGGCTTTGTTAGGGCAGAGGGAACTTGCATTGTTTCAGGAATTGCAAACCAGGTGTGTCTGGTGTTCCATGAAAAGAGCTGGGTTTCAAATAAGAAATGTTTTTTTGCAGAACATGCTCCTTGAATGAAACCAATTCTGAAATTTGTTTTGGAAAATCTACACCTCCAGTAATTACAAAACAAGGAAAAATAAGCCTCCAAAACTTTCAGAAAACCTAAAAATAGTGATTATTTGCACAGACTCATATGAGTAGAGCATCCTGTTACTGGCTGTACAAACTCAAGCACTCAAAGCCAGTGCCTGGTGAAAACCAGCACTTGACTAAAATTCTAAACCACTCTTGAGCAGCTACATTTGATTGAAAAATGAAAATCACTATACACACTGTGCTACTCATTTGAAAAGGACACTTACTGAGGATCTTAACCAACTGTGCACACTGATCTTGAAACAAGCAACCATTTCTTCTTAAGCTCTGATATTTTGCTGGAATTTTGTAGAAACAATAAAGACATAAAGCTTAACAGTAACCAAACAGCTTATCAGTTGTAAGAAAGAGTCTTTCTAATGAGAACCCAGATATTTTCTGTTTGATTTATACAATCACAAATTTTAGCTGATAATACACATTGTTATTAGAAATTGTCAGCTTAAGAGGGGGCAGCTATCCAATAATTTCTACAGTTAATTGATACATAATAACTAATATTTCCTACTAAACATTTCTCAGGAGAAATGCAGATACCAGCACCAAGATACAAATAATGCAGGAAAGAACACCAGTGAACCCTGAATCTAATTTAGGGCCCCTTTGCCATTGAGGCACTCACTTCAGCTGTATGAAGTTTGTCCTGTGGGATGCTGGGATGACGTGCTCCTTGTTTTTCCTTCTCACACTCATTGGGCATGGGAGCAAACCTGCCCTGTGCCTGCAGTCACACACCCTGCCCCAGGCAAAAACCTGTAGGATGTTTCCAGGAGGAAACCTCAGCTCCCAGCATTAAACTCACCCTGGTGTGGTGCCAGCCCTGCCCCTGCCAGCAAAGGGAGATGCTGCAAGAACAGCTCCTGCCTCATTGCCAAGCCCAGGGATGCTCCATGCATGTCCCAGCAGCTGTGTGACCACACACCTTCCCCCTGTTTTGGCAGGCTCTGGAAACGGTGGTGCCAACAGCAAAAGAGCTAATATCAATAGGACAGCAATTTAGGCAGGTAGGAAAATCTAGAAGCACATCCAAAGAACTACTACAAAAACATTATTTGATGTTATGTTACTTTACCTGCAGAGGAGCCATGATATCCTCACTAAACAATACAGGTAAGAAAAATCCTTCTCAGCTTGCAGCAATATTTGTGCCAAAGATCTGCGTAGGTGATAGGTGTTGGTGATAAGGGAAATGAGAGAGAAATGAAACTGCCTCTCTCATTTAAAGCTTTTGTGTTTTGATCAGTTCCATAGATCAAACACAGGCTTTGAAAACATAACACTGAGTCCTAATGCTGCTCAGCCCTCAGCTGGATACTGGATATTTTTTATTAAATTGAAAGGAAACCCTCAGACAGTCTCTCTCTCCCTCTCTCTCCATATATAAACTATATATATATACACACACACATATATCCATATATACTGTAAAATCTACACAAGGCAGTTTTGGCTTAAAAATGTGAAGTATCTGGCATTGCAGGATGTTTATTTTAAATATTGTCACCTATGATGGACATTACCTGCTTAAACAAAAGTGTTCTATAAGTACAAATTTCTGCTGCATATTATTTTCTGCAAGGAATAATTCTCTGTGAAAACAGCTTACATAAGAAATATGCTGATGAGAGACCTGACTAAATACAGTCTGGAGTTCATTTCCTGCAGAGATTGATCTCACAGTCTGTTTGGGAGGACTGAACCTGCTTCTGTGGGGAGTAGTTACACAAAATGCTAACTGTGAAATCTAATTAATAACATCAAAAATTTAAATTATATTATATATACACTTTTTAATCTTCATGTAAACATCATCAGTACCTGGATTTGGAAAGGGGATTTAAGTCATTGATATCAGTTTATAAGCTTGATCCAGGCTCAAATAAATTTTCTATAAAGTCACACTAAAACATATTTGGTTCAAGATATTATATATTTGCAAGAATTTAGAGGGAGAAATTAGAAGGCTGGGCAGAGTCATGATGGGAATGTGAGACCCACTGAACCTGGTGAGGGCATCAGCAAAGCTGGGCCTTTGTTCACTTTCCACACAAATTTCCCACTGGTTGTCACCTCAGACAACTCCAAACCATCACACAGCAAACCCCACCAAGAGCTGCTGATCTCAGTGAGGGCAGGGAAGGATCTGAACCCTGCCTACAGCTCCAATATCAACTCTGCCTAATGTGGGTGTCACGGGAATACTGACAATGCACAAACTTTGTGGATACATTGCAGTGTCCTTGGCCTCCTGAAACCATATGGAGATATTTCAACAGCATCTCAGCAGAGGTTTCTATGAAAACCCAAGGTCTCAGGAGCTGGGGGAAAGGTGTGTGGTACTGATGGCTGATGTGCAGCTACTTTGGAAAGAGTGTAAGCGTTTAGAAATGTTCACCAAATGCATTTCACTAAAATACTCCTCCGGAAAAAAGCAAGAAGGCAGTAATCCAGGAGAGAATTAAGAATAATCTCTTTGAAACACTGGTCTGGGCTAAACCATGAGAGTGAAATGCTCAGGGATGGGGCAGCAGCAATGACATACCTGTTTGTCAGGGGCCCTATGAAGGGGTTGGTCAGCAGCTGCACTGTTGCCTTTGAAGCAAACAAGAGACCCACACGGACGTTTTCGTTCAGCAGCTCCTTGTCATCCTTGGGGCAGTCAGAGGGGGAAGGAGTCACAGTGACAACCATTTGTTCAGTCTGGGTCTGATGCAGCTCTGCAGGCTGTGTCTTGTCAGATTCGTTCCCAGTGACCATGGTGGAATTGTCGTAGTAGGAAAAGATGCTCTGAAAATTGTCCATCGTTGCTGAGGGTAGGTTAGGCTTAGTAGTCTGGATTTCGGTGGCATTTTTCTCGTGTTCGATGCTGTAAAGGTAACTGGGAATTATTGGCACTGGAAAAACAAATAGAATACATTGGCATCTTACTGTCAGGGCATTTATAAATAGAATCACTGAGTTGTCTTGCTTGCTTTGCCATTGATCAGGAAATACAAGGCTTTCCTACAGACCACATGCAGAAACACAGAACTGAACGAGAAATTTGCTCATGGGAAAAAACACACCCGTAACTCAGAAGTGCAGTTTAAAACAGGAAGTTCATGTACATTATTTTTTTTTTTTTGCCAGTTTTTATAAGATTTCCATAAGGTTTTCTATATATACATTATTAAGCAAAATATTAGAAGTTTCAAAACCCATGTTGGAGCCTCTTTGTTGCCCATGGCTGCACAAGTCCTTTTATTTGGCTGTAAAATCATGAATAATGAGAAGAGCATTGGAATGATTATTAAACCAAATTTTAAAAACGGAATCAAAAACATTTCTAAAATAAACCACAAAAATATTGATAGGTACCAGCCATAAGAAGTTAAAAAGGTAACAGACCTACAGCAAGGAATCACAACTAATGTATTGATATTTGCATGTCCAATTATTTTAAAATTTACATTGAGAAGATCATCCAGAAGGAGCCATGTTTACATGTTTTAGGATCTCAGCTGCAATTTCATTGCATTAATATGTATCTCAGACATCAGGACTTCAGAGTTTGTAAAAACAGATGTCAGGTTCATTCATTTTAATACAAGTGACAGAATAACCCTTTCCCAGCTTGCATTTCACTCTGAAAAAGCCCAGTCTCTCAAGTCTACAAACTATAATAATTTCTAGGGCTTCTAGCATACATATTACTAAACAAGTTATTAAATGTTAATATTTTTATAAAGAAGTATATTAATGTAAAAAAAATCCAAAATCAGCTTGCGAAAAATAGATATTTTTTTTAACTAAAGGCTACTTTGTGGCATGAACTTTTAAGGTGAAACCACTTCAAGAAATTCAGGAGTCTGAGTCTGCAGCATCACCTGAGAGCTGGCTCTGCACAGACTGAGTGACTTCCAGGAGAACCATGTGAACTAATTTCTGTTTGTGTGCACATTCCTGAGCTACTGGTTCCCATGCACCATTTTAATTCACACAGACATTTGTATAGGAGGCTAAGTCTACCAGTGAAAAATATTAAATTGTTTTATTTGGGTAGATTTCTGAATCTTGACACTGTGCCACTGAAGCCATTAAAAGTTGGATCTTAGACTTTGATCAAAACCTGTATTATTTTATTAAGCCAACTGATAGAACTGCTTTTCTTAAAAGCGACTTATATAGTTTTCTTATTAACCTATCATTTTAAGACCAATGTGGGGGAAACAGGAACTATCACAAGGAAACAGGCATCTTTAATGTTATCTAGCCTGTTGTTTCAGTTGCATGACCACAGGAGAAAAAACGATGATGAGCTAAAAATACTGTTATCTATCATTCTATGAAGTATTAGCGGTGTTTAGCAGAAAAGAGAGAAAGAAAAAAAAACAAAAGGAAAAGAAAAAGAAAAGGAGTTAGTAAGACCTTTTTATACCATTCCTTATCTTGCAATTAACATGGAAATAAAGCAAGACTTTGATGTCCACGGCGGCGCGTTCGCAATGCCTGGAATACAATTCATGGTTACAAACAAATTTAAATGAATCCGTGTTTGAAAACGCTGGGTTTGGGAGCATTAACCAGGCATCCAGGCAGCACATCAGGGAGATCGCTCCTGGCAGGAATGGGGAAAGGGGAGCGAAAGGAGCCCAAGCCCATCGTACCTACCGACCACGGTGAGCAGCATGTTGTCCAGCAGCAGCGCGATGAAGACGATGAGCAGGATGAGTTTGCGGGACTGGCGGCTCTCCCGCAGCCAGCGCAGCAGCCCCAGCTCGCCCCAAGCCATGCTCCGGAGACGGGCACCGGGGGACACGGGCAGGACACGGGGACACGGGCAGGACACGGGCAGGACACGGGGACACGGGCAGGAGGGACACGGGCAGGACACGGGCCGGGACACAGGCAGGACACGGGCAGGACACGGGCAGGACACGGGCAGGACACGGGCAGGACACGGGCAGCAGCCCAGCCCAGCCCCGCTCCCGGCCCCGCCGCTCGCTGCCAGGCTCGGCGGGAGCGGGGAGAGGAGGAGCGGCAGGAGGAGGAGAGGAAAGGAGAGGGGAGGAGAGGAAAGCAGAGGAAAGGAGAGGGAAGGAGAGGGGGCGGCACCTCTGTCCCCGTGTGAGCCCGGGCAGCGCTGCGGGGACTCCGCTGCTCTGGCCTCTCTGCGCTCCTCGCTCTGCGCCCCCGCCCCGGGCAGCGATGCTCCGGCACAGCCGGGGCGGGTCGGGCTGCGGGGTGTGCCAGAACCTCTGTGTGCCCAGAGAACCTCTGTGTGCCCAGAGAACTCTGTGTGCCCAGGGGATGTACCAGAACCTCTGTGTGCCCAGAGAACTCTGTGTGCTCACTGAGATGTGCCAGAGCAGGGCCAGGGTGGGGAAAAGTCGCTGCTCAGACACCGGAGCGCTGCCTTTGGCGAGCCACACGGAACAACTGCCTAAAATGAGGAATCTCACAGGGTCATGGAGTATCGGAAGGGACCCACCAGGATCCAGCTCCCAGCCCTGAGCAGAGCACCCCAGGAATTCCACCATGTGCCCGAGAGCATTGTCCAAGCGTTTCCTGAGCTCAGGCAGTCTCAGTGCTGTGCCCACTGTCCTGGCAGCCTGAGTGCCCGACCACTGGAGAAAAACTTCCTCCTGATATCCAGCCTAAACGTCTCCTAACTCAGCCTCATGCCTTTCCTTGAATTCTGTGACTGATGATGAGAGGGGAGAGATCAGTATTTGCCCCTCGGCTTCCTCTCATGAGGTTGTTAAAGACCACCATGAGGTCTCACCTCAGTTGTTTTTTAGCTCTTCTCTTCTCTTCTCTTCTCTTCTCTTCTCTTCTCTTCTCTTCTCTTCTCTTCTCTTCTCTTCTCTTCTCTTCTCTTCTCTTCTCTTCTCTTCTCTTCTCTTCTCTTCTCTTCTCTTTTCTTCTAAATTTATGTTAAAAAATAGGTTAACCACATTGAACTGACCAAGGAACAAATTCTAAAAAAGGTTTCTGCTTTTGTGAAACTCTTGTCTTTTGTATCACATATCACACTACTTCCTTACAGAGTCACCAAATACTGAACTTTGTGAGCTGTTCTTTCTTCACACAGCTTCACTTTTGGAAAAACCCCACTGAAAGGGAGGGAGTCTCTTGGGGAGCTCAGCAGCCCCAGATCCCAGTGTCCTGCTGAAGATAATGACATCATCACCACACAGCTCATTTATTTCTGTATTTCTGTAGCTACATCGCCTGCAGTGCATTTTAATCCGTTTAGTGGTTTCCATCTTTGGTGTGATGTGATTTCACTGCTGATGCAGGTTTCTTAGGAAAGTGCTCAAACTTCTGCTGGTGCCTCTGTGGCAGGAGCCTTTTCATGCTGTAAACACCCAGACCGAGAACAGAAAACATTTACACTGGAATTTTGCCAATGTCAGTGATAATAGGAGATAAATATCTCTGGTCTAAATTGCTCTCTTAGGTCTTAACCCATCTCTGGATGAGGTTTAACAGATCTTGGGAATGGGAGTAAATTTTCAGAACACTGAGCTATCTGAAATGCACAGATTTTTCTAAAAAGAATGAAAAGCAGGGGAGGATCTGCTGACAGCTCAGCTCTCTTTGTTTGCATGCAGGTAGCTTTGATTTTATTTGACATGTCCACCACGTATTATTTCTATATAGAGCCTATTATGCCAGCACATGACAAGAATCACCCAAGTGATAAGTATTGATTCTAGAATGATGGCTTATAATTTATTTGGGTTTTTAAACTTTTATAACCAGCAGCTTCAGGAGTTGGACACATTCACATTTGAAGCTCAATATCCAAAATAGGACTTCTGTATTCAGAAGAAATAGAAAAATACAGTTGATTGGACTGAACTTAAAAGAAATGTTTCATCTTTTGAGTGTGATACTGAAGGCACTTAGTCAAAAAATGACAATATTTAGTAGACAACTTGCATGGATTGCAGCAGGAGGAGGGGAGCACCAGCTCTGGTCAGCAGCAGAAGCAGCATTAATATGGAATGTGTGTCAGTGGGATGTCAATAGCAACGTTTTACCAGGAAAATGGGGCCTGGGTATTTTTTATTCCCAACTGTTCACAGGAGAGTGAATCAACAGCAATGCTGTTGTTTTGTCACCTGTCAAAAAGCAGATGTGGAGAGAAATAAGATGTTTTTTCTAACCATTCCTGAAGAGGGACATGACTGTAGAAGCAATTTGTTTCTGTCTCTCAGCATCAGTGGCATGACAGGGGGGACCTTCCCTTCCTCCTGCTCCTACCTCACTCTTTTCTCCTGGCACATTTCTCCTCCTCATCCCTCTCTTGCTGTGGTGCTACAACACACTGACAATATGTGCTCACTTTGCAGGAGTTTTACATCACTCCCTTTCCCTACTGTCCTGGCTTCTCTTGCCTTCAGCTAATTGATTATTTGATAAATTATGCTGAAATATAAATGCAGAATCATGCCTGCGCTATTAGCATGGGTGGACAGCAAAGCACTCAAAAACATTAATTTGCATGTGGAGATGCCTGCTGGTGCATGGATACTTTTGCTTTGATGGAATTGTGGTTTCCCCAGGCAGGAGCAGGGCAGAGCCTGCCAGGATTGCTGCTCTGCTGGTATGAACTGCACTCAGGCAAATAAGGATTCCTTCACTAATATTCATTTGTCTTTAATCAGTCATCTCTGTGTCTGCTGAAGAACGAGCAGAAAAGGGGTAGGACCATAGACAAATCAGCTATTGATGATTTTGAGTTTTTACTATTCTGTAATTTTTAATTAATATTGGTCAAAAAAGAGCGAAGAAAAGCCAGGGAATTTTTTCTTCCAGTTTTTATTTTAGCTTTCAGCAGAACAGTGGAGCAAAAATGCTCAAAATGCTTTCATGCTTTGAAAAATGCTGGTCAGCTCCATCTCTTCTGCTAAGTCTTTTTGTTTAGTTTGACTTCTTTAATTATACACATGCTTATTAAACCCAGTGATAATGTGATCACTTTATTAATTGTAATAACAAATTAATGTGAAATAAACTTTAAAATTTTAAAATAAGTAAACTCTGAAATTAGTTACAAAAACATATATTTATTTAGAAATATAATATTTTCAGGATTTATAAACACTTCATATTCCTGGGAGTGTTCAAGGCTGAGTTGGATGGGGCTTGGATCAATCTGGTCAAGTGGAAAGTGTCCCTGCCCATGCCAGGGACTTTGGAATTAGATGATCTTTAAGACCATTTCCAGCCTAAAGCATTCTATGATTCCATTGCAAGCACCAGGGAGAAGTGGAATTTGGCTCATTTGCCTTCAGGTTCCTTAAATGTTGAGATTTAGGAAAAAAACACTCCAGGTTCTCACAATCCAGTCTAAGAAATGCACTACCTTGCTGGCTTCTTTGGAAAAAGTAATCCCTTCTAAAGCTGTCTCTTTTTAAGATTTACATTTATTTTTAGTGCTTGGAGTTTTAATTTGCAATACTTCATAATTAACTTAGCTTTCCGTATGAATTAATCATTTGCAGTTATTGCTGCTGGGGAAAATTCCTGCTATAAATAATTCTTACAATTTAAGTTGGAAGGCATACCTGGCAGCTTACGTTTTACTAATAGCAAGTAATGCACTTAGTCAGCTTTTTCATCCTTTGCAGCTCTTTCCAGACTTTTTCCCCCTCTGTGCCCGACAGTCATGCTGTTAATTACTCTGCAGTGAGACTGTGGTAGTTAGTTCCACTGAATAATGCATCTCCCCTTCTCCAGGCACAGAGGGTGTGCACTGTGTTTTAATCTGCAGAAATTATAACCTGCAGAAAGTGTATGTGTGGATGTGTATTTCTACATATAAAACTACTCACTATGGTATGTAATGTTCAGAGGAAAGAAAAAAAAAGCAGAAATTTTGCTTTTAAGAGAATCACTGCCCAATTCATCAACAATGAACAGCTGTGTGTGTGATAACCAGGTCTGACATGCTCTGAGGGGTGGTTTTTAAAGCTGGAACGGCTCAGGGTGGAGAAAGGGGGTGCGGGACAAAAAGAGAGATTGAACATCTCCTGTGTCTCTGTTAAAAACGAGTAAAATATCATTTTTTTCCCCTTTGAATAGAAACAAGAACATCAATTTTCATGTCAGAATATGGGGCAGACACTTTCCCATCCACCAAGGAACTATGCAGGAGGTTCTTACAGATGTGGGAAAGCTCTGGTGGAAGAGTAGATGAAAGCAGGAACATGAAGAGGTGATGAGTTGTTGTGATGCTTTTAGAAAACCATACCTGTATAAATGTGTCATGGAAAAATTCCTGGACTTTTACACATAATGGCATAGGCTATCTATATAATAATAATATATAATAATAATAATAATTCTACCTGTTTGAAAGTAAAGTTTTTCAAGTTAGGGCACCTATTCTAAAATATTGTTCACATATAGTCCTGACCCAAAATAATAGCAGCAGTCTGAGATGGGGTTCCTGCAGATTTCCTTTTTACAATACACACAAAAAAAAAATAAAAAATACAAGGGTTTCAATGAAAGTCTGAAAATTTCAGTGCATTTCAAATTTAGGAAATTGTATTATACAGTAAAACCTCTCTAAAATTAATTCATTAAACTATTTTGCTATCCACATTAGAAAAAAAGCATTTGACATTTCAGGACTTGGGGAATTGCTTGAGTAGAAAAAACACCACTTAACCCTGCTCCCTGTTTAAACCCCTGAAGAAAACACATCACCTGGGATACTGAAATGAGTTACAGCATGAAAAAAAAGTGTTTCGGTATAAATGGGAAAGTATTTGTCTAGAGATATAAATGGTAGCCAAAGTAAGGACAGAATAGCCACCATGAATGGTTCATCAGTGGTAATGCTTTCCTGCATCCTCACCTTTTGGACTTGCTTGACAATTTAACCTCAAGCACCAGGAGACAGGAGAGGAGGGAGAGACTCTTCCATCCCAAACCCCAAAACATCATCATTTCTCTGCTGGCTTTTCTGCACCCACAGTAATTTTCATTCCTGAGAGCAAACATTACCAGGAGCTGCATGGGGCTGAGGAATTCATGTGTCTTGCCTCGTGTTCTCCAGGAGAACATCACATTGCAAGATGGCCAGGGAAGTTATTTTTAGCATTTCCATGGCAGGCTTTGTCCGAGTACTTTGGTGTTACTGACCACAGGTTAGTGAAGGACAGATCTGGCTCTGACATGTTTCATTGGACAATAAAAGAAGCTCTGCCAAGCACATAAAAATATGGAAAATAACTAGGCTGCATAATACTTTGCTGTATCTGTTCTTTCCATGCTGGTTTTCCGTCTGGAGTGAACAAAGCCCTGAGGCCACTCAGCTCTGTGATCAATGGGAAAAATGCTAGTCTCAGTTTTACAAACCTAATTATTTTCTTCAGAAATCTGTCTGAACCTTAAAAGCCTCTGAGAAAAAAAAAAAATTAAAAATCCTTCTTATCCCTGGAACTCAGAGGAATTCAGTCATTGCATGTGAATTGAGTTTATATTGACTGCTTACACATCTCTTGAAACTGGTGCTGGCTCTGCAAGAAAACACAGTCCCCTCCAGGCACAAACTGTGAACTCCTGTTATTAAGAGAAATGTTTAGCAATAAGAATGCAGTGTGATTTTGTATTTACAGACATGTGTACATGAAGGGATGTGTGTGTCTAAGATCAGTTATTCAGGTAATGGTGCACAACCCACTCACCCTGGGAATTCTTGTGGAGTCCTTCTTTGTTCTTAACAGAGTGGCTTTGAGCTTGGTTAAACCAAGCTGTAACTTTGTCTTTTTAAAGGGCAAGTTAAGTGTCAATAAAATAAAATAAGGTTCATCTGCCATTTTAAAGAATTATGATGTCACAGTAGAGTCCCTTAAATGCACAATCATCAGTGAAAGGGGCTTCAAAAAGTTGCCTTGCTTAATTAACATCTAAGTGCAAATCCCATCCATCATGAAAAGTGAATCCACTCTAAAATCCTTGAATTGCCTGCCAGACCCACATCTAAATGTATTATCCTGGAATAAACCCTGTGGAAAATTCATGATGAAAAACAAGCCAGCCACCCCGAGCAGGTGTGACCTGCAGGCTGCTGAACACTCTGATTGCTTCCCATAGATTATAATTTTAGCAACACCTGGGCTGAATGTGCTGTGCTGATGCAGCAGCCTCATGGGTCCTAATGAAATAATTGTGGGGTAGGAGCACAGAGAAACATTCAGAGCTTGCAAGAAAACAAACAACTGTAATGCAGGAACAAAGATACTAGATCAGCTGGGGGACAAAAAGCTTTTGTATGGCCTTATTTATATTGCTGGCATAAATGAAATCTCTTCAGAGCTTTATGCAATATGTTAGATATAAGTGCAGTCAATGAGAAATGTGAACTGCCTGGTCTGGAGAAAATCACATTAGTTTTACAGGACAAGGCCTTACATGAAATATTCTGGTCTTACAGGAAAGATGGGAAGGCAAAGAAGAGGATTCTGCCTACCCACCTCTGCAAATAGGAGCAATCCCAGACAAACCTGAGAAGCCAATGGGTTTTTCTTTTGGTGGGTGATAGAGGTCAAGTTGACTGGTGAAATGTACCAAGAAATAAATATATCCAAAATAGAAATGCATGAGAGCCTCTAAAATAGCTGAAGGTTAAAAATTGACATTGAATAGTTCTGAATCCTTGCAAAATTCAGTTCTGAGATTGCTCTGAATAATGCAGTAGAGCATCCGTGAAGGGTGGGGTGCCTGAGCTGTGCCTCTCAGCCCTGTGTGCCTCACTCAGCATCTCCTTGGACACTCAGAACCACCCATGGACCTGCTCCCTCACCCACTGCTAATGGAGCAAATTCAAAGATTTCTACTCTGACACCTAACAGGTACCCACACATATAATCCCCGACTTCAAGATGTGACTTTGCAAGACTGGATCTAAAATGTCTAAGCAATAATTATAAATATTAAAGTATTAAAAAAAAAAAAGAAGCTTTTTGAACACTTCTCTCTTGCATAACTTTTAATTAGAAATTGTATTTCTCTGAAATATGTGTTCTAGAGCCAATGAAGAGACAAATATTAAGTTTATGTCTTACATGGGATTGTTGAATTCTTAACACAGAAAAACATGATTTACAATCTAAAATGACTGAGACCCTTTGCTTCAACAAGCCAGTCATAACCTCTTAGATACCAGCATACACAACTGGAAATACTGCAGTGAATATCTTCAGTCAAAATTCCTTTCTAAAGATCTTAATTGATTTTCTTCCACCAATAGTGCTTGTGGTTTTACACTGGTTTTCAACAGGAGATTTTTTTTTGTCCCTTGGACCATACAATTTTCATATGAGTCTAAACACCCTTGGAAAATAGGAAGCCCTGCCTGGGAGTATAAATTGTACTGCTGTGCTTAGTCACAAATGGCTGAGCACAATGAGATTTTACAATAAACCAGAAATGTCTGTGTTTTGTTGTGTCAATAAATGTTCCAGTGATGCTCTTAAAGACAATAAATTACTGGTAATGGAACACTATCCTCAGCATGTAGAAGTCATTTTCCACTTCCAGACATTCTCAGATTAGGTTTAAATTGCTATTAGAAAATCCTAAATGTGTTTGGTTGAAGAAAATCTTTTTAATGCCTAGAAATAATCTGGCAGTGGCTGGCTAGAGCAGAGTTAGCAAGAGTATTCCTGGGGAGAACAGTTTACACATATGGAAGGGAACTTGGCTCCAGCAGATCCCTACCACTCAGAGGGAACAATACAGAGAGATTTCAGAGCCTGTAATTTTTTGCAGCTGCTCAGATGAAGGGGAAATATGTCAGTGCAAAGGAAATCATTGTGAGGGGCTGAGTTTACAGCAGGGCTCTAAGTCCTGGTCTGGGCTGCCCTTGGCAGAAATCGATTGATAATGTTTGTTCTGCAAAAGCCTCTGAGATGGCAGAAGTAGTGATGGACATGGGAAGCAGGGCAGGATAGAAGGCAAACAGGGGAAGGGAAGAATCAGAAGAGAAGGAAACAGCAGAAAACAGCACTCTGGTGTACAGCCATTCCCTTTTTTGTGAGTGGAGCTGTTGGTTTCCCTGAGGATCCCCTGAAATGCACGGTGTATTTATCACCAGAGTTCATGTGCTTGTGGTCCTGCAGCCCAGGCCTGAACGTGCAAATCCTGGGGTTCTTACACCTCTTCTCCTCAGCATTGGCTTTAGCAAAAGAAAATCAAAGCAGGACAAACACCCCTCTTTTATTTCCCCTTATTGATGGCTGTGATACTAAAGCCCACAAAAATATGTGTATTTCTAAGTGTAACAACCTTCAAGACTGCCACACTCATCCTCGTCCTACACTGAAAA
This sequence comes from Sialia sialis, assembly GCA_009812075.1. Classification (NCBI taxonomy): domain Eukaryota; kingdom Metazoa; phylum Chordata; class Aves; order Passeriformes; family Turdidae; genus Sialia; species Sialia sialis. Next base: position 2,678,344 of record VRYO01002114.1, on the reverse strand, counting down.
ATAAAGAGTTAACTAGAGATGCATGGCATTAAGAGAAACTTCTATATTGACTTTTTGAGGTTTTTGCAGAAAGAAATGCATGAGGGACTGAGAAGGAATTTTCAGAGGGACTAATTAGCTCCATGCTCTATGAGGAATATCACTGCTAAACTTGGGCTCTGCTGGACTGCACTGCACTGTCTCCCACACTAATGGCCCCAAAACATGGGGCAAATTATTCTTCCCTGATCAATGCATTCAAATTCAAAATTACATTTCCCTTAGCATAAAGCCTGCTTTATTTTGTATTTTATTTTGCTTTGTAGAACATTTCCATTAGCTATAGCAGGGCTTGCCCATAGATGTGATGTGTGGCCTGTGCAATGTCAGTGAGAAATAAGTCACTATTTATTGTCAGAGCCATCAAAACTGGCTGTGCTCCTTTCTGTTTTCTGTCAGATTTCAGGTTTTTGTGAGTCTTATGCAGTGTTAATGAGACAGATAATTTTGCATATATGCAGGGGTCCATGAGCATGGACAGGTTGTGTCACATTGATGTATAAACACATATTTATATGTAGATGTGGACACAATATATATTAATAAACAGAGCTCTGCAGTTTTGTTTTCAATCCTACTTAAAAACCTAGATGTATGCATTGCAACTGGACATTTAAATTGGTGTCTTTATGGACATTTTCCAAGGGAACACAACAAGTAAAAGCATGAAGCTGTGTTAAATGCATTCAGAAAAAGAGGAAGCAAATACGAGCCAGAAGGCTCCCAGCAGTGAAGAAAGTTCTGGCTGTCAGTGAACTTGCTGCATATTTTCATGTGAAATTCCACTTCTAAGGCTCTAAACGTTGCTGGTGTGTTAGGGCTGCTGACAGTGACAGCTTCTCAGAGCCACAGGAATCCTAGATGAGCCCTCAGTGGTACATGGGCTAAAGGATTTCCATGGATCTCCCGAGGGAAAGCAGTTCAATATAGAATACCTCTTTACACCTGTCATTTCCCATATGCCTTATTTTTGCCATTTTATCCAAGTGACACAAGAGAGCAGCAAAGCTGGCTTGGTGTCAGATGGTTAAAAAGCCAGGAATTAGCAGGAACAATGGCAAGGAGTCTCGACTGGCTGTGTCTGGAATGAGGAAAGGGAGGTGTGTAGGTGTGAAACTTTTTGGTCTCAGTGAGAAAAATGCCATCAGCCTTCACACAGGTGAGGAAAGAGATCAGCAAGGGCCCTCCTGAAGTCAGATCAGCTCTCAGGTGAGGCTCCACTCTGTCACTGAGAGCCACTGAGAGCATCAATCCTCCTACCAGGATCCAGGGATGGAGAGATTCAGGCCTCTGGTGTTGAAAAGTGAACTACAAATAACAGAGCCAGTGCTGAACCAAGAGCCATGAACTGTAAAAAACTAAGCTGAACTGCTCTTCCTGAAAGCATTAAAAAGGCTTAGTTTGGCAACAAGAGTTTGGGTTTTTTTAATATAGCAGAATGCAGCACAATGGATAAGACCACAGAAGCCATGATATTGAAAAATGTGATTTGCTGAACAAAAACCTTCAGTATGTTCATCTTCATCCAGGAACCAGCCCTTGAGCAGGAGAGTATTTCTGCAAAGGGAGTGAAGGGATTCCTCTATGCATCACATCAAAGGTATTAAATTTTTACTATATATTTTTTCCTTTCTGGAAAGGAAAGGGAACTTATGTAAAATCAGCATTCTGTGACATGGAGTATGTTGTCATACAATTCTGGCTTCATATAACTTCTTAAACTTTTATTGTTTTATACCATTTTTCTTTCTATTTTCCTGTGTAAACCCAAAATATTTGGGGACAGCTTTTCCACAGTCATAAATCCTTCTAGCTCCTCTGCTTTACACAGCAGCTCCCCACAGCTGCAGTTTTGATCCAGGGTGGGTTAGTTAACCCTTGTGAAGTTGGAATATTTTGAGAGAGGGAAGTTCCACGGTTAGATACTCAGATCTGATAAATGTTTAGCATCCTACATGTGAGGTTTGAGGGGAGGTGACGTGGTGCAGGTGTGGGGACAGGGGTTGAGTGGGGCCTGTGACGCTGCCTGGGCTCTTTATTAAATTAAACATCCTCATTTCCCAGCCACCAGATTTTCCCTGCAGGAAGAGTCAGTCACTGTCAATATTTATAAAGCCTGATGAGACCTCCTCTCTGTAGGGTGGAAAGTGTTCCATCGTGATGAGTTTCCAGCTCTTCAGTGATATTTGATGAAATCATATTAAAGGTAATTATATTTGAGCGCTGCACGTCTAAGTTCTAATGAGCCTTTATAGTTATTCATTATCTGATTTCTTCATTTTCATTTTCCAAAGGTTTGTTTGCTTCATTCAGCCAAATTAAGGGAGAACCACGTTCATAGCCTCTTCCCTTCAACTTTCAGGTCCTTCACTGTGTTTTATGACTTTCTGCTGGTAATATTTGCACACAGTTTCTTGATTTTTAGCTTCTAGAGATTCCCATCATATGTGAGAAGTTATAGACAAGAATAGCTTTATGAATAATAACCAGTCCCAGGTTTACAAGCTACAATTTTTTGGTTTTTATTAAAAGAAATTCTTGCATAAAGAAAGTGGATTTTGCTTTTTCAGAAGTGACTGCAGTCAGTGGGATGAAATCCAGCCACTACAGATGCTTCACACAAGAATTATATGCAGATTTAAAGCAGAAATCCCATTTTGACCACATATTCTGGTTTGAAAGGGAAATGGACTGAGCATCACACTGACTTGTACTAAAGATGAATGTCTTCTCTGCTTTAGCTCATTGTTTGAAGCCCTGACATGGGAAAAAGCCTCTGGATTTTAACAAGAGAGCTTGCATTCATTCAGTTTTTTCCTTCTCTTTCTGTGCCTTTTCCATGAGGAATCCAGGTAAGATGTAGTCACTGAAAGCTGTGAGTAATATCCATAACCTGATTATAATTGTAATTACAATTAACTATCTAGATCACCTGCAGTAAAGAAGGTGAAGAAGTGATGAAGGTTCCGGTTGACTTCCGTGTTTCCCAATAACTTTTCCTGATTTCTTATTAAAAATCGTTTTTCAGGGAAAATTAAGCATGCTTTTGAAATTTTGCACTGTGAACAATCACCACAAAGAAAAGATATTTCTGATAGTTCTCATTTTTCACATATTTCTGATATAAAATATGAAGCACCAAAATATTAACAGAGCTCAGTTTTTCAACATTGTATGTATTAAACTGAATAATTTTCTGAAATTAATATTCATCATTTTCTAAATTAAATAATGATTTTTAAAACTTAAAACCTTTTTCCAGTTTTTTCTTAGATTGTCATGTAAGTATATAGCAGATCCCTCACAACTTTAAGGCACAGGAAACCAAGCCAAGGATCTGAGAATCAAGCTCCTGTAATCTTCAGGAGTTCTGGACATTCTAAATTCAAATCTTGGTATTTCTAAATAGCCTTTTTTTTTTTTTTTATAAGCTGGACATCTGTATTCTGGGCTGTTCACAGTCTCAGTTTGAATCCAATTGTATCTTGAGCATCTCTAGAATTTCACTTGCAATTAAATACTATGTTTTTCTTTCCATATGAATTCTCTTTGTCAAAAATAATCAGGTACCCCACTTCTTTGCAAAAAAAATTACCTCTGATTTAGTTCTGCTAGAGCCTGCATCTACATGAAAGGAGCTTTCAATAGGCTGTCTCCATTGCCTCTATTTTTAAATCACAATATTTGCTCAGACTGTCTCTTCACAAGAATAAATAAAAGAGAGAAAGCAAAGCAATAAAAGGAAAATTCGAGGATAAAAGAAATAATTTGCAATCCTAGTGAAGGCAAAGCATCGTGCTACATCTTTGTTTTCCAGATAACCCAAACCAACTTCAAAGTTGGGTTCTGAAGGCAGGATCAATATCCATAGCAACTAATTGCATTTGCTGCACCTGCTGGAAAGTGCAGTGCCCAGGAATAGCAGAGTAACCAGGCTGCTGTAGATGGCAGAACCTGGCTGAAGCTGTGTGCCCGTGGGCACCTCTGGGCCAGCTGCAGGATGCTCCCTGCTGATGCTCACACTTATGTTTTTAATTAATATATTGTCCTTCCTCTTCTGCTGGTCTTGACAACAAAAACGTTCTCCAAAGAAGAATTAAAGAAATGCTGTCGTGCTCCCTCAGTCAATGATGAGTACAGAAATCCTGGCACAGGTGGCACACAGAAATTCCTGCCTGCTTGACTTTAGGCAGAGCCACTTCCCTCTTGAGCTCCTGCATGCAGCTCTCCCTCTGCTGTTTGGAGAAATTACAGCAATTTCACAATTATAAGCTGCACCTGATTATAAGCCACACATCCAGGTAGCCGGGTAGACCACGGCATTTGTCCACATATAAGCCGCACCTGAATATAAGCCGCACTTTTTTTTTCTTTCTTTCTATTTTTTTTTTTTTAAAGTGAGGATCCATGTGTGACAAAGTAACGAGTTAGTAACAGAATTGCGCCAGCACAGGGTTTGGTGTCAGGTGCTCAAGTTGCAAACAGTTTTCATAGACCAGCGAAGCCTTTAAAGGCAGCCCCAGGCACCTTCCCTGGCCGGCTCTCACTTCCGGGTTGGCATTTCACTGGGATTTGTCCATAGATAAGCCGCACCTGATGATTAGCTGCACTACTGGGGTAGGCTGGATTCTTCAATGAAAAAGGTGCGGCTTATAATCGTGAAATTACTGTAGGTGTTACTCAGGGCAGGCATTGCCTTTACAGTATTTATTTATGCTGTGCATAACATTCAGAACTTCCAGTATGGGGCTGGGATTCCAGTCTCCCCCCACAGCACCCCACACATCAGCAGGGGTTCATCAATGCCCTGTGCACCACCCCTCTATCAGACTGCACTGAGCATTTGTGACATTGCAGCCTGAGTCCAAACTGCATTTCCGTCAACCACTCAGCTGTGCTGTGTTGGAAATGTTTACAAAAGCAGAACAATATCCTGTGGCTGGAACTTCTCCTCGTGGATATTGCACAAGCAGAACACTCCTTCTTGGTGTTTATCAAATATTGTAACCCAGCTGAATTTCTTTGTGAGACAACGATCCATTCAGTCTAAAAGGCTGATAATATTAGAAACTCTTGTGTGTGTGGTTTAGTCCTATCAGCCTGCACAAATAACATGCTTCTGTTTCTATTTGTCAGTTTTATATACACAACTTGTACAGTCAGAAAGAGAGCTGGGTCTGAAATGTATAGTGAAGATTATTAAACAGCAGCAAAGACATCTTTTAAATGTTACAATTTCCTTCCTGGGTCCTGTAAGCCTTGCCAAAAATTGTCTGTGCATATATGATCTTATTTAAAGCACACTGCTTTTGTGGTAGGTGTTCGAAATGTACCTGTGAAACAGTTCTTGCTCTTTTTACAATTTATTTGTCCCCAAAAAATTGATAAATATTACTTAATACTCACCAAAATAATTTGCTTGTTCTGATACAACCCTTGAGCCTTTTGTTACAGCTTTCCACCCATGTTTTCTAATAAGAGGAGCAACATTCATCGGGCAGATAGCAGAATGAATGCTTGGGCTCATTTTCTGTACGTGTCCAGCCCCTCTCCCTCTGTGTGTGAGCAGCCCTTCTGTTTTGCCTTGCTCTTATCTGACAATCAGCACTGCCTGGGAAAGCAGCCCCGAGTCACGGAGTCACAGCCACAGCTTGCACAAATGTACATGAGGACACTGACAAAGCCTGCCTAATAAATCTGTGTTGGGAAGATGGATTTGGGTTTTCACCCCTCTGTGCAGCCCAGGGTCTGCAGAGCAGCCCAGGGGCTCAGTGCTGATGCTGCCCTGGTCATTCTCAGAAACCCTCATTGTAAATCCAGGCTGCTCCATGATTCCTGCCCGGATTTCTGTCTGAAATGATGTGAGAATTGCCCTGGAGGAGGCAGGGGGAGCAGGAGGAGGGCAGACAGGGAGGACAGGGCATGGTGACTGCTGTGTTTGCTCTGCATGCTCAGCCCCTGCCCTGTCTTCTTCAAAAGCAAACACAGAGAAACCCTGAAAGGTGCAGCACTGGGGGGCAGAAAAGGGGACAGCAATAGGGGTTGGCAAAAGGGACAGAAAAAGGGGAAAGCAAAAGGGGCAGCAAAAGGGGACAGTACAAGGGGACAGCAATAGAGGAGAGCAAAATGGGACAGCACAAGGGGACAGCAAAAGGGGACAGGAAAAGGGACGGCAGAAGGGGCAGCAATAAGGGACAGCAAAAGGGGACAGGAAAATGGACAGCAAAAGGGGACAGCAGAAGGGACAGAAAAAGGACAGCAAAAAGGACAGCAAAGGGGACAGCAAAGGGGACAGCAAAGGGGACAGCAGAAGGGGCAGCATGGGGCTACCAGCAGGGATCTGCACCCATTCTCCTCCTCCTCTCAGGAAGGTACCCCAGGGTGACACAGTCCCCTCCATGGCCCAGGAATGACATCAGGAGCCTGTCAGCCCTGGTTAACATCTCCTCTCCTTCAGCTCCATCAGTGATGCCCCATGGCCATTGCTGGCAGCCATCCTCTCTCCCTGTGCATTACATTTCCTCCTGCACTCAGGGCAGGGAAAGTTCAGCGTCCAGAGCAGCATTTAGAGGGGTGGTGAGGTCGGTGCTGTTCTGGGCTGGGGCTGTGGTGCAGGAGCTGACATTTTGTGTGTTCACATCACATCTGCCTGGTGCAGTTATCATCAGCCATGCTGCCGAGATTACAGGCTGCAATGATTCAGGTGGCCTCTACCACTGGAACTTAAATTCCACTAAAAATAACAGTAAGAAAAGCTGGAGACATTTAAGCAGAAGTTTAAGAAAGGATGGAAGGGAACAAATAAAAGATTACCTGTCCTTTGAAACACCTCATCTTCCTGCCAATTCAAATATTGACTGGCTGCAGAATAGGAAAAATCACTGCTTGCAGTGAGATGGAAATGGCAGAGTTTGCTTCAGAGATAACCCAGGAAGCAAAAAATGATGTTTGAAGGCTTCCACCAAAGACCAGGGCTCCAAAGCAGGAGAAAAGGCACTGTGTGCCTTGAGGGAGATATCTCAGGCATGTTTTTTACTGTGAAATCTGAGTGCAGGCAAAAATTTCACATCCAGAATGCATTGTGGAATTTAGTATTCATAGATTAGAATATCCTTGGTTGGAAAGGACTCACAAGGATCACCAAGTCCAACTCCTGGCACTGCTCAGTGGTGACACCAGATTTAAAGAGTGGTTGTGAAACACCCTCCTTGCTGCTTGTTTCCATGACCGTGGTGGGAAATGCAGGGGAACTGATCTGCCTGAAGAGAAAACTCAGGGTTTCCTTCAACCAGATCCACTTCCTTTCTCTATTTAGAACTCTGAAATGCTCACAAACACCTTTCCACTGAGTTCCTGAAGGGATTACCCATCTCACACCACCAGCTGTACATGGGCTGTGCTTGGTGATATGACTTCAAAAACCCCCCCTGTCTTCCAACACACCCTGAAGTCAGCATTGTCCTGGCTGTGTTAGGGTCTGCTTTGACCATCATTTTAATTAGACTGTGATGGATGGTGGTTTGGTTTGACTATTCAAAATTTTGTGTGTGCGTCCAGTGCTATTTTTGTCAGCACAAGGCAATAAATTTCAAGATAAGTCTGTCTGTCTGGGATGTTCATTTTTCTAACGCTAGAAAGGCCTGTAGAGATCAATTATGGGAACAAAGAATTAGAGCCTAGCTCCTCCTCTGGTATTAATTAAATCTTTTATCCTATGGTGAGCAAACAGCATATTAGGCTTTGCCACAGTCCTCAAAGGTATCATTACCACACTTCAATGGGTGAGGGCAAATAAAGCCAAAGGAGGCTGTAATTTGTTTTGGGTCATTTTTCCAAATTGATGCAAAATAAAGCACAGAGATTAAAACCATGTTCTACATCAGTTTCTGCTGCTACCAGCCAGTGCTTCCCTCACTGCAGGCAGGGCACTGTGGGCAGAGGTTTTACCCTCCTGCCTCTCCTTGCGTGTGAACTGGGCTTGCAAGGGACTCAGTTTTCACTGGCTGCCTCCCACATGGACTTTGCTTAGGAACTGACACTGTCACCTCCTCTGTCCCTGCTTTGGGCAGTGATCCCCAGGTTCCACTGCAGGAAATTCTTTTCACCTCCTGAGGAGCAGCAGAGGGATTGGAGAGAGGGAACAGCACCACTGTGGAGTCAGCAGAGCCAGCTGTGTGGGGCTCTGAAATCTTCTGTGCCTCTGTTTGCCTATTCATATGGCCATGATTTAAAAATCTGAGATATTTCAATGTTTCCTGCATATTTTTTGTCTAAAAGGAATGTTAAAATAAAAACTGATCAAGGATCAATTTAAAATCTATGCTTTCTCTATGCAGATAAATGTAGGGCATCACATAAAATTATCTTTGTGGCTCCTTTTTGCTTTAAAACCAATAACAGATTGACTGTTCAGTGTAAAGTATTTTGTCATTCTTTCCTTCCTAAACTTCATTCATATACCACTCCTTTTAAAGTCCCCAGCTAGCAGTCCCACTGTCGCTAATGTTGCATAGAATTTTCCAAGGCATTCTCTGGTTACCAGGGCAGAGGAGGGCTGCAGGACAGACGGGAGGATTTGACTCCATCCCAGTCCTGCCATCTGCTGGCTCTGGGCTTCCCGCAGGAACCAGGTCCGCTTGCACCATCTAGTGGCTTCAGGTAACCCAGCCAAAGGGATTTTCTGTTTCCAGCACACATCCCCAACAAGGCTGACTGACTAAAATACAGATGAGGCATCTGCAATTTCAGGTAATTCTAAGTGAACATCGGGAATGCTAAAAGCAAACTCACCTCCACGAATTAAATGAGAATTTTCTCTTAATCAGTTAATTCCCCC
>VRYO01002114.1:2652490-2668469 GCA_009812075.1 Sialia sialis | reverse complement strand
CTTATAATCGTGAAATTACTGTACAAAAAAGCAGAATCCTTAAGAAATAAAATAGAGAAGAAAGTTCTTCCTAAACATTACAACAGAAGGCATCTGTCCAATCTCACTTCCAGGATCGATATTAGGGAGGTCAGGCTGTGATCATTATCGCACATCCTTCCTTTTGCAGCTGCTTAAGGACAGTTTTGCTTTCCTCCAGAGAGAAGCAGAGCTGTGAAAGCAAAGCTACAGAGTGTTCATCACTCTTATTGAGTGAATGGAAAGAAAGGCATCTCCAAAGACTTCAGGAGTACAACTGGAATGACAGGAGCTGCATTATTCAGTGACAGAGTCACATTAAATTTCTTTGGTTTTCCATTGAAGAAAATAAGACTTTTGCAGTTTGTCAGTCACTCTGAGTGTGGGAATTTATCTGAACTAAGCAAACATGGAGATCCATGGTCTTGCCAGAGGATGGAAAGCTTCCAGGGAGAGAGAGGCACTTGGCTGTGAAGTTCCAGGTTCTGTTTAATGGATGCCTAAAGACTTCTTAAATACAAGTGATTCATTCCTCAAGACAGCATTATATACATAGAAAGTAGAACACACTCACTATGAAACACAACCTGCTAAACCACCTGGACAGATTATTTTAAAATTATATCCTTCACTCAGAACAGCCTTTGAGACATGTTTGAACAGAAGTACATTGTGACTTGGAAAGCCTTTCTAGGAATTTAGCTCTTGGTGCTTGCCATGCAGTGTTTGTTTTTAGGACCCTTCAGGAGCCTCTTTGGTTTAAAGGCTCTGGGACTTTTCAGAGTGTGTGAGCTCGAGCCCACAAGTTTTAATCCATATTGCTTTATTCTTGTGAATGTAAACTTAACATCCCTTCACTCACTGTGTTCTCTGGGACTAAAAATTAAATTTATAAAGGCAAACAGTCCAGAGAGGTTATCCCTGTGTCAGTCTTGCAGGAAGGAGCAGGGGTGTACTCTCCAGACTGCAGGGACCCAGAGACCTCTGTGCAGAGCTAAAGGAATAAAAGGATGCACCTTGCTTTGCTGTGTCCAGAGACACATAGAGACCTGCAGAAATGAGGGGAGGGCTCTCCTATGTCCAGGAGTTCATCCCCTCCCAGGTTTGACAGTCATAACCCACCAGCCCATTTGTGCATTGCCCAGCTCTCTCTCAGGCATTATAATCTGCTTTGCTTTGATTTTCTTTCTTTTTCATTAAGTCATGTTGTTTCAAACACTCCCTGCTATGAAGCTGTCTTCCAGCTAAGCATCTTTCTGTACAGTTTTGACAAATATTGCAGGGAGTGAGCCAGGAAGGCTCTGGATTGAAACATCTCCTGTAAGGATCTATTTGTGTCTCAGCCTCTTCTCAACAATAACAAGCATTTAAGTGTGGTTGCTTTTCTGACTGATCTCTTTTCTGCACCTGTTTCAGCTTAGTTCTAAGGTAATTCTTGCCTGTGAACAAGTGATGCTCTTGGACCTCTGATTCTTTTACTATAAATCAATTAATCTGGGCAATATAATAATATGACTATAAACACTCCTGTGTAAGCACTTCTCTGACACACAAGCCTTCTGGTCCAATCCCATAAAATGTGATGATGACTTGAAATTTTTCAAGTTTATCACATTTTTCACTCTAGAGAGGGGAAAAGTGATTTCCTCCATCTGCACTTGTCCAATTTTTGCTGTGCTGGATTACAACACTCTTCCAGCTTTCCAGGCACCTTGAACAAGAGCTACCCATCATCATGAAAACTAAATTTGTATCTGAAGGCTGACAAACTCACCTTATTCAGAGTTACCAAGAGATTATAAAGGTCAATAAAGATGTTTATAAGTACTAACACCCAAAGTCAATGCATTGGTTGGGCACTCACTGATTGATTGGCCACCCCAAATGTCCATGAGCTGGAGCACAGCTGGTGGGGTGAAGTGGCACAGCTGGAGCAGGACAGATGGGCAATGCAGACACTTCCCGTGTCATGGAATTTCATGGTGTGCAGGAAGCTTCTGCATCCACAGCTCCTATTTCACTGAGCTTCTTCTTTTTTAAAATACACCACAGCTGCTTCACAGATCCACTCAATCACCCAGTGACACATTCTTGTGCACGTGCCATAAGGAGTTTCTCTTTCTTGCTCAGCCAGGACAGGCAGGAAGTGATGAGGGCTGCTTTAGTTGCACTCTGCAGCAGGCATGCAGATAGAAACTCTCCGATAAATGGGGATTTTAAGTCCTTATCTAAGATGCTGTAATAAAAATAATGAACTCCAGAAATAATAATTATCAACAGAATTCCAGGAGCCTGACCCCAATCCCATGTTTGGTTTATAATTTCATTATTTTTTTCTGATTTTGACAGAGCTGCTTCCCTCCATACTGCTGGAAGTGTAATCAGTCAGGGATCAATCTTTTGGCCTCCTTACTTACAATTGAGCTGCTCTGAAAGGTTGGATAGCTCCATGGTGAGGCTATCCAGACTGAAAAGCAAGTGAGATCTTTAGATCCAAGCAGCATTTGCCAAAGTCAGCCACTTCAACTCCTTCTGTGTGAAGTGGTAGGATGGAGAATTTTACAGGAAGAGGCTCCCTGATGGTTTTTTATGACACCTTTTTCCAAACATTATAGAAACTCTGAGAATAGTTTCTAGCATAGTTTCCTGTTCCCATCAGTAAAAGCTTATAATTGAACAAATGAAATACCTGACTCTCAAAACACTGCACTTCAATTACACTCAAGTCAAAGTGTTTATTGGAACATCATCCCTAAAATCTATTTTAAAGTCACCTGGGGGCTGGGTTTAATGACTGCCTTAGTTGCTGTGTTTATAGTGTTGTCATTATTGATGCTGCTGCTTCCCTTTTAATGGAAAACAAAGCCAAGAGAGGGAATATAACCACGCTTCTCCATGGAAGAAGTCAATCTGTGACCCATGGCAGGGTGAACCTTGCTGTCCCAGGGAACATCCTGCCTGAGGATCCAGGGACATGCTGGACCTTCGATGGGAACTCTGAGACAGGGAGCTCTCTTCACAGCCAATGCCAATGGCAGACATACCCACAAAAAATAGAACTGATAAGCAAATGACTGCTTAATGTAGGTACAAGACACATCTTCATGTTTGTCTGGCTTTGACCAAGAAGAATTTGGATTTATTGAGAAATTTCCTTTTCTCCTAAGTCTGTAATCATGTCCTGATTTCAGGTCAGTGCTGCTGACCTGGAAAAATATCTAGTCCTTTCAAGAGGAAAGAAAAGACAAGTAATCAGTAATTTAGGCAGTTTTTTGTGGGAAAAAGCCTTCCCATGTGAGAACAGTTTAGGCATGAAATGGCTCTTCTAAAACCAGGATCAAAGTGATTAATGGCAAAACATATTCTATTTGTCACTTCTCTCCAAACTTAATTTTTCTAAAGCACTGTGGGCTTTGCCAAGGATATCAAGAAGATCAGAATTCAGACACTTCTTCTTAAATAGCATTTATAAGTGGCTTTTTTAGAAGGCAAACCCATGTACCCATGCCAGTCCTTAATCTCTTTGAGCACACAATGTGTTCATTTCCTTGGCAGAGAAAATTGCTGTAAAAACCATTTGGCTGTGTAAGTTTTCTTGCAGAAGAGACAGAAAAGAGGTGCTGTTGGCTGTCAAATGTTAGTCCAGGCATTCACTATTTACAGACTCATTCAGAAAATCAGACTTCTTAGCACAGTAAATTATGTCCTGCTCTTAAACTCCATGGAAAATTCATGACCCACCACTTGCTCTTTTCTTTCCTCTTCCCAGGGTGTACAATGCTATTTAAACTGTTAGAGAAACAACTTTTTTTAACAAGAATGATTTTGTTTAAATCATTTGGTGTTTTCCTGGGAGATGTGGAAAAGCTTGGGATGGGCCTTGGAGAAAGCCAGTCCTCTTCCATCAGCAGTGTGACCTGACTTGTCTCTGTGTGAGAAGCTGCAGTTACAGTGACAGCAAAGAGCTTTATCTTTCAGCTCCTTCCCTTCTTACCAACATAAATGGTTCATCTCACAGAGGTGGAATTGGTAAAGCCTTTCCAAAAGCCCTCTCTTCACCATCAACATTTGATGGTTCAGCCAAAAATACCACTCTACACTCAGATTTGCTTTGAAAACACTTGCAACTTTAGGCTGGCAAGTGTGTTTGGAGCACCATCCATTAAGCATCAGTGAAATCTAGGCTGTCAGTGCTCTCCTGAGAGTTTGGATGGTTGTGTGAGCAATAAACAGCCTAAAACCATGTGCATTATCAAGCTGGTGAGCAGAAGGTTTAATACAGAACTGAATTCCCCAAACTCCCAAACTCCTTTAGCAGCAGCTATTACTTTCCACAAGAAAATTATAAAGTGGAGGAAATATTAGAAAGTGTGCCCACAGTGAGAACTCCAGTCTTCAGCTCTGGTGCTGTTTCTTAAATCTTTTTGCCACGTGTGACAAAAGGCAGGGAACTCATGGCTCTCCCCCACAGGGCACAGATCAGAGCACGATGACAGTCTGCAGTGCACAGCACATCAAGGAACTTTCTTCCAGCAGCACATCAAGTGCATTGGCAATTTTATATGCTGATTTTGTGGTGTTCTCTCACTCAGTTTTCCTGTTCACACAGGAATTTGTGGAATCAGATAATGTAATGAATCAATGTTGTTAGACAGCATCGTTACCCTGACTTCTCATCAGTAGATGCTTAACATAGGAATTAATTTTTCACTGTCAAATTTCTACTCTTTTCTTCTTGCTTTGCTTTCATTTCACTTCTTGCCCATTGCTTTCCATTTCCTCTGGACTTGGGTGCATCCTGAAAATGCACAGACATAAAGTTTTATGCACAAGACCAGTGTTGGATGGATTCTGTCTCTGTCCAGACACTGAGAGCTTCATCAGTTTGAAAAAGCCTGAACTAACCTCAAAATAACTACATTTTATCTACTCAGAGACTGAATTTTTAACTCAAAGAAATAAAAAAAAATAAAAGAAACTCAGATTCACATGCAAACCCATAAGCACACAAGCCAGCTAACATTTGTTCAAGCACTTCCCAAAACTCTCTAATGAAAACCACGTGCAGACAATCAGTTATTGGCACGTACAAGCAATGCACTCATGGACTTCATTGCTCATGAAGGTTTGCACTTAGACCTCAGACTGCTATCCTGAAAATATTGGCTTCATATATGAGAGATCTGCTGTCTTCACATCGCTATGATTTGCTGTATGACTGATGGAGAAAATTCCTCGTACTTCTGCCACTATCTGTGCCTGTGTACTTCAACAGAGAGAACCAAAATTTGACCTGATCTCCCTTGTTCTGTGTGTAAATGCAGGCTGCCCTGTTGGATGGCTTGAAAAAAATTTTTTTACCTTATAAGTGGTGCATAAGGTGAGGAAGAAATGGACAGACAGTCCAGCTAAAGACTTAAAGTTGGTCTTCTGGCAGAACATGCTGAGTACAGCTTGTGGAATTGTTTAGTAATAGTAATAATAACAATAAAAAATATTGTTACTTTTATATAAGAATAATAAATTTTCAAAAAGTGTTTCATTTATGAAAGCCAGGTTAAATGGTAAGACCCATCCTTCTGGGTTCACAGAACTTTTACATTGCATGCAACAGCCACAGATGCTACATTTGGTGCTCCCTGTGGCCTGGAAATGAGGATCACAAGGTATGTTGGCAACCTGGAAGCAAAGAGGACTGCAGGGACTGCTCCAGCTGGAGCTCCAGCCTTTGCTGAGCCTGCCACCACACATGCAATTAGCATTCATTATATGGCAGTTTTTATGATGTGGGTGCATCTCCACCTGGAACAAGTTGAAAAAGCATAAAAGCCATCAAAGTGTTATCAGATGTTATTAACACTGAGCCCACTGAAATCTGGACCACATCTGAACTACTGGCACACAGATGACAAGTCCTACATCCCATTAGGAATTTCCTGAGTCCTCAGACGTACTGCTCATGCAAAAGATGCTTCTGAACAAAATTCTTTGAATGACAAAGCAGAGGATAAGAGGAATGTTTCTGATGGTTTCATTGTTGGCCTTTCAGTCCAGACCCTGTATCTTCTTTCTGACACTGTTTTATCTCTCAGGAGGATTCCTTGCACTGACTTTTGCCCTGCTGTGGCTGCTGGTGGTGAGACCTGTGCCAGAGCCTGTCATCCATAACCCTGTGCTGGTTTAAGAAGGGCTCTCCAACCAAGCCGGCTGCACAAACCTTCCCTATCCAGAGGAACCAGCCCCCTCTGTATTTTCAGTTTCAAGCACCTCTTTACCATATTTATGTCTACACAGAAAATAGCTTTTTCCTCCGCCACTGCTGTTTATCTCCTTCTAACCCTTCTACCCAAAGATTATTTTCCACTCCTTCCACTCATTCCTCCATGGTTCCCCTGTGATTCCCACTCCAGGAATACCCTGCCCTCTGCTCCTAAGTGCTCGTGACAGCTGCCATCTTGGCCCAATCAAGGATGATTGATCCAGCATCCTTCAGCATCAAGTGCATTTGATCTGTGAAGCTCTCCAGCTGGGCTGTAATAACTCATATCCGCTGTGGGTTACACATCAAGCAACTCTTTCCCCATCAGTCACGTCTTTCCTGATAGAAGAGTTCTTCTGTGAAGCCCTTCACGTCTAATTCACCATCTCATGCAGATTGTGATGGGGAAAATTTATGAAAAGCAATATTTTGTACTGCTTTGAAGCAAACAAGGCTGATCTTCATGTCAATTTTGTTGAATAAAAACTTCTGTGGGCAGAGACTGTGAATTCTCCCAGGATTTAGTCCATGATAAGAACAGTCAAATCATAAATATTTATGCACTAAATGAGCCATTACTCACTACTTTGTTTCATTTTCTGTAACTCTGTGGCTATATTTACTGTATTTACATTCAGAGTCTGCTCTGCAGTGGGAGCTGCTGCTGTCACTGCCAGCCCAAGGCTGCTCTGCCATCTGGAAACTGGCTCCCAACTCTGAGAGTAAGAGAACCAGGCCAGGCATTCCTGATGGTGTGGGATCACTGTTGCAGTGCACCTGAAGAGAAGGCATAAATACCGTTTTATACCTGACAATGCAATGTGTGTCCAACCCTCCACCCTCCTTTAGGCTCATGGCACAAGCCAAACGACCACATTATTTTACTGCAGACTGGTTGGGTAGTGTTGTGTTGTGTTTGTTTGTGTTGTGTTGTGTTGTGTTGTGTTGTGCTGCTTGTGTTGTGTTGTGTTTGTTGTGTTGTTGTGTTTGTTGTGTTGCTTGTGTTGTGTTGTGTTCCGTTGTGTTTGTTTGTGTTGTGTTGTTGTATTGTGTCGTGTTGTGTTGCCTAAATCACAATTTTTGGTGATAGATTTTGCACAGTCAGACTGGACTGGTTTGTCCACCTGTCACACAAATATGAAACTAACTATCTATTCAGGAATTAGATTTACTAAGGTTTTTTTTAGCTCTACAGCAATATGTTTCTATGCATGGAAATCAGAAATCAGAACAGGATGGACAGAATAGTTTCTGTCTCTGAGAGATAGCAGGTTGCAAAGGAAGAAAACAAGGATAGCAAAATGTGTAAAAAGGTTTCTCCTCATCTCCCGATTTAGAACTCAGTGATTACTGAGCCAGAATTATCTTTGGATTTAATTGTTTTTAAAGTTTTTTCTTTCATGGTTTTGTTTCATCTCTCATTGATCTAATGGGAACTTTTAATTGCCACATTCTCCCATGACAAGGGGTATCTACAGCTTAATTATATGTTGTGTGAAGCACCATTTTCTCTTCTTTCTGTTTCTTTTCTTAAGCCTGTCACATGTGGGATTCATTTGTCAGCCCAATCTCTCATAATGAGAGATGTTTGAAAATTATTCCATCATTCCTTTTTTCCCTTCTCTGAGCCCCTGTAATGTTACACATCTCTCCATCAGTCTCACCTCTTCCCAGACTAGAGGGCTACTGTACATGTCCTTATGAAAGTTCTTCCCTATCTTTCTTCATCCTTTACCCTGGGCTATAAAGGTTTTTCCAAATTTACACATCCTTTGGGAGCCGAAGGACCAGAGCTGTGCACAATATTCAACTGTCAGGTGCATTATTGATTTATGGAGGGTAATAGTTATGTGATTTGCTCTCTCTCCTTCTGCAAAATCAATTTTTATCCCCCTTAACTGACAGATTCTATAGGAAAGAAAGCTGTTTACTGCCATCCCTTGGTCATAACTAGAATGATTTGGTGCAGAATCCCTATTGTAAATCCAGCCAAAATTCCCTAAATCCATGAAGTAAATGGGAAGGTATTAAGGTATCGTGACAATGAGAATTAAGTGCTCTCCATAAATGACACCCCACTGATATGACAGAAACAAATTAAATTACATAAATTTATTTACCAGCTATTGAAAATGCTGTCTGCTTTAGAATATCCCAAGGAAAACCTTGAGGGCAGGAAGTGCAGTTGTCTGATCCGAAGCCCATGATATCATACAAATCCTTTCAATGATTTCTGAGAACTTTGACATGGTATCAAAGTTCTACACTGATTTCAATCTGAAGACACAAAATTAGGTAACATGAAAGTAATGACATGAACAAAGAGACTTGCTATGTAAGGCCAAAATCACAGCAAACAGGAGAGTTAACTGAAGTTTCTTTCAGTTTTGTAGTTTTTATTTTTAGTCTTACAAAACACTTTTCTATTTGTTATCAGTCATTATATATCTTGCATACCATCAATGCTGAATTGCATCTAATTATTAATAAGAACTGAATACATATTGGAGTGGAACAGACATAAGATGGCATGTAAATATTCTGAAAACCTCAGCTCCAGCTGGTAAATCTGCTAATGGAGAATATTGTACATTTTGTCATAATCAAGCATTTTTTATCATCTAGAAATGTTCACGTTCAGTGGGCATGCATATCACCTACAAGTTAAAAGGTAGTTAATTAAAGTTAGTGGTTTCTTTTATAGGAATTATATATTTTTATTCTAAATTATTTGCTTTAATTGAAATTTATTCTTGACAATTCAAATTATTCATAATATAAGCAAAATCTTGAAGAAACAACCATTTTCTCAGTTATATAATTACAGGATCCTCCCCACATCCCAGTGGAACAGGTGGGCTTTTCCTTCTGCAGGTGGGTGAAAGAGCTGCCAGAAGGGGAGCAGTCTGTGCAGAGTGAAATGTGGCTGAGGAGTGGGGATTTCTGGGGGTGATGTTGAAGTCCTGGGGCTGCTCCTTCAGCACCAAAGACTTGGAGCATCACTCCAGGGCTGCAGCCACTCCAGGTTTGCTGTGTGCCTTCCCCAGACACCTGCCAGGAGCAGAAGCTGCCAGGAGCACCTCAGCAGCTGGACTCCATGGACAGATGTTGATTCCAAGCTGAGCGCAGACACCGTGAATCACCATGGAGCAGGAGCACCTTCAGCCCTGGCCAGATGAGCAATTCTCTGACTGATTTCTGGGCAGGTGACACAGATGGAAAAATGCGCTGTCCTTCCTTGGCATGGAGCATTTCCCTGGCTTGTCCAAGGTGTGATGCTGGCCATCCACAGCAGCTGGATCCGTTCCTCTCCTCCTCAGCTCTCTCTGATGATGAGCAGGTGGCAGCAGCAAGGTGTCACAGCTCAGAACAGCCACAGCCAAGCTGGCTGCAGAGAAGGTGGCAGGACAGCACCTCCCAGGAGATCTGGGCCTGGTTCAACAAGTACTGAAAATAAAATTCCTGACTTGGCTTGCAGTGGGAGGGGGGACAGAAAGGCTGCGGAAAGTCAGAGCTTTACAAAATAAATCAGGAAGAACTGGCAGGGGGAGCCTTCATCTTCTTCATCATCATGCAGTATCTTTGATTATTTAGGACAAGGGACCGCTTTGGAAAGACCCCTGGAGATGCCTTCACCATTCACAGTCACCATTTAACCATTTCACAGTCATTTCTCAGAAGAAAAGAGATTAAAATACGGCACCTGCCAGTCCAAGGCAGAAATGCACAGAAACAATTTCATCTTGTTGCAGTGGCCAATGCTGACAAGTGAAGGAGAAATTACTGTTCTTATTTTGGATATATCTTCTTTGTTGGCAGATTTTTCTCTGCACAAAATGAAATCACCTTTTTATATAGAACAATTAAACGGTCTTGGCCCAGCTTAAAAGCAATGAAGACAATTTCCATGCCAATGATAATGTAGAGGGAAAAAAACAAGAAAAACTTGGGATGTTCTAGTTTTGTATCGCCAAATCCAATAGTGGTCAAAGTGATAAAGCAGAAATAAAAGGCTTCCTGAAAATCCATGTTTGTTTCCCATTTTGGAAGAAGAGCAGCTGCACAGGAGATGTACACGAAGATAACGAGCACCATCAATACAATGGGCACATCTAATTTTTCTAACTCTTTTCCTATTTTGTCAAAATTCTTGATCACTCTGGACACTGTCTTTTCCCTGGCTAGTTCAGGACATGAACTCCACCTCTCTATGCTTTTATTTCTTGCTGGTTGTGTGTTTTCATTCTCCCTGGCAATCAACATTTCAAAAAGCTCCACATTGCGATATTTGTCCGGCCCCCGTTTCACGCCTGCCTGACTTCTCAGCAATTCCATAATCGTCAGGGGCTCATTGATGGCTATTTTAGACTGTTCCCTGCATTTCAGTTCATTCCTTTTGCTACATGTGGATCCAGAACAGAGTTTAGAGGCAAGAATTTTTGACTGAAGTTCCCTGAACTCGTTGTAAGACTTGGATAAGACAGTTGCAAGGATGTCTCCCATGTCTGTCAGGACCAAGAACATCAGAGGGATCCCAAATAAAGCATACAACATACAGAGATACTTCCCAATCCGTGTCACAGGATAGGTATTACCATAACCTTGAACAAGAAGGGGAAGAGAGAAGGGAGAGACAGATGTGATACTTAAAATGGTAGCAGAAGAGATGCCCTTTCCCTAAATCCAATTTTGGTATTTGTGTTTCCTTCCTCTAACATATTGGATATGAAACTCAAATTGTAACTCAGTGCTTTTCCATTATAGTGGGAGAAAATGCTGGTATTATAGTAACTGTATTAAATTTAAACAACCATTTTTCTCCTTATCCTTCAGAAGACATTGAGTATTTCCTCTCTCCCTTAAGAAACCCTGCTCTTCCCTAGATGAGCTTCTGGGCCAAATACTTAGACTTTAAGTTTATTAATTCATATGCTGAGGCATGTTTTCCCTCATCTTCTTCATCCATTCATATTTTCAAGTGTGGCTGCCACAGCCTTTGGTCTGGATCCAGCCCCAGTCCCTGCTTTGCTGTGAGGCACTGAAATACCATTTATTCTGGGTCAGTCTCTTCCCCACAGGCTAACTGGGGATGCTAATCTTTACTGTTGAAGCATTTGGGGGAAATTATTGTCCTTATTTTACAGAGTTATCTTATTTACTCTTTTCTTAGTTGATTTCTGTGCATTAAAAATACCTTGTGCAATTTCCAGGCTTAAAAATTATCCTGAGCTTAAATTTAGCTATACAGAAATCTATCCTAGCTGACCCACTAGGCAGTGAAGAGATGGCAGTTCACACCATCAAACTTCAGACTAGATGCCTCAATTCTCTCAGAAAATTCAAGGTAATAATTTGATTCCATCCCAAGGTGATTTACCAGTTCCTAATACAGCAAATAACAAACCCACTGCAAAGGAAGTAGCCACCTATTCCATCTATTAGCAGCAAACATTCCAGCCTTCCTACTGATCCCAAAACTCAGGTCAAAACTGAGGAAGATGCATTAATACTCAGTGCTATGAAAGCAGAAAGTACTGGCAGTTTAGAAATAAATGTGTTGGGTTGGTGTGTATGGGGACATTTGTCAAGTCCCATCTTAATGGTAAATACACCCAGGGAGGACATTTCCAACAATATGCTTTTCACCAGTTTGCTGAAGTCAAAGCTTTCTGATAAAACATCCCTTTGAGAAGTTCTTGGCTGCTGTGTTTGTTCCAGGCTATATCCACAGAGCTGAGGATTTTGGCTGCATCCTCAGTATGTCTCTGACCACCCAGACTTCTGCCTTCAAACTGCAAGCAGCTGAGTTTGAGCAGTCACTCACCTAAGAGATGAGAGTCTGAGGTTTGAGCTGTGACAAGCACACAGGAGCTCTCACACTGCTCCTTGTGTAGGACAAGCTCTTTTTTAAGGTTCCCTTTTTCTTTTACAGTAAGATGCACACTCCTGCTGGGTTCTTGAGCATATCCTACTGCAGAGGAGAAATGTCTTTGCAATTTGAGACAATGCTGTGGGAATATTTCCCATCCAGCTTTGATTATGACAAATTTGGATAGACAGTGCCTGTACTTGCCAGCATTTGAGAAAGATTAACAAAAGGATAAAAGTGGCTTTGGGAACGAGCATGAGGAGTTGTATTTAGCAATGCAGAGGGAGCCAAAATCAGAGCAGATGTTTTTATTTGATCTAGGTCCTCCTTTGAAATATGAAGTCAGACAAAGATTTCAAAGGTGTGACTTAAACACTATCATGTGCTGTTAACCCAGAGAAATGTGAACACCGTGGTTAATTACAGAACCACAGATTAACAAAGCTGAATCAGACGTAAGTAACTGAGAAGCAATTGAAAAATAATATATGCATTATGAATTACTTTTTCCAGAGAAGAAAACATTACCCAAGAGGACATAAAACAGTGGGAAGGATAAGGTTTGACTGAAAAAATTGAGATTTCTTTTCAGTTCAATAGTTCTGTGCACATCATACATTAATACATTTTATAGTATATATATAATGGTGCAGTTAATTAGTGTGTACCATCCTTAGTTACTAAATTCTGACTGATTTCTGTGACTCAGCTATGTTTCTGCAGTCTGTGTTTGCAGAACTATTTGCAGACTCATCATCAGTACTCAGGGGAAATATTTAAGGGGATTTGGGCTTTGGGTTTAGAAGGGGTGATTTTGTTTGTTTGTTTGTTTGTTTAGGGTGGTTTCAAGTCTCTGGAAGAAATGCATTACAAAAAGCAGCAACTGGAATTTATTCTGAAGGGTGTTACATCACCTCTGTACTTACCCACAGTTGTGAACACTGTGCAGCAAAAAAAGAGAGACCCAAAGAAATTCCATCTGTCTGCTGGGTTGATAAACCAGGCTGGGTCAGCCGTGTCGAAAAGCTTGTGGATGTTGTCCTTAAACATCTTCTCATTTTCTGTGGTGTTATCTGTCACAGTCACAGCAGGAGGCACAGTGAGTGTTTGCAGACCCCACTCAGGGAGCAACCTGCCTGTTACTCCAGTGAAATGTACTCCAGATGAGGATTTGCTCATATTCTCTTAAAAGATAAAAAAATTCACCTTCTCACCCTCCCCTCTGAAGCCTTTCACTCCCACCTCTGAGAAAATCAGGTGGGTCCAGTGGCTATGGTGAATAAAAATACAAGGAATAAATGATAAATATAAAGAAGCAGGACAAGCTGCCTGAATAATCAACTTCCACCCTGAATGTCCTGTTTAATTTTGGGCTTCCTAGGAGATTAGTCTTCTTTTGACCCAGAGACACTAAGAAATGTGGGATCAACAGCAGGCAACAGATATGAACCACTTGGATGTCAGTGCCCAATGCCCTGCTGTGAATCCCAGAGCCTGCAACCCTTCTTCCTCCTCCCCGTGGCTGAGCCTTGCTTGAAAGGACATTATTTACATTATTTAATTGTCCAAAACTGATCACTGTGTCAGCACAGCCACCTGAGTGAAACTCCAAGCCCATGAACAAGCCCCACCACGAATCCAGAAGGATTTTTAAACCCTTCTTTTCTCCTCTACCCTCTCCAATCAGCATCGCCGGGTCTGGGGTGCAGAACTACACCTGTCTCTGAGCATCCCATCACCAGAGGGCTGGTAGGGAAGCTCAGAGCAGCGGAGAGGGAGCTGGAGAAACTTTCTGACAAGCAGGATGCAGCCCCCAGCAAACTGAAGGAAATACCACAGGAATCTCAGCTGCTCCTTAAGAACCTGAGCAAAAGGTAACCTGGCAAAGGGGGAACACAGGAAATGTCTTTCCAGGCAGGAGCACAAGGACTGGGGAAGCTTGCAGTCAAAAATCACAGCTAAGGAAGAAAACAGCAGGCATTAGCTAGGCAGAGGGAAAATCCTGTTTGCAGGATCAGCTGTTAGTATTTTGAAGAATGCCTTAAAAGCAAAAAAAAAAAAAAAAAAAAAATTCAAAAATCAAAAGAATGAGTAGCTCCCTGTACAGTTAATTCATTTTGAAATTCCAGTACATACCTGATAAGTTTCTGGCGAGGTAAGTCAGGTTCTGCAGAAATGCTCTATATTCGTTACTTTCAGTAACCTCCCGGGTACCTTCAATGTGGGAAAACATGAGAGCCCCGAGAAAAGCATAGATGACAAGAGACAGAATGAAGCAGGCATGAGGAAACACTGCCCAAAATATTTTTTTACATGTCGTTTTACCTCGCAGAGGCTGTGATGTTGTTGCCATCCTTAGCTCGTCTCTTTTTTTTTTTTTTTAAATAGATAATTTTGTGGAGAAGACACAGCTTTTAGAAAGAAAGATGAGGATGTAAAAGCTTTTGCAGCCAAGAAAAGCTTCTCCTGTGAAAACAGGGATTGTTCTGCCTCAGGCTTTCAGATCACATGTCTTTATAAGTGAAGATTGCACTACAGTCCCCACGGAAAAGGAGCAGAACTGATCAAACCCTGCAATACTTCTCAGCTGACGCCACTCCACTCTATCCCTGAATTATTATAGATCAGCTCTGTAATGCACATGGATCACCAGCTCCTATCAGCTTCCACTGGAGCCAAAACCTGCTTAAAGTTTCTTCTCCTGAACAACAGGTTCCCATTGATAGAGCAGAAACACTTCCAGCTCCCAGGAGGGAAAATGCACACTGTAAATTAATCAAAATAAGGGGATGGCACTAATTGTAACCCCTGGGCAGACCATAGAACTATTAATTTCTCTTTCAGAGAGCTTACAGAATCTCCCTACACCACTCAGTCTTTGTAGAGAAGGTCTTTTAAATTTCAAATTCTTTTTCTCCCAAGAATAAATAAAACTAGTCAAGAAGATTTTTCCTAGTTCCCACTTGACTAAAATCTTCCTATATAAATAGAAGTTTCAGTTATGAAATTCCCAGTGACCTTAGTAAATCAGAACTGTAAGATTCAGTTCAGGGTTAGTGATCTTTGTAAACTATATCCAACTTTAAAAATCAAGCCTTTCTTTTCATGTTTCACCCTAACACACTTGGAGCAACAAGCAGTGTCCTTGCCCTGCAACTTTTGTAGGGGTAGTAAGGGGAGTTGGACTTCACAGAAAGAGGTGTTAAATATTTCATCTCCAGGCATTTTTCATTAAAAATTGAAACAGCCTTGTGAGCCAAGCCCTACTGAGCTGTATATATGGAACACGTGCACACAGAAATCCTACATGCTTACAATGATTACTTCTAGGTCAAGCTCTCAGCAAATTCCATCAGAAGATAGTTTATCATCAGTATGCAAGTTTCCACAATAAAAAAGAGACTTTAAGGGCTAAGACAAAAATAATCCTTTGTACTTGCTATTTTTCATGTTATCTGTCTTGTTGGTTCAGTTCTGCTTTTTGGCAATGGATTTACAAATCCTCTTATTGCAGCCAATCTCTGGGTTTTTTTGGGTTTTTTTTTCCCACTGACCTGAAACACAGGGTTAAAAACTGCTAATGTTCATTAGTCAAAAGCAACAGAACTTCCTGAGAGGTCATACTTGGAGATAATGTACATAGGTTTGGTGTCCTTTATGCTGGGAATTGCTACAACAGAGGCTAAAACAGTGGACAGCTGTTTTCTACTGTCCAAATGCGTGGGTTGCACACACCTGGAGGAGCCAACGTGGTTCTGCTACCCTGCTCTCAAGCAGCATGTGGGAACCCAGGACATCCCTCTGGCTTCCCTGGATGGTTTGAGACCCTGGCA
>VRYO01002114.1:2620434-2642243 GCA_009812075.1 Sialia sialis | reverse complement strand
CCTGCATCCCGCATCCCACATCCTTCATCCCATATCTACATCCACATCCCACATCCTGCATCCCACATCCTTCATCTCACATCCACATCCTTCATCCTGCATCCACATCCCACATCCCTCATCACTCATTCCGCATCCACATTCTGCATCTCGCGTCCACATCCTTCATCCCGCATCCTCATCCCACATGCCCCATCTCTCATCCAGCATCCCAGCAGGAGCTCAGGCAGCTCCAAAGGTTTGGGACAGGTGCCAGGAGGGCCGAGGGACATCCAGCACCCCTGGCAGCCTGCTCAGCCTCTCTAGCACGGCATCCAGACTCCTGAAAAGCAAGTCAGGAAATGCAAGGGGGATGGAATGGGATTTTTTGCAAGAGCATGGAGTTACAGGACAAGGAAGAATGGCTTCAAACTGAGAGTACGTTTAGATAGGATACTTGGGAAAAAATCCTTACTGTGAGGGTCGTGATGTACTGGTTGTGGATGCCCTATCTCCCTAAGAGTTCAAGGCCAGGTTGGATAAAACTCTGAGCAACTTGGTGTAGTGAAAGGTGTCCCTGTCCATGGCAGGGGTTTGGAAATTGCTGCTCTTTAAGGTCTCTTCCAACTCCAGGCTCTTTTATGATTCTCAGACTCTGTGCTATCAATGAGCTCCTGCAAATATGCCGGTGAATTCTTGACACCAAATACACACAAACGTAAACATAACCACTTGTGACCCCCCTTACACATTGTTTTATGTTTTTACACCTCCCATATATTGTTTTATGGATTAGCCCTTAAAGATCTATCAGTGCTGGGTCAGTTGACCAGATGGGTGCTCTGAGGGAGTCAATCTCCAGCTGCTGCAAACTGCAGCAAGGGACAGGCAGCAGCCTGGAATAGTTGTGAGGTTCTCTGGAGACACTGTGCCGCTTGTGTGCTCACCATTGCTCTCCTGGCCACCCTGGCTCTTTTTCTTAGAGCTCTTGTTTGCAAAGAGCAGGCCCTGGTTTTGCAGGCAATGAGGGGAGAGTGAGAAAGGAAATCTCCAGAGTTTTGCAGTGGTGAATAGCCTGCAGCTATGCAGCTAGTCTGAGGAGTGTCATTTTAACCATAAAAACCTGGAGTTTGTTACAACATTAACCCTCCCCTGAATCTTATCTGGATCTCACTCACTCCTGCCTGATCTCTAAACTATTATGAGATGAAAGGGGAACAGAGACATCATGAGAGCTTTTCCTTCCACATCTCCCTCCTGTCACACAGGATGCTCCCCCATGTGCCTCCTGTCACACAGAGCTGTGCAGGCCCTGCACTGGTGCCAGTGATGCAGAACCTCTCCACTCGTGCTGTGTCTCTTCCCATCACTTGCTTTTCCCACATCTGCAAGCCAGCCCAGCAGACTGATGGCTCAAACCAGCACCCAGGGATAATTTGGGTACTCCTGACACACCTGAATGGCTCAGAGCCCTACCAATGGGTGACATTTATCCTCACACTATGTCTGGTTTAGTCACCTCTAGCTCACTGGATATGCATAATCTTTCACCTTTAAGTCCCTTTAAACACTCCACAATGTCATTACTTTTTCGACAAACTTCAAGGCCTCAAAAGAAGACAAATATTAGTCAGGGCATGTCAAGAAATCAAGTCACAATTTTAAAACAGACTAGAGAATATATGTCCTTTCTGAGAAGGGTTTCATCAGAGATTATCTGATCTCATCCTCTCAGCTGAATTCTTGTCTTAGGGTATCCTTCCAATCACCTTCTGGCTGGGCCAAATCCCTTTTTTGATTATTCCTGTCCTGTGGAAATGAAACCATGTAAATTGAAAGCTAATAATGCATGGTTTATATGTAATATGTAATATTTCATGAACTAGTCTTGTGATTTTGGCATGAGTTTTAAAACGGGATTCCCAACCTAATCTAAATCAAATGGGAAAATATATCCATCATTGTGGTAAAAACTGTAGAGGAGACAATTTTTTTCTAAGTAGCCCTTTCCTTCCCGCAGTCCCTTCTCTTGCCCAGGGATCAGGGCTGCTTGCACTCCCTTTCCCTTGAGCTATTTCATTCCTTTAGCAGAGATCCCAGATGCACTCAGGAAACCACACACGTCACAGATGGCAGCACCACAGCACCTCTCTTTGGAAGCAGTCCTGCCTTATGCCAGTTTGGCCAATGACTGGAAAGAGGTCCTACCTGAAGCCAGGTGGGTGATCACTTTTGGTGTCTCCTTAGCATGCAAAATGAGAGGGGAGGTCTCCTTCTAACATCTGGGAGTGAGGACTGGCCTGAGCTGCAGCACTGAGCAGTCAAAGTCCTGGCAAGAGCTCCATTCATAATTTGTGCTCTCATCCCTGGCCCATGCAGACTTTAGAAGTAAATGCAAAGACTGAATCTAAAAGTCATCAATGCACCTGATGGGAATGCCCGTAACATATTTTTCAGCCTTAAAGGCTTTTCAGAAGTCCATAAAGTATAGCATTTCCTTGTGTATTTTTTCCAATAACCATGTTAATTTGCATCCCAGTTGTGTAGATTGCGCTGGGGCAAGAGGTGTTCTGATTATTGCCTTTGTTTATGGTATTAGACTTAAATTATTGTTGATCTTATTGTTCTTATTTGTAACGTGTTCACCTCACTAGGACAGTAATTGTGTCAAGCAAGTTGGAGTCCAATCTGCAGAGCTGAATATTCAGAACTGCAAAAGAAAGGCTCCAATTTTTCAAGCAGCGGGCATATTACTCCTCCATTTGGATTATTAAATTCTAATTATAGCCTGTTGATCCAGTTACAATGTTGTTTGTAAATCTAAATACAGTTCTCTAAAGCCAGTATTTTATTTCTTAACCTGTTGATGCTTAGCAAAAAACACCGGTGTGCCTAATAGAGCAGGTGGAGCTTAGCTTGCTTGTGATCAACTCTTTCTTCCTCATCTGCATTCATTTGGATGTTTAGGAATGAGTGCTTAACATCAGGAAGAGCCATGACCAAAGCACTTCACATGATGCCTTGGTACCTGTGGACTCAGCAGAGCTGGAGTCAGGAGGAAATTTTCCATTCAGTCACATTAGAGAGGATTCCCAGGTTTTTGGGGAGGAGGAGAAAGGCAGGTGGGTTTGGTTTCTCTGCTCTTTGGGCAGTTACCAAGGTCCTCTGGGAATGGCACCTTAACCATTCCCTCTTACACAGACAATTCTTTTAGTTCCTTCTCTTCTTTCTATGTAACGTTTTCTGCCCTTCCATGTCCTTCTCTTTCCTCTGTGTTCAGGAATGTTAAATTCAAGGAAAGCAGAGATGGCCAGGCCAAGGGGTGTGAGCAGCAATGGTTCCCAGGAACTGCTGCATTTCCTGTGGCTGAAAAGACTCCACAGCCCTGAGCTGTGAGTGTACCTGCAGCATCCTCCCTCACCTGTCAGAGCAGAGAAGTTTCGAGTAAGAAACTACCATGATGGAAGATTGCCTGAGTCCATAAACCATACTTCCATCACAACCTTATTTTTATTTCCAAGTCTTCTTTTAAGCTCCATCTCCCTTGTGTGCTCACAGTGCTCACCCAGCATGGGCTTTAGCCAGGCTTCTCACCGACCTGGTGAGGAGACCAACTGTGGCTTGGCTTCTGGGCATGGAGATCACCAGGTGCACTCTTGAGACTGCCACTAAGTCTTGGAGAGCTCCTCCCTGAGCCAGGCAGAGAAGCATCCCCATAGTGGGAAGGGCTAAGAAGGGGTTGTGGATATTTTGACAGGTGGTGTTGGGGAATTAACCCAATTTCTCCTTTCATCCTTGTCACTCAGAATCCCCTGGAGAAGCAAAGACGGGAGCTGCCCTTCCTGATAGGAAATGAAGGTCTCCTGGAGATTTTCTGCCAAGGTCTCTGCCCATGAGCCCTTTAACAGGAATTTGGGATACACAGGACCAGACAATGGACAGCTCCAGCAGGTACTGCTCTTCCTGTTGATCTTTCCCCTGGGTCCCACAGGGAAAGTCACTAGGGTGATGGGGGTGGAAGGTAAAGCCTGCTTCCTCCCCTTGAAACAGCACCTGAGCTCACAGTCATGGCCTGGGAGAGCAAGGAGCAAGGAGCAAAGGAGTGAAAGATATTACAAAATTCCAGCAAGTGGGATTGGGATGGAATGGGGGACAGGGGAGGAAGGAGCTGGAGAGCTGAAGGCTCTCACACACACATTTCCATGCTGAGATGAGCAAGGCAGGGTGGTGTGCCCTGCTGGGAGGAAAAGTGCTGTTTCCTCACAAAGCCAAGTGGGTCAGCTAAGAGGGCACAGTCTTCATGCCATGGGAAAGGCCTGCCTGTGGCTCTCCTTCCATCTGTGTCCTCCTGGGTGGGGACAAGAGGGTTCCATCTCCTCCAAGCTGTCACTGAACCTTGACAGTGCCCCTGTGAAGGTGTGAAGGAAACTTTTCACTTCTCAGACAGCTGTGACCAATGGAAACAAAATTATTGAGCCTAGGAGCTCTGCCAGGGAAAAGACAAGCTGGGCTGGAGGAGAGCAAGGGCACTGCTTCTTCTACAAGGAATGAGGCAGCAAATCCACTTCTCTAGTCAAGCATAGTGCAGCACGGTACCTTTATTTATGACTGGGACAAAAGGCTTTTTTTTGACCTTCTGCTGGCTTCATCCCTTCTGGAGCAGCCTCATTCCCTATACTTAGTGTGCATGTAATGGGGGAAAGAGGCTTTTCCTGCATTTAGATGCTCCCAGAAACCAGAGACCTGCAGAAGCTGACCTGAGAGGTGAGGGAAGGACCCTAGCTCTGCCCAGAGGAGAGGCACTTGTGCAGCTCCAGTAAAAACTCACTGCTGTGCCTGAGCAGCAAGGTTTCTAAGGATCCCTGAAAGCCAGAGGGAGAGGATGTAACCCCCGGGATGTCGTGCTGCCTCTCATCCCCTGCAGTCCCCGGTGCTGCGGCTGCGGGGTGAAGGTGCTGTGCCCTCCCCAGCCCGCAGCATCCGCCGCCGGGAGCGCCCAGCGCCGCTCGGGGGGACAGCGAGGGAGGCAGAGAGGGTGAGAGGGTGAGAGCAGGGAGCAGCAGCAAGCAGAGTGTCACCCCTGCCTGGCGGGGGGACAGCGACGTGGGAACGGGAGAGGAGCAAAGCAGCGACTCCGCAGCTCCCATCCGGCGTCCCCGCGGAGCCCGGGTGTCCTGGACGGGGCCACTGCCCGGTCTGAGCATCCTCTGAGCTGGGGTCGGTGCTGCCTGTGCGGCAGAGGCTCCTCACCCTCGCTGTGCCCGCCGTGCTGCGGCTCCGAGCCGCACCTGCCCCGCAAGGGCCGGGGCTCTCCGCTTTGGGTCCCCGCTTGGAGTTTTCCAGCGCTGAGGACTGGGAGAGGGCGCAAGGGTGGGTTCGCTGCTGCTTGTACCGGGGAGTGTCCGAGGAGAGGCGCGGAGCGGCTCTGGACACACGGCACCGGCTCCGGGGGATGCTCCCGCCCGGCCCCGAGGTGTGCCCGGCCGGGCCCGCCGGTGCGAGGGGTGCCTGTCCGCCCGAGCCGAGGCAGAAAATAACGGAAATAAATGGAAAACACCCAGCCAGACCGCGCAGCAGCGGCTCCACCGCCGGCAGGACGATGACGGGAGGATGGAGCCCGGGCAGGGATGCTGGGCTGGGGCTGCTGTCGGCTCCCAGGTTCTCTCCTGGTAACCACTGCCTGCCCGTGCGAGGAGTCACGAAACTGCCTTTGCCTGTGGTTTAAGAGCCTGTGGGGAGCGGAACTCTGTTTATTCTCTGTTTCCACAGCACCTGTAAAATAACAAAAAAGGTGGGCGAAGCTCCCGTCTAAAATCCTGGAAACAAAAGGGTTCCGGGGTCCGCTGGTGCTGGGACCGGCCGGCCCGGGTGCCGGGGCAGCGCCCGCGCTCTGTGTCTGCGCTCTCCTCGGCCCCGAGGACGGCACCATCCAGCTCTCGAATTGGCACGAATAAATTATCTGCAGCATCAGTTTGGTCTGTATAAGTTTTCTCTCCTTCACACGAAAGTTATTCGGTTATTCCGTTCGATTATCCTCCGCCACGCTCCCTGTGCTGCTGTGGTACCCAAAGACCGTCGACGACAGAGAAGAAAACAATTTTATCGACAAGATGTGAGGAAAACAAAAATTCAGTGGTTTTTTTGCTTTTCAGAAACCAGCTCTGACACCGGTTACACGGGAAAAAAAATTTTAAAAAAAATTTTTTAAAAAGTAATCAAACGCAAATCTTTCAAGATCGTCTCTCATTTGAGGTAAAATTCGACCAATCATTACAGGGAAAGATTTTAAAGCAACCGGCAATCTGTCAAAAGTTTGTTAAAATAAATAAAAATCCGTTTAATTGTTCAATGATTCTAAACTGTGAAATATCAAAGTGGGTTTTGAGATGCGAGGCAAGACTTCCAAATAACAGACCACCACCACCTAAACGGATTTTAGTTGTGCTTCCGCCTGCATGGCACATCGAGAGAATAAAATGTGCCATGGAGGTTCACAGATCTCCTTAAAATTATATTTGATCAAGATAAATTAATTAATTTCAGTTGTCAAAGAGCACGTTAAAGCGTTGTTCCTCGTTTTCTATATTTACCCCCTTTTCTGCAGTTATTTCTCTCTCTCTCTCTTTCTTTCTCTTTCTCTTTCTTTCTTTCTTTCTTTCTCTCTCGTTCTTTCTTTTCTCTCTTTATTTTCTCTTTCTTTTCTGTCTTTTTCTGGGCTTTCTTTCTTTTTCTTTCTCTCCTCTTTTCCTTCTTCTCCTGTCAACATGCTTCATACTCTTATTCTGCAACGACATAAAGGAAAAATTACGAGCTCAACCTGAATTTATCTCTTCGTTCCTAGTCTCCCCTCGGCTGAATAAACGCAAGCCCACGGTTTTCCCGAGGTGCTGTGAGATGGGTTCCTCACTGTGCTCAGTCGCTGCGGGGCTGCGGGCGAGCCGGGCCGGGGACAGGCAGGGAACCCATCCCTGCGTGTGCACCACTAATCCCGCTCCATCTTGGGAGGTGGCACGCACGAACAACAGGGGCGGAAAAAAAGGGTTTTGTTCCCCTATTGTGCCTATGTCCTGAATAGAAACCTCTGCGGCTTCCGCCCGGCCGGCAGCGGCGGGGCCGGGGGAGGCTGGCGGGGGCGGCTCGCCCCGGTAGCCCCGGGGAGCGGGGCTGCAAAATCCCGGCGGCTGCGCTGCCTGTGCCGCGCTGGGGCTGGGGCAGGAGCCGCCGCTGCCTTCCCGAGGGCCAGGAGCGCGGCGGGGCGGGCGGGACACGCGGGGCTCGGCTCGGTGGCCCCGGGGATGCTCCGGGAAGGGCGGGACGCGCGTGGGGAGCGGGGGTGGGAGGAGCGCGCCTGGGCGGCGCCGGCCCGCGGGGCTGCCCCGTGGGGATGGACGGCACGGCTGGGCCCGGCTGGGCACGGCTCGGCACGGCTCGGCACGGCTGTCCCACGGCCGTGCCCAGACGGCTCCCGGGACGGGCCATCCCCAGGGCTCGGCGTTGTCCCGGTCCCGCATCCCCCACGCACCGGCCCGGGGCTGGGTGGCCGGGCCGGGCTCGGCTCCCTGTCGCCTCCCCGAAGCGGCGGAGCAGGTGCAGCCCCTGCCGAGCGGGCCGGACCGGGCCCCGCTGCTCTCCCGGGGAACCGGGAGCGGCTCGGGACAGAGCCCGCTGCCCGGGGGATTCCCCGCGGCCCCGCTCTGGGACTGGGGCTTTTTCCTGTCCCGAGCGCAGCAGGGCTGCAGCGGCCTCAGGCCGGGCGGCGGCACCGCCGACACTGCAGAACTGGTTTTTGTTTGTCTTGCCCCCTTCTTTTTTTCCTCACAGCAATTTTTCCTTTTTTCCTTTTCCTTTCCTTTTTCGTTTCCTCGTCCTTTTTTTTTTTTTTTTTTTGTTTTGTTTTTCTCTTTCTTTTTCTTTACCTTTCTCATCTCCTATTTATTTTCCTCTTTTTTTTTCTCTTTCTTTTTCTTTGCCTTTCTCATTTCCTTTCTCTTTTCCTCTTTTTTCGTCTTTCTGTTTCTTTTCCTTTTCCAATTTTTTTCCCATCTTTCTCTTTAATTTCCTTTTTCTTTCCCACTTTCTTTTTCTTTCTCCCGTAGCGCCAATCCACCGCAGTTTAAAACAAAGCCATAAACACCAAGCATCGAACGCCACTTTCCCAAGAAACAACTTCCTTAAAGCACCCCCTTCCTTCGGCTGGAGCCCGATGCAGCGGGATCCAGGGAGAGGAAAAGCCATTCCTGCCGCACAGGGGAGCACCGAAATGAGGGGGCAGGTAAACTGGCGGGGCTTGTGCGGCAGGTACTTGACAGTATTACCTTAACGAGAGAAGTTATTTGCAAGCACTAACTCTGCCCATCATCCCAAGGCTGTTAGTCATTTTAATTTACACGCGTTATATATTTAACACGCAAATCTGACGCCGTTTTTCGAGCGAGCTGGCCCCTCGCCATCCGAACGATATCGTGGGAGTTTGGCTCCCCAGGACCGGCGGAACCCAACCATTCTGTGTTCCCCACCGTCGAGGTGGTGATGGTTTTGTGTAGTTAATTCTAAAATGCTTGGCATCTTGCCCGCCAAACCATAAGCAATAGAAAAATGCAAATAAACTCTCTGTTTATAGTCGCTGGACAGTGCAGCTAATCCACTGTAAACTGCTAATGGGTATCGATGTCAACAGGTACGCGGCGAGAGCCTGATACTCTGCACTCAATGGAAGACACTTCCCTTCTGAATGAGGATTATGTGCAAAATGCAACTTGGCAGAAGGATCCAAATTAAATTCATGCTTCAGTTAATTCAGATTAATTTTCCTGATTGCCCTAGCACACCAGACAACCAAATCCCTGTGTATATTTGCTCCTTTTTAAGGAGTTGATACAAATCTCTTCTCCTGGGGAGTGCTGCAAGATGCATATGCAGAAGATTATGATTCTCTCAGGCATTAACTAGAGTAATAAAATACCTGAGATGTATCTTTTATATCAATTATTACTACAAACATTAGTTTAGGGTACTGGATCCACTATGTGACCATGTTTCCAGTGTTTTTTCACTAATATGCTGCAAGCAACATTCCAGCTAATCACCTTAATGGAAATTAGAGAGGAAAATGGTCTATTAGGCTATTTAATCTATCCTCACTCAGTAGCACTTTCTTACAGTTTTCAGTCCAGCCTTAAATTTAAAAATAGCCCGTAGGAATTATTCTGCTGTCTCCAGAGGCTGTTATAGCTCAGAAAAGCAGGAAAATACACTAAAAAGAGGTTGCTAAGAAATGTTTTCTGATGGTCAGCTTTATTTTCCTTCTTTATGTTTCATGTTCTCTAATTCCTGGAAGTCACACATCCCTCTGACAACCTAAATATGTGTTCTCTCTTCTTCATCTGTACTCCTGTCACCATGACCCTACCGTGTTTTTACTGGGGGAGTTTTGGGGTTTGTTGGAGTTTTTTTTCCCTACAGAAGGTTAATCAAAGAGTGTGGGTTTAGCTTGGGCTTCATTCCAGGCAGCACCTTGACTACTCATTTATGTCCAAATCCTTGCTCTTTTTCTTTTCCCTTGTTTGACACCTTGGTGGCAAACAGCATAATCTTTCTTGTAGATTTATTTTTCCCTCTGAAATGATAGAAGAAGTTGGAAATTTGTTTGCTTTTGCCCCAAGCTGATTTCTCTGCTGTTTCCTCTATGAAACATTTACATAGAGCTAGTACCCCACAGAGAATAAATGTATGGTACGGCAGCATGTGGGAGCTTTCTGTGTCACAGTAGTAGATTTTATGTCACAGCCTCAATATAATTTTACTCTCTTACTAAGAGTATGGTCTGCTTCACCCTCCCCTTGGCAAAATTACTCCTTACACAGGGATCTCCTGGTCCCTTCTCCGTCTCAGTGCAATCCCCTGTGCTTGTCTCTCCATCACACCCCCCATGTGTGCAGCTGCACCAGCAGTGGCACTGAGGACTCCAGCTGGTGGGGCACAGCAGTTTTCCGGGTGTTGTTTTATTCCATCTGCTTCCTCATGCAGTTACTACCGCTGGGAGAAGCAGCCCCAGCAGGAGGATCTGCGGGGGTGAGGTGCAGAAACTGCTTAACCAGGCTCTCACCAAAATGATGTCACGGTGCTGCAGCTTTCTGTCGTCATGTGAAACCTCCTCTGGCGTCTGTCGATGTGAGCCATCGACCTGGCCTGCTGCTTTTGGTGCTGGTCAGAGGCTGGGACACAAACCATGTCCCCTCCTGGCCTGCTTGCCCCCACAAGCTGCCCTCTGGTCAGATGATGTGCAATTCCCTCCCCTAGACTAGACTGAATGCAGTCCAGTAATTGCCTGAGGAACAATAAATCATACATGAGACAAAGCATTCATTTACACCACTTTATTTCTGTAACAATGAGAGAAAGTGAAATGGACCATTGTTAAAGATCACTATTTCCTGCTCTGTAATAAAAGTCTCATCTTCCCTGATGCTTGTTTATTTTATAAATGTCTCTGCTTTGGCTTTCATATTTAGCTGCCAGCAGGACACCATTATTCCCTGACAGCATTCTGTTCCTTCTCCATTGTCATTACTGCTGCAGAGATGTTATATTGCTGTGTTTGGCCTAGATGGTGGTGCTTTCTTATCCTGAATTTCCCATTGCTTTTCCCATCCAGGCTTCCAATGAGGCACAGAGTAGAGGGGCAACACTTAAAAAGCAATGTTTTCATGGAGTACTACCAATTCTGGTTTTTGCTTTAAAAAAACCTCAACAACAAAACCCCCACTGACTACTGCTGTTTGTTATTACATTTTCAAGGCAAATTGAGAAGGACTGAGTTGAAGTGCATGGGTTGCACCTACACGTCAGTCCTGAGACCCTAAGGACCAAGTGGTCTCTGCTGTCCCACCAACATGGCAGAGGCCCCAACCTGCAATGGACTGTGAGGAAGTGAAAAGAGGCAAAGACCCTGGGACATAAGTGCCGTTTCCACATTTTTTTTCTCGAGTGGAGGATTGTGTGCTCAAGGGCAGGGGTAAGATCTCAACCCTGGTGCCTGTGCACCTTCCAAGGGGATGGGCAGGGCTGTCCTGTCCAGATCCACATGCTTGAGAAGAGCAGAGTGCCTGCGTAGGGTGGAGAGATGAGCAGTGCCAAACTTGAAGAAAATCTTTGCAGAGCCAGTGGGAACATTTCCACTGATTTCAAGGGCTTTGTGTTATGCTGTTGAACATAATGGAAGATATTGTACTCAAGACAAACTATTTTTAGGGCCATGTTTCTCTGCTGCCCATACGTTTTGCTGATCTCAGAGCATCACCAGCAAAACAGCAAAACCAACAGCAAAGTCCTAGTGTGTACCACACTGCTTCTCCTTCCATGAGCTGAAATCTAATAATCCCCTAACTCTCCTGTCCTTCAGTCATGCACACTGCATTCCCTTTAATATTGCTAAGTCTCACTTCTCCTTCTTCTTTTTTTTTTTTTTAACAAAATTCCCAAGTGGAGGTATCAAGGTTTTCCTACAACTCTATTTCACTTAAAAATAATTGGATCGTTATTTTCTATAAGGACCAAACTTCAACAGTAAGTAATTTCTAGAGATGTCAAGTGGCTCAGTATAAAAGTTAATCTTGATCTATTGGTTTGTTAGGTGTGTTTACATCCAACCAGTTAGCTCTCCTTAAACAAGAGTGATTTAAAGCCCTTTCTGGAGAGCATGAAAATGATTCCCCCAGCACTTAGATCCTCAGGGCCATAATCCAACAAAAGCAGGCTTATCTTTAAGCATATGAGTAGCCCTGTCAAAGTCAATGGGGCTCCAGATGTGTTTAAAGATAAACACATACTTAAGTGCCTTGCTGTATTGGAACTCCTTGACTGTTTTATTTCCATTTCATTTCAATAGTAGACCTTAAATTTTGTATATAGGGGCAAAGGATTTTTGCTAGATTAGAATATTATTTTCAAAGAGGTTGAATAGGAAAATCCCAACATCGTAGAAATAATTTTTGATTATTCAGATGGTTTATTTCAACTGTTATGGGTCTATATTGTTTGACTTGTGTTACTTGGGGCTTCAGGACAGAAGCATTGCAAACATGGAATTGAGCAACAAAGCTCTGCCAGGCTCCACTCCAGTGCCACAAGTTCAATATCCCACTTCAGGGAAGTTGCTTCACCTGCTTAAGCTTCATCTCACCTCTGCAAAAATGAAGACTATTAACATTTTCTTTATCTCACTTCAGTTGCCTAGTAAATGCTTGGACAAGGACTTGATAATAGAAAATGCTGAAAGATGCATCTATTGAAAAAATGAAACTGGAAAAAAATTATCGACTGTGAACCTGTTTGGGCAAAAAAATATTTCTTTGAGTTTTCAACATGCTGTAGCAATCAAATTGATCAGACAGCAATTTTATGCAACTGTTTCTTAACATTTCAGAGAATGAGCTCTGCTATTCTGGATGACTGAGCTCCAGATGAAAGTGCAGCAGCAAAATCATCCCAGTGAATTAAACTGAGGAAGCTGAGCTTTATTGCAATGTAAGGGATGATCATCTATATGGCCGTTTCTGTGAAGTGCATTTGGGTTGGATGGCTGTTTTTGGACACTCCATGTGCTGGAAGGACTCCTTTGGCAGGGGCAGTGCTGCCTGGCCCACCTGCCCTGCTGCAGGGAGGGTTTCCAGCCCGGCTGAAAAGCCCCCACGCAGCAGCAGTGCCAGCACCCGGCGTGCAGAGCTGCCTGGGAGGCAGCAGGGTGGAAGGCAGGCAGGGAGCTGCATCACATGCCGTGTCTCCAGATTCTCCTGAGACTCCTCCTGGAGGAAGAGACAGCCTTTGGGCTCATCTATATTTCAGCTACTCCAGTGGCTGCGGCTCATGCAGAGTCATGGCTGGTGGTCACAGCAGCGCTGCTCCGGTTTTTCCTGCAGCTCCCAGCAGCTCTGAGCGCAGGATGGGCAGGGTGCTGTGTCTGCCCTGCTCCTGGCAGGACCAGAGCTGCATGGAAACACCCTGCACAAGCTGTGGCTGTGGAAAAGGGCTGCAAGGCAAGCAGCCTTTTATTCCTGTCAGATTGCGGGCAACCGGATAGATCCCATTTAAAAGGAAGGGGATGGGAGGGAGGTACTCAAAGAGTGGGAACATAATGAAATGAAAAGAAATCCAGATGTGATGTTCATTTGCCTGAAAGGACTGTTGCCTGGGCCTTCCCACGCAGTGCAACAATTGCCACTCCATCTGCTGAGGAAGCAGCTATTCACACGGAGCAGCCTTCCCACGACACAGCGCAGGGCTGCCCGTGACATCCAGGTTTGCAGCAGAGCTCAACCTGGCACTCTCAACAAACTTGGCCAAGTGGGTGATGGCTTTTTCCCCAGCTGAAAAGACTTTACAGGAACAAATGTGTCAGCATGGCCCCGTGTGCCACACAGCACCTCCCACACACATCTCGTGTTTGAGGTGACAGAAGCACAGACTGGTAAAAAAACAGAGCGAGAACTGATTCTGTGTAAATGTCCACTGACCTGAGCTGCTTAATTCAAGGCCCATGTTTGGCAGGAGGAGGACTGAGTGGTCACTCCAGACTGAGGTTCTACATCTTTTTTATTTTTTCCCAGCTGACATTTAGCTCCTCTCAGTAGCTCAGCTTTCCATTTCCCCTCTGCCAGGAAACTTGCTGGCTGCTTCATTGCCTTGAATGTCCAGCTCTTCTGCTATTCTTTTCACATCTGTACAGTCATTTGTCTTTTTCCTTCTGAATCAGAGCACCACTCCAAACAACCCTGTGAAGTACAGTCTATTATCCCTTTTCTCCACAAAGCGGTTTTGATTTTTCATATGTAATGCACTACACAGAAATAAAAAAACCTTGTCCTGTCTTAATAGCCTAATGCTTAAACAGTTATGGCCTCATTCTCCTTCAAAGTACATAATTCCCATTGACAGCAGTGGGAACACTGCCAATACAATGGCGAATTAGTTCCCATGAAAAAAGATGCAGACACCAAAAGGTCCAATTCTGCTCTTCATTAGGAGGAAATGAAGGTGGAGCAGGCGAAAAAGATAAAACCAAGACACAAAATTGCATGGAACAGCTTCATACTGCTCAGGCAGCAGGTTGCTAACTGAGAAGTCCTTGGAACAGACCCTAATGTGGCAGGAGTGTGAGTCGAGAGCAATTTCATAACATCAGTAGCACCTCACCCCTGTGGAAAAGCCTGGAATCATTCCTCAGAGCTGAGCCTTCTGAACTGGGACCCTTACCTGCCTCCTCTTACCTGGCACGTAATCTGAGTAATTGTTTCAAAAACCATTTCAAAATCTTGCCAAATATTTGTCCTTCACGGCCAGACATCACATGGGTGTTGTCTGTACCACAATCAGGGACAAAGAGTGGGTGGCATCATTCCTACACCTGGCAACTCAACGATGGGGGCTTGGCAGCTATTCAGCTTCCCTGCTGTTTAACACCTCTGTTTTCTGAATATTTTTTCTTTTCTTGGTGGGTGGTCTTGAAGCACTTCCCTGAGGATCTCCCTCCATGACTCTGGCACAACTGGGAAAGCACAGCATTCTCTGGGCTTCTTTTTTTGCTCTCTATACAATAAAATTAAATAAAAATTAAAATTTCTTCCATCTGCAAAAATAAAATAAATCATATTTCTTCTCTTATCTAGTTAATCTGTTTCAGGTTGTAAAAAACTTAAGAAGACTCAGGTTTTTTGCATGGCATCTAATCCATCAGGAGCACAAACAGATATGGGAAATCTGGATGGTTTTAATGTAACATCACTGTTCTCGTGCTATTCAGTGGTAGAAACATCCTAGTAATAAAAGTAGACAATCAATATTCTATTAATACTCAAGTGTTCAGAAATATTTTATTAATTGAGATTTGGATCACTCTGTTATTTAAATGAATAAGCAAAACTATAACTACACCTAAACTCCCTTATATTCATAAACAGGAAACTGGGACATAGGGTAAAAGTGTTTCTTCCTGACAATGAAACTGCTATGTGCCCACTACTTCTCCTTTCACACAAAAGTGAGTCTTGGAATTCAGGCAGCAAGATCTGGACTCCAGGTTGTCTTCAAATCATGGAATTATTAAACACCTTTAAGATCTTCAACCATCAGCCCAGCAAAAGCACAATGTTCAGCATTAAACCACCTCCTCAAGTGCCATATCACATTTTGTGAACACTTCCAGAGATGGTGGAATCATCTTAGCCAGATTATTTCCTTTTAGGAACTGGAAAACATAAATCATCATTTTTGTGCACCCAGAGGGGGTATGCACCCTCTGCCACAGAGATGCCCCAGGAGTTTGGTTTCCAAATTTTGCACATCCCTTTGTCAAAGGAACCTGTGGGAGTGCAGAGTGCAAAAGATCTTTTATTATTTTTTATTATTTTCTCCTCCTTGTCCTTGCCTGTGCTTTGCAGAAACTCAAAGCACACCAAACTTGGACAAGCTTGGCTTTACAGACCCTCACTTCTGAGCTGTCTCCACATTCAGGACTAATGTTAACTGCTGTCCCAAGGTACTGCTCTGGCTTTTTCCTACCCAATGCCACCAGCCCTCCAGACACCTTACAGAGCATCCTACTCCTGGTACTTCAAGGAGGAACAAACTAAATCCCAAACTGATGCACTTGTGCCTCACTCCCCAGTGTGAGCAGTGCCCAGCCCAGGGTGTAAGATTCAATCAGGCTGATCATTGCTTTCAACCTTGTGTAATGAGTTAATCCTAGCAATGTCCAACTCGCTTTAAAATCAGGCCAAGCTGTTTGCCTCAGCAACCTCCTGCAACAGCAGCTCCCACAGGTGATGAGACGTGTCTGGGCATTTATTTTTCATTCTAAATTTGCTGGTTTTAAATTTAACCCGATGCTTATTCTCATGTGATAAAATAAAAAGAGAGTCCAATGTTCAGTGATTGAGAATTTCGACTTCCACGATCAGCTCCATTTTCATCTTCTTCTCATTAAAATAATTCCAGTCTTTGCCATGTCTTGTGTATTAATCATAGCTCCATAACTATACTTTACTTGAATTTCTTGGACATTTTTGTGACTCTACTATGCACCT
Source organism: Sialia sialis (assembly GCA_009812075.1). Classification (NCBI taxonomy): domain Eukaryota; kingdom Metazoa; phylum Chordata; class Aves; order Passeriformes; family Turdidae; genus Sialia; species Sialia sialis. The sequence goes on along the minus strand of VRYO01002114.1, from coordinate 2,626,185 downwards.
CAAGAGAGAAGAGGATAAAAAGAATTCACACAGATTTAATGTGTAATTATGGCATAATCCTGCTATATGGCATAAACTAGCTATCCTGATGGTTTTTTGGCATTCTGCTCTATCTTTATACAATAAAACCAAATAGTCTCTCTTTTTTTGTGGGTTTTTTTTAAGCTGCTGCTGCAGATTGAGGTAAATCAGCCACTGATGACTTCTGGTACAGGTTCTTTCCCCTCAGAGATTGCAGGAAATTCAGGGCTTTTCAGATTATTCGAGCTATACAGTTAATCACTGATGATTTACATTACTTTTCATTTAGCCATGCTCAGAGCTGTCTGCCATCGTGCTACTCACGCTCCCAGAATGCTTAATTCCATCAGGTAAAGTATTCTCCATAAAGTGAACTCATCCCAAAATGACCCACAATATCCAAAGGGTTTTAACAAACTGGAGTGCACTGATTTTTTGCCTATCTTTTCTATCATTTTCCATGGCAAAATGTTAGGAAGGATACTGAATCATTATTTTCAGGGGTCCCTCTGAAACACTGCTACCTTTTGGGTAACAAAATCCTGTCAGCATTCAAGCTACATATTAAGTCAAAAATGTTCCTGTAAATGTGACTGTGTTTCCCTTTATGTTATGAGTGAACCTTCCAGAGCCATAGTTCAATAATTTTCTATTTAGGTACTTATTTTTTTGGATGTAACCAAAAGATCCAGGTAGACAAACCTTTCCAGAAGAGATTTGATTTTGTTTGTGGTTTGTACTTGTTGCTGTTGGCATTTTCCATTTCCATATGGGAAATAAAATGTTCACGTGATAATAAAATAAAACCAGCAATTTTAAAAAATCAAACTTAAACCATTCCAGGAAGATTTTAGCCAAGACTGCTGAATGCCTTCAGAGCAAGCCTTAGGATGATGTCAGAATTTACCTCACCCCAGAGTGAAGGGGCAGTTTCCAATCTCTCATGTCATTCCAACATGATTGCCCTCTGCAGCTTTTATGAGCTTTTGAGACACTCTTTGTGTTCAATCTGATCTGATCTGATCTTTCAAAATATAAGAACTAAATAGTTTTAACCCAAAATTTTATTTAATATTTTTTATTATTTTATGCAAAGGTCTTCAGTGTTAAAACTCCATGCATCGGAAAGAATACAGTTCACATCTACTACTTTGGACATGTCGCCTTTGCAAATATCTCCTCTTGTCTAAACCTTCAAGCTTGCTTTTATTGGCTTTGTGAAAAAATATGATTGTGAGAGTTTTAGCACCAATAGTAAAGGCTCATGGTCTAACAGCCTTTGAGGTGGCAAATACTCATGAGTGCTTGAGGCAAGCTGGTAAAGCTCACTCCCCTCTCAGGAGAGGGTGAAATGAAGGCAGAGGCAGTTTGAGTGCTCAGGTACTGGTGATTACAGAGGGAATCAGTGACATGGCTGAGGCTGACACCAAAGGCTCTCAGTCTGCTGTCAGAGAACAAACAGTATTTCCTCTTAAATCACAATTTCCCCTCATGGAAAGAATCCTGTCTCAGCCCTGCTCAGATGGCTTGCATATGCCATGGGCATGATACAGGCAATAAAGCTTTGTAATAACCACTGTCCAGATTGATAACTGTGAGGAGAATCTCATAATGACCACAACATGATTAGTCATGATACACGTGTGATACCCATGCTCATTATCAGTGGCCTCCAGAACAGCACTGCTGAGTCCTGCCAACGTGCTCCGTTTAGTATCTGCAAGAGACAATACTGCAATTACTGCCAAAGTATGCAGGAAAATTTAGAAGCAGCTAGTTCAGGATTCTGCACCAGGCTGGCAAACAGGAGCACAGCAAAGCACAGGAAGGGAGCAGCTACAATGACTAACTTAGATTATCTGGATCTGAGGCTTTATTTTAAATAGACTTCTGGGTGTGCCCATTTATTGTAAACAGTTGTCTTGCAGAACAGAAGGAATACACGAGGCACTTGCATGAAGAACACAACACCTGCATGGGAGCTGATGAAGCCTATTTCTAAAGAGCTACATCCTAATTTCATACCAATATTTGATGTTGTTGCCCACTTACAAGGTAGAGAAAAAATTTCTTTTTCTTTCTACTGTACCCATTAGATTTATTTTGAGCCCGTGACATTTAATTTCACATAAAATATACCAGGTACATCTTTTATGTCATGACCCGGGGACCCACATGCCACTGAAAAAGACAAATGTACCTGAGCATCAGTCCTTGGAAAGTGTGGGAAAGTGGAATTAGAGCTGATTCTAGCCATGTAGACTACCACATGGCAGTCTAACTTCCCCTTCACAGAGAGATGAGCTGAGTCAAAGACTTCAATCCTTTCCTGTAAAGTTTCCAGAGAGACATTTCTGTTCAAGGATACTGCTCCCCTGTGTGAGAAGAGTCCATTTCCAGCTCGCTTGCAGGAGATGAAGGCAATTCAAACTAGAACAAATCACTGACTGCAACAGAGGGCTTGGCACATGCCTTCTGAATGTCCCCTAAATACACAGTAGCATGGACTTTTTGAAATTTCCAGAGCTCATCTTCTGTTGTAAGGAAATTTCCTCACCAGCAGGGAGTAACTGCAAAAGCAAAAGAGTTGTAAATTACGTGTGCACTCTGTTTTGAGGTCTCAATGTTCCTGTTGGTCAACACATCACTGAGACTGGTGGGAAAGAAAAACCTTCTAGTGAACCTTCATCTTGGTGAAGACCACCTGCACTTCTTCTTCTAATGCAGTTTCACTCACACTGGACAGGAAGGCCCTGCCCAAGAGAAATGGGATATTAGTACCCATCATAATTTGGTTTTTCTGTCTCTTCATAGTGATTCCTTGACATTATCACATGTATGATAATGAGCAACCACCATACTCTCTGTGAGCTGGAAAGAACCAGGAAGTTCTTCAGCCCCAAGGTTCACATCTCCTGTGCTAAACAAGTATCCAAAAAAGGCCTGGCAGCTCCTTGCCAAAGGCATCTGTAAATTCAAAAAGCAAATAATCTGAACCAAAATAATCAGGAAAATTAATGGAATAAAAATCTGCCTAGGTCTATTAAATCCTGAGATAAATCTTCAAGTCAGATGTCTGAACCATGCTTTTCACCTTGAAACTTTTACTTTTGTCAACAAAGAAGAGGATTAATAGTAGCTATAATGTACATCTTTCCTGTATAAAAATAATATAAATAGTGGCAATCTATGAGAAACAGATTTTTCAGTCTTCTACATGTTAATGCAAACTAATAAAACTGTGTTTGAAGAGCAGCAAGGTCTGCACAGCAAAGCACAGCCAGAGAGTACCTGTGTAATGTGCTGAGGCATTTTAAACATTATTTGAAGGGAAAAGAAGTAACCTTATTCTGCTTATCCAGTGACACACGAGTGTGGATGTGAGAGTACTGGAGCTCCAGACATCCCAGAAGTTATGACAGACAGTAAGAGGACATATTATGTCATGAAAGAACATAACATGCAAGAAATTTAGTGACTGCTGGACTAAAGTAAATCTTGCTTTTGTAAATGTGAAAATTCTGACTTTCCCAGTGCTCTTCTGGATGTTGGTGTTTGTTGCAGATGAGCAGTCCTCAATTAAAGTAACTGAGCTGTGTTTGGACAGGCTTGTCTGCTCACTACAAGTTTCCTGCAGGATTAGACTCATTATTTGAATTTCCAGATCTTCAACAGTGCCATGTTCATAACATGTGAAAGGAAATTTAACCAATTCAGTTGGGGAAATCCTCGTTATACCACTGAATTCTATGGACAAAAAGTGCCTTGAAGCATATTTATTGTAATATGGCACAAGTAGAACGGAATTCCCTTGGTCTTTACCGAGCTTTGGATCAGGGTCTTGTAAAAAAAAAAAAATAAATGGAAAAAAGTCAGATTATCACAGAAACACAATATTTAATCTCCAGATATTCTGCTTCAAACAGTGTAATTGAGTTCAATAGCTCGGTGTTTATTATTATGGCCTATGCATAGAGATTAGCATAAAGAAAACTATGGGGGGAAATGTCATACATCCACCCACACACCTGTGCAAATATAATTATAATTTCCTCAGTATTTCACAGTAAACCTTTTATGGGAATCACTATGCCCATTCTGTCTAAAATAAAATCTGTTAGGTAAAAACGTTTGCAGCAGAACTTTGTTTTGTTTAGCATTAAACAGACACGTCCAGCTGGGATTGTTGATGGTGCTGTGCCTGTGCACACACACATGTATGTTTATCTATATCACACAACAAAGCTGGCCTGCTAAGCCCAGCCTGTACTTCAGCTACACGAAAAATTTCAGCATCCACTTGTTGCATGTCCCTTTGAAAGACCAAATCTCTCTGAAATGTACTGTTCCCTGAGCATCCTGTGATCAACAAGCCTTTGAACAACTCTGCAAACCCATGGAGGCAATGAGCTCCTTCCATCCTCTCTCTGTAGCTGCAAGAAGCCCTGCACAGTGGGGCTGGGGGTTATTTGGGTCCCATGCAAATAGGAACTAAAAACAACAGAGCACCACAGAGCACTGAGAGGCATTGGCTGTAAGGAAAAATGAGAAATGGTCCCTAATGAGGATGTTCCATGTCTGGTTGTACATATAAATATAACTGAAATGAGAGGGTTTGATGCGGATCTTATGTACCTCACCAATCCCAATCCGACTTTTCAGACAATAAATAAACGATGCTGTGATTTGTGGAAAAGTGAAAAATATTTGAGATTTCCACTAAAGGCAACTCACTGAAATGCACATGTCAACTGCCATCTTATTTTTCTTTTTTTCCTTTTATTTTTTCTTTTTTCTTCCTTTCCTTTCCTTTCCTTTCCTTTCCTTTCCTTTCCTTTCCTTTCCTTTCCTTTCCTTTCCTTTCCTTTCCTTTCCTTTCCTTTCCTTTCCTTTCCTTTCCTTTCCTTTCCTTTCCTTTCCTTTCCTTTCCTTTCCTTTCCTTTCCTTTCCTTTTCCCTTTTCTTCACGCCCCCGCGCCTCGTTCTTTTTCCTCCTGCCATGAATTAATTCCCTGTTTGTGGTGCTTAGCCCCAGCAGCGGATCCCTGCCAGTGTTTCTCCAAAGATTGGATCCCATGGGATGAGGATGGGTGGTTGTTCCACCAGCAGAGGCAGGATGAGACCCATGGAGCTGAGCCACCCAGGCAAGGGCGCTGCGTTCTGCCCCTTGGTATCATCCACAGCCTGCTTCAGGTGGCTGGAATTCCCAGGCAGGCAGAGGACGAGGCAGGGAACAGCCAGCCCGGTGGAGACACCGCCATTTGTGTGAAAAATTCTCAGGGAAAATTCTTTCTCTCCCTCTCAGGCCCCTAAACTCTTTGTGAATGGGGCCAGTGCAACATGTGGCCTTTCACCTCGCCCAAGAACCACTGCCAGACAGCCACACTCAGAGAATTGTTTGTTAATAGTCCAATTAGATAATTGCCATCTTTCACTCCTTTTGCTCTACATTTCCCATAAAGGAATGAATAAGGAGAGAAGCATGAAGAGGGCTTCTGCCCTGCAAGGTGACAAGAAGGACTGGAGCATGCTCTTTGCACAAGGCCATTTGCTTGAATTGAATCATTGTAGCCTAATCAATGGTCTTATTGGATTACTGGCTGTTGCAGTTCTCAAAGATATTGTAGCAGAGACAATGAAATAGCTAGAGTAAAACTTTTTTTCTCCTTTAGTGGATCACGCAGTTGAGATTTTTCACGGGCTATCTCTCTCTCTCTCTCTCTCTCTCTCT
>VRYO01002114.1:2584904-2619434 GCA_009812075.1 Sialia sialis | reverse complement strand
CCCCGCGGGGAGCCCTCCGGGGACAGGCTCGTCCGGCTCTGCCCCGCGGGCCGGGCGCGCTCCCTCCGCGCCCGCGCATCCCTCCCGCACCGGCAGCGTGCGGCTGCGGGCAGGGAGCCCCTCTCGGAGCCTTCTCCCTCTCCATCCGTGCCCGGCAGCCCGCAGGAAAGGGCTGTTTTAAAATAGCCACCAGCCTTAAAATAAATGGAGGAGTGACGAAGGGCTTTTTAATTGTTACTTTTTAATAGTTACACGTTTAATTTTCCCTCACTCTTCGTCCCTCCTCCAGGCGAAAATAGCTAAATCGTCTTATTCGCACTCCCTCTAAAGAGAAAAAAAATACCTGAAGAAATTTCAGTTTTGTTAAGGTGCGTTTTGGGAGAGGAGGGAGAGAAGAGAACAAAATCGGAACAAAATACGTGGAAAGCAGGCCTTGAAAGCCAGAATTAATCCTTGCGCCACTGGTTGACCCAGAGAAGGGTCAGATTAAAATGATGTGATTGTCTCTGATTTAAAACGTACCGAGGAGGTAAAATTACGGCAAGCAAAGTTGGGAAGGCTTTAGGGTAACCTGAATCTGGCTCTGGCTTGACAGTCGTGTTAATGAGATTTATCTCGCTTTCCTTCAGTCGTGGCTACCAGAAAAGTGAGGTTTCTGCGGGCTGGTTGGTGCCTTGGTTTCTTTCCCTCCCCCCGCTCCTTTTTGTTTTGTTTTTTTTTTTTTTTTTTCCCTCCTGCTTCTTCTCGTTGCCAAAACCCCAAAGCGGCAGCGGCAGCGGTGCAGGGTGGGCTGGAGGTGTCCCCACGTTCACAGTGGCAGCCAGCCAGGTCGGGCCAGCGCTGCCTCTGCCCGGAAAGCTTTTTTATTTTTTTCCTTTTCTATTTTTTTTTTTTTTTTAGCATGAGAAACTTGTTATTAAAACAATAATAAGAAAGGTTTCTATTTTGAGGGAGACGGGGTGTATATGGTGGCTACCAGCAAGTCCTAAGCCGTAGCCCAAGGGGAACAAAGAGTAGCCCTGCACTCCAGGCACAAAGCCTGGCCTGAAGGATCTCTCTCCCCAGCTTCCCAGAGGGGCTGTGGGTGATGCCGCAGGGTCGTACTGCGAGTGCAATATATTCAAAGTAATTTTTAAATGGGCTGAGGGGATTAATCATAGAGCCCTAGGCCCCCATCGCCCCCTCCTTCCTTCTCTGTTGTGGGGTTTTTGCCTTCCTTGGGTGCAGTGGCCAGGTGCAGTGCCTCAGTCGCAGGGACCCTGCTCCATCCCGACTCGTGTCTCGGTCCTGGAGGCGCTGGGGACGGCTCTTTCCCTTGGAAAAATTAGCAAGCACAAAAAAGGAGGAAAAAGCAAAGGAGGGTTGCCTGGGTACGAAGCTGACTGCGCCTTTTTTTGCCAGATGCCAAAGGTTCAATCCGAGAGATTATTCTGCCTAAGGGGCTTGATCTGGACCGTCCCAAGCGGACCCGCACCTCCTTCACGGCCGAGCAGCTCTACCGCCTGGAGATGGAGTTTCAGCGCTGCCAGTACGTCGTGGGGCGGGAGCGCACCGAGCTCGCCCGCCAGCTCAATCTCTCCGAGACTCAGGTAGCGCCTGCAGGACGGGGAGCGCGGCTGCCTTGCCCTGCCCTGCCCTGCTCCGTGGGATCTCCTTCCCGGCCCGGGCATCTCCTGCGGGCCCCAAGGACGCGGCCCTGCGCCACAGCGCAGCCCCCGCGGGGGCGAGGGAGCCCCGAGGTGGCCACGCGTGTCCGGGCCGGGGGAACGCAACCCTCCGGCAGGATGGAGCTGAGGGGCTCGGGACCCCTAACTGCGTGTGTCCTGAGCAGTGTGTGTCCCTAACTGCGTGTGTCCCTGACTGCGTGTGTCCCTGACTGTGCGTGCCCAGGGAAGGGGAGCTGCTGGCCAAGGGGGTCCCTCGTGTCCCCGCACGCAGCCCCAGTGGGCTCTGCGCGGACCGAGGGCGTCGGAGGGAGCTTGGCCACCAAGCCAGACTCCAGCCAGGCCGGGAGCAGCTCCCCCAGGCCGCGGGGATCCGCTCCGGCCCCGCCAGGCTCGGTGTGCCCGGCTGCGCGGAGCCGGCCGCCCCCAGGCGCGGAGATTTCGGCCGGGGAGAGGCGAGGGGAGGCCGAGCCGCTCCCAGCCAGCAGAAAGCGGGATACAGGCGCTAAAACCCGCAGGGAGAGATGGGCACCTTCCCCTGGGCTGCTGGGTTAGAGACCTTCGGCCTGAGCTTCCCTGGCTGTGAGAGATCCGGGGATGGAGCTGGAGTTTGGGCCGTATTTTGAGTCCTTGTATGTCCGAGCCGGAGAATCGCCCCTCCGCCCTCCAGGCCAGAAAGGCTGGGGACCGACAGGAGGCCTAAAACTGTGTGTGAGCACGGGGAAGCATCCAAAAAGTCCAAACTTCTTAAAGCCGGTTTCGTATTTCCACAAAATATCATATAACAGTAAATTCCCCCGACACGTTAATTAGCTTTTTAATTTCCTTGCTGGATAGTAATGACAAGTTCAACAGCTCGTAGGTTACAAAACTTGCCATGAGTGGGTTTTGTTGTGTTTTGGTTTTGGTTTTGTGTGTTGTTTTTTGAGTGACTTCCTTGAGGAATACTTGAGTATTCCTTTCTAAGTCGAATATTATTTAAAATTATTTGGGAGTAGAGAAAGCGTGTCCAGTTTGGAATATGGGGAAGGAAGCTCACTGCTTCTGTTACCCCCGGGAAGGGCAGTCGGAGCGGGCAGCGGCTTCTGGAAGCCGCGGTGTGCCCGGGGCTCCGTCTGAGCCGGCTTAGAATAAAGCGATGGGGAAAGGGCTGGCTCCGTCTCCCAGAGAATTCCCGGCCCGTAGTAAAACTAGGACGAAGCGAGAGGTCTGGTTAAAGATGCAGAACGAAAGGCCCCGGGGTCACCCCGAAGCCGGGAGCAGACAGAGGGTGTGGGGGCCGTGTTGTGTGAGTGTCGCTTTGTGCGTTTTGGAAGCGCTCCCCGCTGCCCAGCGCCTGCGGGCCCTGCCGGGGGGCACCGCTCCTCCCGCCCCGCTGACCCTGCCTCTCTCCCCGGCCTGCAGGTCAAGGTCTGGTTCCAGAACCGGCGCACCAAGCAGAAGAAGGACCAAGGCAAGGACTCCGAGCTGCGGTCGGTGGTGTCCGAGACCGCCGCCACCTGCAGCGTCCTGCGGCTGCTGGAGCAAGGCCGGCTGCTGTCCCCGCCGGGGCTGCCGGGCCTGCTGCCGCCCTGCGCCGCGGGCGCGCTGGGCTCGGCGCTGCGCGGGCCCGGCCTGGCGGGGGCCGGAAGCGGCAGCGCGGCCGCGGCTCCGGGCGGCGGCGGCGGCGGCGGCGGCGGCTCCCCGCACCCCCCGGCGGCCAGCGGAGCGCCCGGGCCGCCCCCGCCCGCCGCGCTGCACGGGGCGGCGGCCGCGGGACACGGGCTCTTCGGGCTGCCCGTGCCCGCGCTGCTGGGCTCCGTGACCGGCCGCCTCTCCTCCGCGCCCCTGGCCGTGGCCGGCTCGCTGGCGGGCAACTTGCAGGAACTGTCGGCCCGCTACCTGAGCTCGTCCGCCTTCGAGCCCTACTCCCGGACCAACAATAAAGAGAGCGCTGAGAAAAAAGCACTGGACTGACTCTAAGTACCTTCCCCCCTATTTATATTTATAGTCTCTATTTGTGGCGGTATTTATGGGACGGGCGCCGGCAGCCGCCCCCCCCCGCTCCCCACCGCCGCCGAGCCCCGCGGCGCGGCTCCCTCCGCGGGCCGGGGCGGAGCGGGGCCGGGCGGAGCGGGCGAGGCCAGGCCGGGCGGCGGTGACACCGGGAGCCGGGCACGGAGAGCGGCTGCGGGCGCCTCCCGGAGCGCTGCCCCTGCCCCGCGCTCCGTCTGTCCGGGCGGCAGCGGCGGTCGCGCTCTCGCCTCGGCTGGGAAGGGACGCAGAGGGTCAGCGGTCGGGGCGAGGGGCTCCCTTCGGTCGGCTTTGGCCAATGCCGGGCCAGGGAGCGGGGTGTCGGAGAGAGGAGGATGGAGCTGCCAGGTGATGCCCGTTTTGGGGTGTATTTTTTTTTTGTGTGTCTCCCAGACTCAGTGATTTCTAAGCACAAAGGTTTTGGGGTCCCACCTGTGGGCCCCGTTTGCCCCCACACTCGCTGCACTACAGCCCCCGGTCACCGACCGAGCCCTTAGCACCAGTCAGGAAATTCTCCAGCAACTCTTCTTTTTCACGCTCAATCTTGAATGTGGGAAGGCCCGAAACGGACTGAACGTACGGTCACGAACAGGGGAGACAGAAACCAGTGGCTGCAGAAATTTGTAATGAAATTGTCTCTTCCTTCGAGATAACACAACGTCCACCCCTTTTTCTTTCTCCTTTTTTTTTCTTTTTTTTAAAAAAAATTGAATTCCCATGGGCCAGTCCCACGGAGTTTATCTGCAAAAACAAGTGTGCAGATAAATCATGGAACTCGCAAATCAATTTGTATCTCGATCTGTTGTGATCGTAATTTTAATTTTTATTGCTCTATTTGATTTTTCCAAATAATTTCAATGTTCATCTAAACACAAAAAACCCCTGTAGCCTTCCTTCCTCCTAAAATAACCCTCTCGCATATTGCTCACACTTCATTTAAAACGAACTTAAAATATAAAAAGCGTATCTTTTATTGTTATTTTTGTACTTTAAAACACATCTATGTAACAAACTTTTTTTTTTCATAATTCTTACTGCTATTTTCTCCACAAACATATGTATTTCATCTTCTAATATTCTGGAACGAATATTTTCTGCTCATTTTTGGTACTTGAATTTGCCACGAAAGGGATGCTGTACTTAGGTAGTTCTTTGGGGGGAAAAAGTTATTTGCTTTGATTTTAAGTTTCTTTTCTTTCTTTGAACTTTAACACATGGCGTTTACAAACTGTATAAATACGTGCCACCAAACTGTAACCAAAAAAAAAGAAAAAAAAAATTACAAAAAGTGGAATGGTTGCTGTAGAATATAGAATTAACTATAGACCAGAACTGGACAGAAAGAGCTGGATGGAAAGAAAATAGTAATTTTATTGTAAATTATTTACGTCTGAAGTTTCTAGGCAACTAGTCAAAAAAATAATGAATGAATCGAGCGCTGAGCCCTTGCTACTAACTTTTGTTCTGAATGTTTTGGATATTTGGATGTTTTGTATTTATGTGGTGAGAGTGAAATATATTATATCTATATGATGACAGAATTAGGTGTATTTTCGTCTTATATTTGTAGCACCCAAATTGCCTCCATTTATACATGCACTGAAAAAAAAAAAAACCCAAACAAACCCTATCCCTACATAACCTTCCCGATTTTTAATTTTTTTAAAAAATGAAATGGAATGTTTCGTTTTGAGCAGGGGGCTGTGAGCTCTGTTTTCTGGAGCGTCACTTCCCTCCCGGGGCAGTTTGGGGCATTCCCAGCCCCGTGCTCGGCTCTGACCCTGCCCTTGTGGCTCTCCCTGTGCCCGTGGGTCCCATCCCTGCCCTGTCCGTGTGTCCGTGTCCGTGATGTGCCCGTGCCCCGGGGGTGCCCAGCCTGCCAGGTGCCACCAGGGCTCTGCCACCCAGTGCAGGGAGTGCCCAGCTCACCCCAAACCTCTCCTGCCGGTGTGTGTGACAGCACACAGACACATCCAAATACACCCGCACAGCTCGTGTGCACACACACAGATATTCATGGGTGTTTTCTCAACAGCTCTTGCTTTCATTCTGATTGGCAGCCCAGCCAGGGCAGAACCCCTGGTTTCCAGGAGCACCCCCAATGCCCTGGCTCCCACCTGGGCACCCTGGCTCTCCCCAAGCCTTTGCCCTGCCCTCGGGTCCCTGCTGTGGCCCCCGCTGTGTCCCAGCCAGGGCAGATGCACTGCTCCACACCAGGAGGGAAGGATGCTGTGGTGATGCTGATTTGGCTGGGTTTTTTATGAAGTGTTTAGAAATGATCTGGGGTGAAGGAGGGGATCACAGGTGACATTTGAAGAGGTGACATTGAAACTGCTGGTGAAGACTGGAAAACTTGAAGGGGAGGGAAAAACACTGTTAAAAAGAAAAGAGCTGAACGTGATGAAACAAATCTGCCAGGGAGACCTGGAGGGAGAGAATAGTTTTAAATTTCTGCCTTGCCTGGACTGCACAGCATCACCCACAACCCCAGAAAAAGAAAGAAGCCCTGGCCTGGGCTGCCTTTGCTAAGCAGGGAATTATCCCCACTCAAAGCCTCCCTGGGCTCCCCTGCCAAACGTGGGGCTGAGCTGTGTGATGAATTTGCAGTTGAGATGGGGCCATTTCCGTGCCCAAATTTGCTGCTGCACTGTGAGCCGTGGGAACAGCAGCACAAACACGTTCTGGCAGAGCTCTCTCAGGTGCCCTCATCTAAAAAGATTTCCCTGTTATTCTATTTAACCAGCTTGCAGGAGCGTTCCTGTCCCCTCGCACAGGTGCCATGAGGCTCTTTTTCCTTTGCTGGCGTGATCTGCGGTCTCAGGGTTGGAGCTGTGGTCAGTGTAAGCTCTTTGCTCCTCTTGTAAGGCAGTTTAAGCCAGCATCAGGCTAGATTGCTGACACAATAGCACAAGTTCTTATTTTACAGCTTTGCAGCCCTCAGTATACACATGAAGAACTAGACATTTTTATTCTTATTACTATTATTGTTAATTTTTTTTCTAACTATTTAAAAGAAATAAAAAGAGATGTGCCTTGAAGTGTGAGCAAGTCTTGTGTAAGCATTCAAGTAAAATAAATACTTGAGGAAATTTTCCTTTTTTTTTTTTTTTCCTTGTCTCCTTCAAATTCCACCTGTCCCACACCTGTATCAGAGGCTGCTTCTGGGTCAGAGCAAAAGCCAGAGGCTCCCCAGTCCCACGCAGGGCTATCACAGTCCTGTTTCAGGCTCTGCTTGTGACTCAGGCCAAAACCTTGGAGCCCCACAGGGAGAGAGGCAATTTTTTGTTTCTTTTGAAATTTTCAGCATTTCAAAAGCATGGGGTTCCTAAGAGCCAAAACACCCTTCTTTCTATATGCCAGACTAAAATATGTTCATCTGCATTACTGTGAAAAAAAGGGGGAATACCACCTGTGTCATTGCACAGGACAAGCTAAAAGTCATTCAGACACACATCTACATATGCAATGAACATAAAAGCTGGTTTGGTTTATGTTTGGCTGGTTTGGTGGTTTTTGTTTGTTTTTTATTATGGCTTTTGTGTTTTTTTTCCAACTACACCAACACTGCTCTGAAGCTGTGTGCTGCCCAGAGACACTGCTTGTTTGTTTGCACTGAAATGCTGAGTTTCATCCTACTGGAGCAATGGGCACAAGCCACCCTCCTGAATCTATCTGCTGCTGAAAGGTTTTGCTGCATTTTATGCTGTATTTTTATTTGTGGCCATCACTGGGGCATTAGAGCTCAAACAGAAATATTTGGCTTATGCAGAGGGAGCATGTGTGAGTGTGAATGGCAGGAATATTTAGTAGGGAAACAAATAAACCAAGTATAAATCTTTATCTGGCATGAATTTTTAAAGGAAATCACAAAAGGATTTCAGGCAGACTTCCCCAAACTTTCCTTTAGCAGCAGCTACACATAGGGCTTAGAGTGTGCAAGGATTTTAAAAGATGGAGAGCAGCATGGGTTATTTAAATTTGTTCATCTGAACTCGAGGAATATTTTCACAGGTACATGGACAATATCTCTCTTCCAAGAGCTCTCAGGAAGGCAAAACTCCCAGGATCAGCTCCAGAGCACCCAGGGAAAACACAAAACAATGTTAGCCAGGTACACATAGGGAAAAGAGGAAGCAGTCTATTTAGAGGATTTTTTCAAAAGCATTTGCCCACCCACTTAACATAGACCCTGCTTTATTTGCTGCTCCTCCATATCCCTCATGCCAGGGATTAGTGCAGCCTCTGACCACTTTGTCTCCATTTGCAATCCTGTCATCAGCCCAAGATACATGACCTTGTGACATGTAAAAAAGCACACGAAGTCTCTGATTAACTTCAGAGTATTTAATTTCTTTTAAGGAGAGAAAAACACTTCCAAAGGATAACTCTTGACCAGAATCAAGTCACAGCCACCAGCAAGTGTTTAACAAAATTACCAGGGAAGCTAAAATGAAATCAATCGATGTGATGCTGTCTATGCAACAGCCACAATATAAACTGTGACCCTGAGCCAGAACTGTGGCCAAAGTGCTGGCTGGCAGGGGCTGACATGAAACATTTCTCACTCAGGTGTAAGAACTCTTTAACAAGCGCTTTACTCCCCATCTTTCTGATTCTAATAATTGCTGAGCAGCTTAAGCACAGTATTATATTTTTATATGTAGTTGTTAGTGGTCATGCTGCTCTTCATCTCTGTGCAAGTGACTGATTCTAGTTTGTATATCAAGTCTTAAACTTTTCTAGGGGAGTGAGTTTTTCACAGTCAAACACACACAGAACAAAAAAATATATTTTTGTATATGTTTTCTACTTTTTGTTAACATTAATAATCCCAATTTCTGTCATTAGAAGAAGCAGAACAGGTGTTCCCACCTTCTGCAACCACATCCTTTCAAATTCTTTTACCATGTTACCTTTTCTTTGTCTCCTTTCTACATGAACAATCAAAATAATTTTAACTTATTTTCATACACAGTTCTTGCAAACTGTATGCAATATAGCTGTTTGCCAAGAGGTGCTGCCTTTTTTTTCTTATTCTCACCGTGGAAAAAATAAAGTAATAAATTCCCAGAGCTTTTTTTTTTCTTCAGCCATCTGCAACCCATTCTTCTGTTTGCTCTCCCTGCTGTGAGCAAGAATGAAAACATCACACCAGTGTAAGGATTTGCCCAGATCACAAACCTTCACTTGGCACTTGGTGTCATTGCCAATGCAAGAAAACCAGATCACAGGCCTCATCTGATGAGATGCCACAGCCTGGGCAAATAATTTTTTTTTCAGCTAAAGCAGAAAACCAAGGAACCAGATGTAGCAGAGGGCAAAGAAAACAGTTCAATCCACACAAGGCAGGTCCACAAAGTTTGTCACAGAACCAGGCACATCTGCCTGGTAGAAATCTCCTCTTACGGCTCTCACAAATTACTGGTTTGGCTGCTTAAAGAAACACCATCAAAGGTATGGGCAAAAGCATTTAACATGAATGTGCGGAAATGCAACTTGACAGAGTTTGTTGGCAAGATTCAATCTACTATTTACTACACAGGTTAAAGCATAAAAAGGAAGATCAAATTAGAAGCAATTTGAAATGATTTGCATGGAATCTGGGAATGCAAAAGCAGGTAAAGGTGTAAAGGTTATAGATGCAAAGATAAGAGTGCAAAAGGGTTTAGCAGCATTTAATCATTGAATTATTTAACATTTACAAAATGATTCAGTAGGCTCACTGCAATTATAACAATGACTTAACTGTAGATTTGAGATAGTAATGTTCATACCATAATCAATTCACAGGCACACAGGTAAAATGATGTGTACACCTATTTCTGTGGGTGAAAAGGTACCTACCCCTCAGATTCAGTGAAATACACCAAATCCCTTTGAAATTCCTGACAGGCCAGGGTTTCACTTTGAGGAATACAGAGACAGAGGAGAGGGGAAATCAGCCCCAGCCTTTTTATCAGAGACAGCTCCGTGAGCATCAGCAGCTTGGCCTGGAGCTCTGAGAGGTGCCCAGGCAGAGGGAGGTGCTGCAATCCAGGAGAACTCAAAGGGTCTCACTTGGGACCACCATTTAGAGGTCACAAGGTGACTGACTTTGGCCATCAGTGTTTCCCTCCTGACCATTGTCAGGATCATAGTCAGTAACTACTGGGCTTTTTTTATCTTCCCAGAGTGCTGTGACAATTGTGCCCTTCCACCCAGGCTACAATTCACAATGGTGCCACAGTTCAGGTGAGTGGTTTACAAGGTTACAAAGGGGAATTGCTTATCCCTTGTTTCCCATTTTGTTTGGGAAGCTGGTGTTTCTGGTACTTTCTACCTCTACCATGCAAGAGCTCCTGGTACAACCAGGGAGTGTCTTATGGCTGGACTGGTGTGGTCAAGGGACACTTCACCCCTCAGCTGGTTCCACCAAGGTTTATCAGGAGCTTCTGAGATCCCAGAGCAGGCCCAAGGATGATGAGGAGATGGCAGAGGCATCACCACAACAACCCAGAAGCATGTCACCAAAGATGCATGAAAACCAATCTGTGAGATGGATGGAAAACCAAAGGAAACTGGCTTTCCAATTTTGTCCCCAAAATAAAAAAAGATGAATGATTACATTAAATTTTTTTCCTAAGGTGGGTATCCTTTACATATTAGAAGATTTTCTGTTAATCTAGCAGCACAGGGATCAATCCAGCAAAAATTTGCAAGGAAGACCTTGGGGAGTTCTTGTTCTTTTAAATTCCCTTCCACAGGTTTTTGGGGTTTTTTTTCCCTTATTTTAGCAGAAAAAAAGTAGAAACTCATCCTGGCAAGCAATAAGTTGGCAAGTCAAGAGCTGTGGCTCCAGGGATTCAGACTGGATATTGGGAAGAAATCCAGACAGGACACAAAAGAGGAAAAAAGGTAACTGAGGTCACACTTGACTACAAAAATGCTATTAGAGAGAAAAGTAAGTGAAGGACAACTTGGATGTGTGTACAGAAGCATGGAAGGATGTCCTTGTGGTTCAATTAAAATGAAAACTAAGACGAAAAATTAAGAAGACAGATTCTCACTTTTCTGAGAATTTGTCTGATTCTGAGAGCACTGTTAGCCATTGGTCAGTGAGTTTCTATCTGCTCTTCCTCTGAAACGGGGATGGTGATGCTCATCTAAACCTATTCAGAAGGAGGTATGAGTGTATACTTGAAATAAAGTTGAGGCATAATTGTGATCAAAAACTTAACAGCCACCATAGTTGACTCCAATTCAATATTTGCAGTTATTGACTCTTTTTAGCCCTGATCTTTCTGCCTTTCTTTATTTTCTTGCCTGGTCTCTAATTTAAACCTCTGAAGAGTGTCTACCACTAGATGTTCATAATCTCCTTGAGGCCTCTAAACAACTTCATAAACCAAATCCTAAATGGAAATCAGAAATGGGCAGGAGAATGAAGTGCCTGTTACCACAAAGAGCTAAGGAGGGATAAATAGGCAATCCAAGGCATCCCGAGTGCATGCTCCAAGATAATCTCTATATTTCTCTGGACACAGCATTGTGAACATCCTCAAGATCAGCTGATTACTGAGGTGAATTAGCAAATAAGAGCTCATTACATCAGGTGTTGAGGAGGACTTTAATTGTGCTCAGGCTCCAAATAGGAAACTTTATACCATGTCACAGCTGTTAAAACAGCAGAGCCTTATGGAAACAGTCTTGGATTACTGGCCCCATGGAGTGAAACATTTTGAATGGAAGGGATTATGCTTATTATTTCTTCGTGAATTGTGTTTTCTTCGATATTTTTTACTGTCGTTATTATTATTTACCAAGCTAATTGATACATACACACGCTTAACCATGTTTGCAAGTATATTTAATAATTTCTTCCACTGGTGTAATTTGAATGTGGTTGTAGGAAAAATAACATGAGATACATGAACTAGTTGCCCTTTGTTAAGATTAAGATCTGAAGAAACTTGGTGGGTTTGCTTCATATCCTCTTACCAAGTGTCCTACTGACTTTACCTGAAGAAATCAGATCCTTTGTCATGTAGAGTTTAAATGGTATTTTGTGAGAAGATGATCACCATAGAGAGATGGCCTTCAGTCTTAGTATAGGCCATTTGTCTTCAGAATAAAATTTTTCTCTTTTATCAGAAGAGTCAAGTGGGGGAAAACACAGAGGAATTGATTTAAACTGTTGTCTGTTGCACAGGGAAAGCACCAGAATTGCAAGATGCATTTCCAGTTTATCTCTAAGTCTGTATTTCATCACAGGTTTGAGCTGCTGAAGCTTCTAAGTAGAAATGTGGCAGCCTGACTTAGTGCTCCTCAGGGAAATGCCTTGTTCTCTGTGCACAGACTTTCATAGAAGCAAGTTGTGTATATAAAAGAAGAAATGGCCATCTAATCATGTAGTAAGAAACTCTTCTGTGGCACATCTCAAGTTTCTTAAAAGTGTGTTCAATGCTGAGAACAAATACGTGAAGATTATTTGAGAAGAGTGGATAAATGGGGAAAAGATGAAAAATCAATAGTATTTATTATGAAACACAGTCATAAAAAGGAATAGAGTGAAGAAGAAATATTTTCACTCTGTTGGAAGATGTTCAAATCCAGCTGCCCAGAATATGTCTATAGAAATCTCTTTCTGCAAATAGGAGTTTTGAGCTCTTATGTATTTACCTTCTATGGGCTCTGTGACCATAAAATAGTTTCTGTGATAAGATGGTGTTACTCTCTCAAAACTTTTTCATGAGCCAAACCTTGCATCCCTCTGGATATAATTAGTATGAATCATGGGGTGTGAGCTTTATCTTTTTATTCACAGTAAAGGCAATTATTCTAATGCTCTAGCTAAATTTCTGCATGTTGTTTTTGGACATTCAGACACACGAATCAAAGAGGAAAAATACAATGCAACTCTCCAGAGCACCAGCTCAGCCAAAGAGACCTCAAGGCATAAAAATTTCAGGCAAATGGTCTTTTTCTGCAAGAGCGCCCTAAGTGCCAGTGATGCTACAAAAACGAATTAATAGAAATACCAACACGATTCCTAGGATCCCTGAACTGCTCATGTTCAGAGAGAACTGATGTGGGAACTCCCCTTGTCCCCACAATGTGCCTGATGAAGGCAGAGCCTTTTCTTTAGGCTGGGCTGGAGCTGGGGCTTTCATCAGGTTATCTCCTTAAATGAGCAAAGCAACTAATAGCTGCTAAAAAGCTGTTTATTGCAGAAGCACATCAGTCTCGAAGGCACAGTCACAGACATTCAGGTCCATGCAAAGTTTTGGCATAAAGTCCCAGCTAGAAGCAGAATCTGCTCCCGGAGGTCCCGGTGGGGCTGATGTTGCTGGGCAACTCCTGTCTTCTTCTCGGGTGTTGATGATGGCAGCAAGCAAGCAAAGCAAAAGAAAAATGGTAAAAGCAACGGCAAAAAGCACCAGCTTTCCCCAGTGCATGCTCTTATATAGAGTATTCCCGACAAGCTAGGACACAAACTCAGACCACCACTCCTTAATCTATTAGAATTCTAGTTTCTCAGCTCGCTCGGTTATGTATAAACTACGCATGTGGTCTGTCTTGTTCTATCTGAAAAGTGTAAACAATATTCTTACTAGAGCTCTATTTCGTCTAGAACGACGTTCCTAGTATGTTTTCAACCCTCACTCTACTCTGGCATTTAAACCTTTCACTTACTAAAAGCACTAAAGCTCATAATAAAACTTATTTACTGACTCACTTACTCATCCCAAAACCTAAACGTACACCTCTACTTTATGTGTGAGTAGCTTAACATACTTCAATGCATCCAAAGGCTTCAATTCATTCTCTGAAGAACTCGGAGACTCCTGCTCCAGACTCCAGCGCTCGGGGGCCGGGGCCGCTCAGCACCGCGGACAGCGGCGGTGGGGCCGGGATGCAGAACCCGGCCGGGCTCCGGGAGAGGGATGCTGGACCCGCCGGCATCGCTCCCACCTCTGCACAGCAGCTCTGCACCAGCCCCATGGGAAGGGATTTCAATGAACAGATCTGAGCGTCTCACAAAATGCGCCTGTAATTTTAAGGCAGCTCTTGATAAACCCAAAGTGACAGGTCAGCGATGAGGTGCCACGTCGTGAATTTTTTTTTTTTAAATCAGGGAAGAGAATTCAGGAAAAGCAGAATTGTTTCAAATTAAAGACTTGGTTGCTGCAGGTCCCTTTTGATAGCACAGGGCACATCTTCATTTGGTAGGTGTGCCTGCTCGGTTCAGCCCTACAACTTTAACCGCAGAGTGATCTTCCTGCAGCTTTGTATGCTGAGCATGATGCCATGATTCCATTTCAGGAAACATCCCTTGTGCAGCTGTCCCAGCTGTCCCAGCTGTCCCAGCTGTCCCTCAGCCATCCCTCAGCCAGTGATGGGGTGGGGTGAGGAGCAGAAAAGACCTTGATTCTATGCAAGCACTGCTCAGCAGTTACAAAAACATCCCTGAATTACAAACATTGTTTGCACCACACATCCAAAACACACACCCACAGCAGCTACTGTGAAGAAAATTGAGTCTACCACAGCCAAATCAGCACACCGTATTCCATAACCTCCATGTAATCCAAATGTACATGAAACACAATTTTGTCTTGTCATTTAACAGGAGCAAGATCATTTCCTTGACATAATTTAAACAATATTTCTAAGACCCGTAATTGGTGAGAATCCCTATTTGAAAGCAATAAATGCTCTTTCCAGAACTATGGTTCCATGTCTGGGAAAATTCTTTAAGAAAATACAGCATTACAGAAATTCAGTGGGTACAGAATGTGCAGACCTTGGTTGGTAATCAGAGAGCTCCAGTTCTACCACTTGGCTCATTTGCTTTCCCTTTCTGTTCTGCTCCCACTCTTATTTAGTTTATGCTGTAAGATTTGCAGGTAGAAATTCTCCCCTGCTGTGCATTTGCATAATTAGGGCAGTCAATAAGCACTTCTTTCATATGGATAACAATAATAAACAGCTTTTTCACTCCTTAAGAATACAGTAAACAGTGGAAAGTCTGCAGCGACAAGTTCAAACCCTTTAAAGAACTGTAATGCTAGTTCATATTAAACTCCAGATAAATGATAATTTTTTACCTGATCATTTGTTTTCACAGTTTAGAGGGCAGATATACTCCTCTCTAGATGCATGTGAGTACATTAGCACTATAAAATACTCCTGCTAACACCTGTGGGACTATATCTTGAAAAAAAATTCCAGAGTTCACCTACCTGAGAGTTTCCAAGAAGTTTAATATCTGGCTATATGTAAACACAAGTGTGCTTCTTGTAAGAACAACCCTTGAAACAGCCTGCACTCCATAGGCAACTTGTGTGGATATGCAGATAACACAGAAAAACAATCAGTGGCAGAGAAGATTTTGCAAGCTAAAACAGTGAGTATCCAACAGAAGAGCAAATCCAGGAGACAGACTTTGGTGTAAAGCTGAATCTTTTTTGCTTTGTTACTCTGAAATTTATTGCATAAGATTTAAGAGACTAATTTAAAAACATCCAGATCAGGAGTTTTAGGACATTTTCATAAAGAACCGTCAGGTGTTTTATTGCAAGTTCTTGATGTGTAAAAATCAACAGGTGATAAGTGCCAGAAAAAGAAGAAAAACTAATTCAACTTATGTAAAATAAATATGGCTGCATCATAATAACAGGAAAAGGGACTTCTGTACTTTCACGGTGGGCTTTGGTGGGTGGTAGGATTTTTGGGGATTACCCAAGTGTGTATGGGTTAATACTGAGTCTATTAACTTTTGGTAGTCTGGGATTGGAGACAAACCAAAAATACGTTTTGCAACAATGCTAACACGCAACGCTTTCAGCCTTGATTAATTAAAGAGTTAATCTACTGCTGAACTCCTGCAGCAATTTTCTAGAACTGGTGAGTTTTGCAACACAAAAGAGTGCAGGACTTGAATTCAGGTTTTTCCATAGCTAGAATTGTGTACAATTGATAACCAATACATTATTTTTATTTATAATTATTTCATTGATAATAATGCTACTTGGTCTGTGCTGTTATGTAAGAAATATTCATCTTCATGTACATAGTGTGTTTTGAGAGAGGGAGAGGGAGCAGCACCACATTCTCATGAGCTATCTTGCAAACAACCATGTTGAAAGGATCCAATAGTAAGATTTTCTAAAATTATAGGGAAAGAAGTGATGTCCTTAACTTCAAAGAAAATAACAGCCTTATAGGATCACTTGTTTTTAATGGGGAGAGTAAAATTTTAAAAAGAGAAGTTTAAAAATCTCTCAGTGGAGAACTTCTACTGTGTATCACAGAGATGCAATGGAGAAAGCTGCAGACAAAGGATTTTGAAGCCTTCAAGTACAAGATACCTTTTAGTCAGTACTTAATACTGCAGTGTGGTCCCACAGCCCTATTTACCACAAATTCCTGCTGACTGTACTTGGCAGCATAAGGCCTTTGGGGTCAGGGTGCTCACTTTACAGTTTTGCCCTTGGAGACTCAGAAGTAAGGAAGCATTTCAAACCTTGAGCTTCAGAAAGAATTTAAGAAATGCACAAGAGAGCCAACTTTTAAATGAACTGGAAAGATTTTATGAGGACAGAAGATCAACAAGTGACCAGGACTCCAACTGTGAAAGAAAATGTGAGAAACAAGCACCTCTTCTAGTGTGAAATTGGTCTAATTCTTGGGGCCTTTAGAGTGGCAGTATCAAACAACTGGCCAATATTGTGTACACTTTCTGCCATCCACATGGCATCAACTCCATTACCACACTCTGTGAAGCAGTCCACTTTGCCACAGGTTTGTTTGACCCCTCATTTCCAAGCGGAGATGGAGATTTTTTCCCTCTCACCCAGAGCTGAATGTGTCTTTCTTAATGCACCTGGAAGCCAGTCTTAGCATGTACCTCAGTGCTGCACAAAAGAAACAGCAGAAAAAACCTTATCCAGCCAGGAGAGGAATGAAGTAGGGTTGCAAGTGCACCTGACCTTAAAGGGGGTTTAAAATAGAGGTGAGGACAGACTTTTTAATAGAGTTTGTAGAGATACAGCAAGAGGTTATTATTTTAAATATACTGAATAATTTTTTTTACAGTGAGAGTGGTCAAACAGTGGCACAGGTTGCCCATGGAGATGGCGGATGTCCTGTCCATGGAAGCATTCAAGGCTTTGAGCAACCTGGTCCAAAGGAAAGAGCTCCTGTCTATTCCAAGGGGGCTGGACTAGATGGTGTTTCCAACCCACACCAGTCTGTGATTCTCTGGCTGTTGGTGCATTGCTGGGCAGCTGTATCTTGGAAGAGGCATCTAGCCCAGCAAACTCCTAAATTGTTGGTCACCAATATGGGGCTCAAAAAGGGGTGAAGGCTGGCACACCATTTTGGATATTTAGACATTGGATGTATTTGCTGGTTTTCATTCAGAACACCTGACAATGCATTTTTAGAGTTTTGAGAGGTTTCTAGGTGCAGCTAACGAAACAAACCAGAATTTTGCCCAACTCAGATGTGGATGGTGCTCCACAAATCTACCATGCTTCTCACCCTGCCCTGCTTTGCACCATCACCTGGATGAATCGGGGTCACTGGGTCTGCTTGCTGGATCTGCCAGTGCTCCCAGTCTGTGCTGCTGCTAAGAATTCAAACAAATCTGATACTTCAAGATACCTTGACAGTGAAAAATGCAATCTGTAGGATAACTCCTCCTAGCTCCTTCTAGTCCAGCTGCTTCCCTGTCTGCATGCAATGGAGCACTTTGAGGTGTGTGTGAGTGGCTGTGTCTCTCTCTGCTGGGCAAGGCAGGTAACACTCAGTAAACACACAGATTTGTTAAACCACTGCTCTGATGCCCTTGCCAGCACCAATTCCTATCAGATCCCAGTCCACAAAGCAATATTGATCATCTTTCTAAAGGGTGGAATTTCCACAATGATATTGTTGAAGGAAGGAGGAACATTTCTTCGAGAAGAGGGATTTCAGGGAAAATAACCCTCCAAGGAGCATTCATTTTCAAATCAGTAATGCACAAGCATGGCTAACTCACAAAACAGCAGCCAGTTATATACACAGATTTCAATGAGGCTTTTAGGAGAAACAATGGGGCTGGTTTTAAGGGTGGTTGGCCTGTTGAAGTGCATTTCTCTGAACAGATACAATGCTGTAGTGCTGAATGGATTCAATAGTGCTGTCTCAAACATGGCCAGGAGTGTCTGGAAGTGGGTGGAGATAGAAAGAGCTAGTGGTACTCTTCTTGTGGTTGACTCAGGCTGCCTCCTCCAACCCTTTCTTTGCCCTGGCAGGGGCCACGGTTTCCTTCCCCTTTCCCTCTGTGACAAGTGTCCTTCTCTGCATGAACAATCCCCATCTGGAAATAATAGAACGAAATTTTTAAAAATGTGGGCTTCAAAAATTCAGGCGTAACTTTGTCCAAACAAGATGTCTGGGCTGCAGAAGACTGTCCTGAGGGAAGTGAGTAATATCTTGGTACCTTGGCTGTTTGAAACTGGGAAGGAAAAATACATACACGGATAGAATATAATGTAGGAATCAATCCTGCCTTGGCCTCTGTAAGGAAAACAAGTGACCTTAATGATCTATTCTCTCTCTAGAGCACTCACAGAGAAAGCCGTGCTCGCTCCAATTCAGCTGTGTGCCCAGCACATAACACAATGGACCTCACTCCTTGGGAAGCTCTAAGTGCCACTGAAATAAAAATAAACAAGTCCTGCACAAGATGGTGAGGGCACCAGCAGCCTACAAAAAGCAGCTCTTGGGGGCCACACGAAGGCTTGGAGTGGGGGGTTGTGCAGCAGGAGCATTTACGTAAGGAAATTCACTTCCCTTGTTGAAAGATACACTTCAATTCAAAATGTATGCCTCCTTCTTTTGCCATTATAAATTTCACATGCACACTCCCTATATATGTCAAAATAGGAGCACAATGACTGCAAGCTTACGGGTGACACCACTGAACAATGCCATAAAATGCAAGACATGAGGCAGAAATATATAAATGGCTGCAGGCCATGATCTGCTCTCAACTGTTTATGTGCTGCTCCATTAATACTAATAGGAGTTAAGTGTGCAGAATAAAGTGACAGCTATCTCCCCTCAGCTCTGCCAACAGTTCTCAAGGTCCAGCCAGCACTTCTTGGTGCTTCACTGCCACTGGGCTCTGGGGAACAGCACAGCCCATCTGCTCTAACTCCATGTAGGCTGTTTTTAAGATTCCTATCTCCAGTCTCACAGTGGGCTGGTGTCACATGAAAGCACCAACAAACAATAGTAATAATACAATCTTGGTGTGCTCATACCCTTTTCGGGACAGCAATACTTTGACAGTGCTTTGAAACTGAAAATGGCGCTAAAAAGTGGATTTGGGTGCTCTGAAAAATGTCCTTGAAATTTTTCAGCTGAGGAAACCTCAGACAATACAGGCATTCCAAGGACTACCAAGGCAGTATTGTCCCAGCCATCTCATGGTTTTGGGGTTTTCTGGGGGGAATGGTAATACTGTTCTTCTTTTTGGTGGCATTGTCCATTACGTCTCTGTGTTCTGAGGAGTAAATTACAAACCCTGCAGGAACAGCTTTGGGACAGTCTGCTCTCCAGGCAGCAAAAAAATAACAGTGATCTATTGAACTGGATAGTTCTCAGGATGTGTCACTGTCTCCTTACCAAATTTCTAAAAGCCAGACAGCTAGAATACTCCCAGTGGCACAGAGAAGATGTTCAGCTAACCTCTCCTTCTAGTTACTTCTCTGCTCCTAGCCCACATTTTCCAAACAATTTTCCAATGAGTGTTGAAATAAATTTTTTAATACAGCTCACCTAAACTTCACTCCAGCCTCCACTGCTGGCAGCAGGAAGTTTCTGTCAACTTCAGATGAATGGAATCAGACCAACTGCAAGAAGCCACCACCTTGTGAACCACTTGAAGCTTTTATTCCTCCTCGGGTTGAAACACATAAGTGTGTGTTTCCACATGCAGAAAAAAGCATCCTTTGCTCTGTCTGATCCACCTCTGAACAGAACACGTTTGGGTATTTTGCACACTGGGTATCCTTGCTCTGCCGCAGTTAGCAATGCAAGCTCAGAGCTGGAGTAGTGTGGGATGGAGGTGGCCCTGCTGCTCCCTTTACTAGCCCCAGCTCCGTCCCATACCATCCCTTGCAACCTTACAGAGCCCAGATTTTTATGCAAAAGCAGAAACACTCATGGGCTTGGGACACTGTGCAGACTGCCACCCCTTGAGGGGTTCTCAGGGACCTCAAAGGAGAGAGATGCTGAGACAAGGCATTTACTGCTAAGTGAATACTAGAGTCAGACCTGCAAGGTGGATTTGCTTCTAATCCACAATTTAAAGGGAGTGATTTCTCCCTCTTGCCCCTACTGTGCTGCCCACTGTGCAAGTTGGGTACTTGGGCTTGGCTCTGGAAGCAGAGCTCAAAGCTTACTGTGCCTTTTGAAAGAAAATATCTGAGGGACTCTTTTATCTCTTTATTAATAGGTTTTGACTAATCCTCTATTCATTGGTGTCCATTATAAGATTATAAAGCTAAAATTAAGTTAGTGCATAGAGTATGTCTACAATGAATTCGATAATTGTGTATTTCCAAAGAAAAAAAATTGTTCAATAATTATGGCTGAGTTCAGCAACTGGCATCACAGTCTTTGTTGACTGACAAATTTTGCTGAAATGTGGCAGCATTTCTTCGCCTGCAGAAATTAAACCCCCAAATCAAGGTGGTTCTGCTGTCTTGGAAGAAAGATTGAGAAGTGAGCAGCATGCACAGGGTGCAAACATAATTTTGAGGAGGAATCAAAAGCCCCAAGCTGGCACCAGTGATAAGAATGGTGTCAGGAGTAATTCTCAGAGAAGAGATGCATTAGCAGTTCAATTCAAGATTTATTTCCATCAATAGGATTTGATAGATGGCAGCAGGTCAGGAAGGCCAAGTGGTCCAGGGTACTGCTGCTTTTTTATGAGGAAATAAATTTAGATGATGCTGAGTTAGTTACTTCAGTTTATTTTGTATCCAGGCTTGACTGATGCAGAAGTCTTCCATGCTTAAGACACGGTAAGATGAAAACAGCATGCCTCATGTATTCTTCCTGCCTGATCATCACACAAGTAGGTAAAATCTGGTTACAAGTGCTCATACGAGGAGCTTCCAGGAAAGGCAAAAGTTCAGCATAAAAATTGGCAGCTAAGTACAAAATGGAAGTTAATTTCTCCAGGAAAAGCCAGTACATTATATTTCAACTGCATACTGTGCTGAGCAGGTAAATTTTAAGAGCTTTACTGGATACCTGTCTATAACTAAAATGGCTTTTTGGTTTTAAAATTTGTCCCCTGTTTTCACAAGTTTTCCAAAGGTATTCCCTACTCCTGACTGGCTGGTCCTGCTCTGCCCACCTTTGCTGCTTGTAAAGCAATTCTCTTGGGGGCTGGCTTACCAAAGCACAGGACCACATCTGCAGCAGCTACTCAAGCAAAGCTCATATTGGCTCACTCACACTTCACAGAAATCAGGTCTGCACAGCCTGGCCTTCCCTCACATCCACCTCATTAAAAGGGGAATCACTGAAGGAGCTGCTCCAAAGAAGCCAACAATGAGAATTTCTATCCTTCTGTGTTTATGGGGAGTGAAACTCTGCCCTCTCCAAAGGCAGGGACATAATTGACTTTGATGAACAGAACCAGAAATTTCACATTTTAAATAGATTTGCTATGATCTCTGCAGATGCCTAGAAGATCTGCATGACCATCACAAATGATTTCCCTCTCTGAATATGATACATTGAGCAGACTCCTGCCACTCAATTCAGCTGTGTCTCTTCACAAATCAGATCTCCCTGTTTTATGTCCCTGGTATGTATATCAGACCTGCATAGGTCTGGATTTTATTCTCTGTTCCTCCTTTTATCCTTGCATTTACAATGGACACTGATAACTCCCGGACCAAAGGGTGATTTTGAGACAAAGCTTCCAGACTTTAAGCTGGAGATTCTGATTAAACACCATCTCAGCCACATTCTACTACACAATATTTTGGTTTCACTCTAGATTTCTTTTTTTTTTTTTGGCAACACAGAGAATGCAGAGTGTCACAAGCTGGCTAGAGTCCTTTGAGGAGAGAATTTCCCCTTGGAACAGTAGGGAAAGGCATTCCCTCCCAAACCCACACAGCCTCTGAGCAGCCAGAGAGCTTCCCAGGAACCAGGCAAGAGCAAACAAGGAAGGAGAGGATGGGTCAGACCAGGCAGCTCAGGGCAGGGCTGGGGTCTGGAGGATATTTCCCTTCACTCAATTCCCCTGTGAGGGTGAGATCTGCCTCATTCAAAGATCAATGGTTTTCTGTGGATGAAATTCACACTTTCTGAATTAAAAAACCAAAAAACCAAACCAAACAAACAAAAAAAACCCAAAAAAACCCAACAAAAAAAACCCAAAAAAAACCAACAAAAAAAACCACCCACAAACAAAACTCCCAGAAAACCAAAAAACAACAAAGAAAACCCACTCAAAACCAAAACAAACAAAAATTCCAACAAAAACTCCCACAACAAAACCACAAAAACAAACCCAAAACAAACCAAACCAGCCAAACAAAAGCATCCCTTAAAAAAACCAAATAAAACCCCCAAACAAATAGAAAAACCTCCCAGAACCAAGAGTAAATGATATGATATTTAAATAAAAGCTAACCATTTGGTCCTTTGAGGCCTGTATTTGAGGAATATAGGGAATGGGACATTGTGCTCAGAAAGGAGACCGCCTGGACTCAGCATTTAACCCCTGGTGCTGGCACTGCCTTGAACCTGCCAAGGTAAGGCTGCACAATCACTGGAGCTTAACTTTTATAGCCATAAAGTGTCAGATGGCGATTTCTGCTTCCAGGATTGCTCTAAATATTCTTTATTCTTGTCCTAGCACTCCAAAACCGGGAGCAATTCAAAGCATTGCAAGTAGCTGGAGCTCCCAGTTTTTTTCCTTGTGATTGCACTGGCTCAATGAGATGTTGTTGCACTGTGTTTAACAGTAATGGTGAACACTAAATCCCTTGCTGCATGCAGTATCTGCAGTGACATTCATGCAATAGCCATTCTGAACAGCAGATCAACTGGAGAAAAAGAAAGGCAAATGCTTTCTTTCCTATATCCATGAAAAGAAAGAGAGATAAAACCCATTTATTTTATGTTACTGGCTATAAACCAGCCCAGCCTTCATAATCACACATAGAGAGGGATAAACACAAGTGATGTGTGTCTGTGTTTGTAGAAAAGGGGGAGTACCAGAAAAAACAACCAGGAAAAAATCCATTATGAAAATATTTTACATTCTGTCAGCTTTTGCCTTTGTCAAGGAAGAAGTAAAAAGGCAGGAGAGCATGATATTAAGATGCCACTACCTAATAATTTCTTGATAATTGCCCTTCAAGAGCAAATGACAATGAAATGAGTAAGGTAGAGCTTTCACCCACTCTATCCTGATTTAGGCAGCATGCTTTGGTACACACTTCCTTTGAGTAAACAGTACCTATAGTTACACAGGATCTATTCTCCCATTGATGTGCCAGGGATTTATGTAGGTGAGCCCCATTAATGTTAATGGAAGTTATGTGTGTAATTCCCCTTTTTCAGCAATGAGAGAATAGACCTTTATGTTTCTAAGGTAATTACAGCCTTAGCTCTGGCTAGGCTGTTCTCCCCACCCTCCCCCCTTTGATAACTTCCTTGCTTCCCTCCCCAGCATTGACTCTGGGAGAAAAAAAAGGGATAAATTCCTCCATTCAGAAAGGAAAATTGGAGAAATAGCTGAAAGGTGAAACAAATGTAACTAGATCCACTCATTGTGTGAAGGAAATGCAAATACAGGAAGCCAATCCACATCCGCTACCTTTGCTGTGCTTTTGGGGACAGATGTAGATTGATTTTCCTAAATTGTGCATTCACTGGGTATTCACTGTTTTCTAGGCATGTAGGTGATTTAGAGAGAACAAGGGTGGGTTTTTTGGTACTTCATTGTGAAGCTGTTTTAGAAAAACTACACATTTTGATACTGCCAGACTTTTGCAGAAAAAGGTAAAGTGAATAGAGATTTTTGGAGAAGGAATTAATTGATTCACAGAACCGCTGTTATCATCTGAATCCGAGCTGGGGGATGGTGTTCCCATGTGAGAGGTTAAACATCCTGGAGTTTTGTAAGATCTCCTTTGGGAGGTTTCTTGGCCCTGGGGTCAAGGCCAGCAGGTTTCAGAGTGTGTGCTGTAGGGTCGAGCCCCACCAACACCCCTCCAAGATTTTAAACATTATGTTTATGTTCTGTTCCTGATTATGTGACAGACAATCTCTGAAAGCCATGTGCCAGCTTTTGTGTTAAACCTCCTCATTTCTAAACCACAGATACCAGTGTTTTCCATTTGGAGCAGGATGGCAGAAGTTTATCCTGTTGACACACCCAGAGTGTGCAGAGAACACCTGTAATATTGAATTGCTTCATCCTTCTGGGCATACCTGACAATAAAATCATGGCAGTAATATTCTGCAGGAGGAGATCAGGTAGTCCTGCTGCCTCTGTTTTGACCCTGGGCATTGCTCTCCAAAGCTCACAAGGGATGGGGCAGTGGGGATGGGGGAATGGGGATGAGAGCATTGGTTTTGGGGGGCTGGGGGGCACCCTCTGAGCTCGCTGATTCCCTGGCTGCTGGTCCTGGTGTTCCTTTCTTCCCCCAGCACAGCAGTTGGCATCACACACAGCACAGCCCCTCCCTCCCAGGCGCCTGCGTT
Organism: Sialia sialis; assembly: GCA_009812075.1. Taxonomy (NCBI): domain Eukaryota; kingdom Metazoa; phylum Chordata; class Aves; order Passeriformes; family Turdidae; genus Sialia; species Sialia sialis. Next base: position 2,594,985 of record VRYO01002114.1, on the reverse strand, counting down.
TGCTGCTTGCTGACATCCACAGAAAGAGGAACAAGGACATTTGTCGCACCCTGGAAATGTGCTGCCCTCCCCAGCTCTACTCTGCGAGCCAGAGAGGTGTTTAGAGTGAGTAGCATCCTTTGAGATGTAAGCAGGTGTGAGTGTGGTTGTGATCTCCACCAATGCCCCCCAAAAGCCTCAGATTTAAATTCAAAAGCAAAAGCTGCAACTTCAGAAATTCCTGGAAGCTCTGCAGCAGACAGCTCAAAGTTTTATGGTGTGCCAAGGGCAAGGGATGCCACCGCATGCTCTCCTTTTTCATTTTTTCCCTTTCATTTAAATTATTTGCATCATATATTTTCCCCCAGTTGCTACAGAATTCAAGGCGGACAGATGGGTGCCCATCAGGATCAGGCCCTCATTTAGGAATCCTTCTATTTTACTAATCTCCTGCAAAAAGGAGTCATATACTCTTGTGGTTCTCTGCCACCTGGCAGGGATCACAGAAAATATCCAACAGTTTCTTATAGGCTCACCCAGAGTTTAATACCCCTCCTGCCACATCAGGAAAAGAAAGGAGGAGTGGGTGGAAACTTTTGCAAAGTATCAAATCAGTCAAAATGCTGATTTATTTTCTTAAAAGCTTGGTGGAGATTAACCCCTGTGACATTTACAACACTGGATTACAACATTAACTGGATTGAAATACCACTAGAGCTGTAAATGTGAGGGGGAGTGGAGGGAAATGGTTGGAATGGGGACAAAAAAAAAGTTTGACATATTCTCCATACACTCACCTCCCAAAAGAGGAAGGAGTGGTTTTCAGAGGCTGCTTCTCTCCCTGTTATTTTTTTTTAAGTGCAGGAACACTGAGGGGAAAGTACAGATCCACACACATCAGCAGATGATGTGCAAGGCTTCATCTGAAAGCTTTCTCTAAGCATTCAGTGAAAAACAAGAACCATTTGGTGCTCTGGAGCAATTACTTTTCAATCCCCTTGAAAATAAACACTATGTTTTTACATTTCTAATGACCAGCCCTTGCTTTGAGGTAAGCTCTGCTCTGACCTGTGCAGTGCCAGACAAGCTTGCAGAGCTGGGGGACACACACTGGGGTTTGCAGCAGGATTTTTTGGGTTAGTTTGTCCAGTGTCTTCTGCTGCCTCAGTACAGGTAACTTCAGGGTTGTTCTGTAATGAGAACTTACATGGATGACCCTGAAACAAGCCCTGCTTATCTTACTCATGTGAATAATCAGTTCAGTTCAGGAGACAGAGCATGATTCACCTGCAGATGACTCACAGACCGAGGTCTAGGTCTAAGAGCTGATTCTGATTTTTTTTTTTATTAAAACTACTCAAACCTTTTCAACCAGCAGATGCTCTGTGCTTGCTGAGCAGCTCCTCCAGCACATTTGAGGGGCTGCACATGGAAACACTCACCCAAACCCTGTCTCATGCATCCCTTTGAGTTCAATCCTGCCTTTGCTTTCATTGCAAAGAAGTTATTTGAAACAGAAATAAACCCATGAAACATCCAAAATTATTAAAATATGTCTGCATGCTTTAAAAAGACAAATACATTCTAGGAAAAGTAATATTTTAACTCTGCACTGAAGTTGTAATATTTCCCTTCATTTAACTTTTCAGCTTCTAAGGGAAATTTTTTTTTAGCTTGATCATCTTCATTTTCATTCATTTTTAAGGTGCTTTTGTGGTCCCACCTTGTTTCTGAGATACACCTTACCATTACATTTTAAAGTAGCTGATCCAGAAAAGGCCATGCCAGAGACAGAGTAATTTTATCATGACGAGAGCAGTGAATCAGGCACTCAAATCAAAAAGACACCTTGAGATAACTGAACAAGATTATATTATGATAGCTACCCTCTCGTAATTTGGCATTAAATATACTTATTTTTTAATGAACCTGGGAAATGTATCAATGTTATTTGCAAACTTTAGATGCCCAGAAGAGCTTTAGGAGTTGGGCAGGAGAATGCAGCACTTTTGGCTGCTCTCTCCAAATGGACACTCCACATTTCTTAGGCGCTTTGTGTTCGGGGGGTTGGTTTGTTTGTTTTACAGTAATTGTGAGAGAATTGTGTCTTTGTCTTACCTTCCAATCCAACCATGGGCCCCTGTTCTTTGGGCAGAAAATCTCTGCTGGTTAAGGATTCTAACATTTTATATGCCTTTTTTCCCCCTCGTACTGCCAAAGCCCCTAATAAAGTACATCAGAGTAGTTGTTCTTTGGTGAAAGAATTGCTACTGTAGCTTCTTTTCTGTGTACATTGCTGTGCTATGGAAGCTTTTATTACTGGGGTTTTGCATTCAACACCTTGAAACACTTCCATGAAAAGATCTCTAAGTGTTTTGTCCTTGCCTAGAGCAGTGTCTAATGAAAAATAATCATTATGAGCAAATTCGGAGATGAAAATATACCAAATATATCCTACTCAAAAGCTTGCATTCAGCAAGATTATAATAATACACAGACTGTATATCTCTCTACTCTATCAGGCTGTGGGAGGCAAACTCCTTTGACCTATGAAGTTGATCTGTGAACTGTGTCAAAAAATTCAAAACCTCACGGTTGAGGTTTGCGCATTCTATTAGCATAATTTACCACCCAAGCTGTAAATGTACATTTTGCACAATGGAGTGCTGAACAGATAGCATTTTACAACTTTCCAAGGGGGAGTGTTTATATCTAACATTTCTTGTGTATATTTGATTATAACTTTGCTGTAATAGCTGCTTTTTTTCCCTTTTCCCATCCTCCCCCTCCACCCCTGCCCCCGCCCCGGTTGATCTGTAAGTACCTAATAAAAAATGTCCTCTCCACTTCAGCTCCTGGATGTTATTTGTGCCACATAATGGGCCAGCAGAATCTGTAAGGAAACTAACTTTGGATTTACCCAGCTCCTCCTGAGGAGGACACAAAAAGGGATGTCAGACCCTTGGGTTCCTTCAGCTCTCCGGAACAGAGTTCAGGCATTGGAAACAACAAAATGGAAGAAAGATCCAAACCTGATGCTGAAATATAAGAAGATCTTGGCTTTTTTTTTTTCCCCCTTCTTTTTTGGATGTGTGTGTGTGTGTAAAGGGTGTTTGTAGAGCTTACTTCATGGTTACTAGAGCTTTGAAGGACCAATTCAGAATCAGCAAGATGATGTGTGCCATCCCCCCCTCTGCCGTAACCCCTCTGGCTACACCCTCCCCTCCCCTCGCTTTTTCTTTTTTTTTTTTTTTTTTTCCCCTTTTTTTTTTTTTAATTCCTGAAATTAAAATGTGTTGGAATGCTCAGTGCTGCTTTTCACTCTCTTTTCAATGGGCCCTTTAGTTTTTCACACCAAGGTGTCCTTTGGGGTGCCAGGTCAGGCTACCAAAACAGCTTCTAGGAGGGGATTAGGACCAATTAACATCTTTGTACACAAAAGCCACTGGCAGCTGAACAGGCGGCCTGGTGGCCTGCTCGGGAGCTGCATTTTAAATAGGGGCCTTCTGTACTTGAGCTCAAGTGGGAAGAGGCGGAGAAAGTTTTTATTTATAATTGAAAATGCTGCTCCTGGATAAAGTGTAATGAAAGGCAGAGTGGTGTTCAAAAGTATCTAACAAATACCATTTGAATATTGGCCTTTATTGTATGATTTCCATCAAGGATAGCATAACAATATAGTCATTTCTCCTACATATTGAGATGAAGTGATTTTTCTTGTAGAGGAAAACAGTTTCATCCACACATAGCATTGGCCCTTCTGGTTTTCATTTTGTGTTTTAAATTCAGCTTGATATTGAAGACGCCTGGTAGAATGGCTACTCAGGAGTGATATATTTCCATAAATCTGTTTTTGAAGGGAATTCTGCCCTTCATTTACCTGATCCACCAGAGCTCAAGTCCAAGGAAGAAAAAAAACCCAAGAGAATTTAAGTATATGCATCAGGATGGAGGGGGAGGGAGTTCTGCAGTGTTTCATATGAGTAAATTTGCATTTATAACCCTTGGGTTTGTGCAAAGAGGGGAAAAAAAATAAAGAGCTCCAAGTCTGAAGTGCTGAATTCAGCTGAGTCAGACCCTTGGCAAAGGTAATGGCCTTAGCAGCTTGGCCCTGGGTGCTTTGCACCTGACTTAATATCTTTACTTCTGGTCTGCTTTGTTTTCAGTGCATATCACTTCTAAATCATCACTCCTGCAATCTGATCAGGCATTAAAGCAAAGGGAAAGGGAAAGAAATATATGGTGTGAGAATTACTATGGTACGAAACCTAGCAATTTACAAGGGCTTGTAAGTGGGAGTTGTGCGAACTCGCAGCGATGCCATGGCGCTTGTAATAAAACTGATTTCTGTCTTTTGGGATGAGCTGCTTTCAAACACAACATTTCTAATCACTGCATGAGCATTCCTCCTCCCACTTCCATAACAGTAATAACAGGACACTTTTGTGTACTTTCATCATTCGGATAGAAAAGTAACTTCCAGGAGTTTTCTAACTATGTGTATGGTAGGGGAAAGACTCATGACAGGAAATAACAGCACAAATGGAATAAGTTCACTGGGCACCAGGCACTGACATCCTGATTGATATGATTTCAAATGAAGGAATGGTGAGGTGGAAGGATGGTGCACAGAAGATTTAGAGAGGCTTGCAAGTGACTGGCTGAAAGTAAATCAAAGGGAGATGAGAACTTCAGTCAGCCTGTGCTGGCTTGGCTGCACTGCTGCACAAAATGCAGTCTGCTAGAACAGCATTGGAACAGTCATTTGCCACTGTTTTTATTCACATATTTTTGGTAAGCAACAAAAATATGGATTTCTCTCTGGGCTGACGTGAATAGAAAAACCCTAATCATGATCATTTTCAGCCTCCTGGTTTATACAAATAAAGAGAGATTCCACTTAGCACGACGTTCTGCAGCAAACATTAATACACTCGCTATGTGTGGCTTTGCTCCTTCCTACCCCCTCTTTAGTTTCAGATACTGTATTGTATTTCTTCCGACATGTTGATTCTACCTAATGTTAAATGGTAATTGGCGGTAGTATAGGTGGGGAGAGAAACATTGTTATATTTTGTTCATTTTTCACACTTCAGCAGTTATTCCTTTCTCTCCACGGCTGTACGCTTATTAGTGTATGAAATGCAGGTGTGTGGGAAATGGCAAGCACACATTGACAGGTTATTTTGTTGGCCACTGCCTAATTAGTAGCATAGTGGATGCACCCTGCTAAGCTTTAGTGTGGTGCAGTAGAGCTGGTCTGTTCTAATTTCCTCACAGCTTTGATATTCAGCAAGAGATTGACGGTTAGCACAAAGAGCCAAAGCGCGACGGAGGCCTGCAGAAACAATGGCCCTTCTTGCTTGTAGACACCACAGATGTGAGAGAAAGCTGACTAAAAACAATTGGCCGACACTGTCTAATTGTCTCCAATGTCAGCATCATTAATGTTTTCCCATGTAAAAAGTAAAAGGCCAAGGTTGTATCCTCCCTTTATTTTGAGTCACATGATTATGTAACTTACTGAGATTCAGATTAAGTGTTAATTGTATTTGTGCAATAAAGAAACTGAAGCTACCTTGAATTTAATGAATATGTACTTAATTAATTTTGACAGCCTTTATCTTTATTACCTATTGAATAATCACAATCAGAATTAATAACATTTATAGGCAATTAAAATTACAGCCTATTTAATGATAATATATGTTTACATCTTTTGCTGAGATACAAATTATGAATACTTATTAGCAAAGAAGTTGTTTCCCTGCCAGGAGGGTTTCTTGTCTGTGTTAACAGCAACAAACAACAATAATCAGTTCAATGTGTAATAGTGCCTTTCACATCAGACAATCTCCCAAAGCACTGCACAAGGGCACATGAGAAAAGGCTTCGTGGAATTTAAAGGTAATCACTAAATGGCAAAAATTGTAGTGTGCCTGGAACAAATGCTTCAAAATTACATGCAATAAGGCAAGGCCAACAACATTTGAGCAGTTTCAAAGCTTTATTTTCTCGCAGAAAAAATAATGAGAATAAAAAGGGTCCATTGAGGATGCAACATCAAACTCCTTGCTGACCCAATATTACCAGACCAAAGATTCAGTAGCTACAAGACAGAATTTCTCCATTGGTACCAGCTTGGCTAAAAGCCTTTTGGCACTGAGATCCTACATAGAAATCCTAATTCCCGGTACTACAGAAGAAGCACAGACACAGCTCTAATTCTACCAGTGCCCACAAGAGTAGGCAGCTTGATATGAAATAGAATAAATCATACAAATAAAAGATGCTTTGGAACAGTGAGTCCTCCTGCCACTGCACAGGACTAGTAGGGGGGATTTTGCAAAATTCAAAGAAAAAGGAAATAGATTGTCCAAAGAAGAAAGGAGGTTCAGGCCTGGGGTTTACCAGGTATAACTCAAACTACCAAATGCACCAGAGAGAGCCCAAGTGGTGCATGTGCCCACAGAGCTGCTGCACACACCTGCACACACACGCTCCCTGTATCAGTCTGCACAAGCCATGTTATTATTTGGATGTTTGTTTTCTTAACACCTGTCCCACCCCACAGCCACTGTCCTGAGAGAGCTGCACAGCTTTCTCCACATACTGGGACTTTGCATAACCCAGCTGAGGAGAGAACTGGGTTTGACTCCCATGAGAAACAAGCGGCTGTCTCCCAGGCCTGAGCACATGGCAATGGGATAAGTCACTGCGCAGCCCTGCAAAAGGTTCACAGGATGCATGTCCAGACTCTCGTGCTCAGAATGAGCTTTATTTGCTTTCCCAATCTGCCACTCCTCAGCACCCACCTTGGTTTTGCAGGGAGAAGCTTCTTCCTCACTTCTGTCCCCAAAACATCAGGCACTGCCACTTGAAAAAGCTATGTCAGCAAAGTAATACTGAGTGCCTAAAATCTCAGTGCGGGAAAGAGCAGGGGGCTGGGTGACAGCTGGGTGACATCCATGTCTCAATCTCACTGCCCAACACATAAGCTAGTTTATGCTAATTAAAAAAACCCATACCAAACCACACCAAATAAAACCCCCAAAACACTAAACTAATGAGATACAACACAGCCCTTGCATCATTTAATTTGTTTTGAAAGTCAAAGAGAAGCCTTAAAACTGCAATTTTTTCTGTCTCAAGCCACAGTGTACCTAGGAAATACCAAGGGCCACCTCCAGGGTAGTGCCAACATGGCCCACCAAGATGACCTAGCCCTGAGCAGCAAGGTTAGAAGCCAGCCTGTTGACCTGGGGACAGTGGTTTATTCCTGGACCTCCTTTATTTATCAGTATAATTCAGCCTTTGTAACACCTTCTGAATGGTCAACCATCAGAAACCAGCACTGATTTCAAGGTAAGATTCTGCCAACACCCTTCTTGCACAGGGAGACAAATAACCAGGTACTGCCGGGCATCGACAGAAAAAAATACAATACATCACTTTATAATAGCTACTGTGCATGAAATCACTATGTGATATTACAAAAATCAATCTCTATACATCGTTACATTATTTGTTAAGCTGTGAAGTGCATAAACAGCAGTTTCACACTGTTTGCCTGTTGCATTCTCTTTATTCCAATGCAAGATCTGCTTCTTAAAGCCCATAATTCATCAACTTTATTACACTCAAGACATTGACTTATCTTTTCCATCAGGCATAAGGAAGTGAACCATTCATCCTTTATGCAGTTGTGTGCTCTTACAGCATCTTTTTTTTAAAAAAAAGTGTACTTGGTTGTATTCAAGATAATTGAGAGCTCAAAGCCAGGTCCCTTCAATCTAGGGTTGAACATTAACATTTCCTGCAAAGATGCAAGGAGGCTGTGCTACTGACAGAGCTACTCAGAAAGTGCAAATCAGGAGCAGATGCTGCCTGCAGCAGAAAGTCACCAGCGAGTCCAGGGCTGTTTTGACTTCTGATGGAATGACAGCCAAAGGTGAGACCTTGGGGATGGTTCTACAACTGAGTACAGCAATTTCACGACTATAAGGCACACCCTTTTGACTAAAATTTTGATTAAAACCCAGAAGTATGCCTTATAATCTGGTGCACCTTATATACAGACAAAGTTCAGAAATTTGCCAACCCAGAAGTGCGACCGTGAGAGCCAGCAGCCACCTGGGGCTGTGTTTAAAGGCTGTGCCGATCCGTGAAAAATGTTTGCAAATTGAGCACCTGCCAGTAAACCCCACGATCGCGTGATTCTGTTACTAATTTGTTATTTTGTTGCGCGTGGATCCTCTCTAGGAGAAAAAAAAAGTGTCCCTTATAGTCCGGTGCGCCTTGTATATGGACAGGGTTTGGAAATTTGCCGACAACCTGGAAGTGCGCCTTATATTCCAGTGCATCTTATAGTTTTGAAATTACTGTATATTTAAGGATTTGGGGTTTTTTACTCATTATAAAGATGTTGGAGGTCACTCCTAGTCAAGCAGTTAATATTCAGTTATTGGGTGCATAATACTTTTCTCTACACACCCAACAGTGCAATGTACTGCAGGGTGAGCATGCCTGAAAGCAAACACAGAGTGCCCAGACGAGCTGAGGCAGTGCCCCTGCATCTGCAAGTGAATACAAGACTCCATTAAATTAATAAGTTTGTTGTATTGGAACTACAGTGCTGAGAGCTGGAATTCCTCATACAACTGGCCCATGTGGAGGGATGTGCCTTGCTGAGCAGCCATGGAACGTCCCAGTGCTCTCCATGTGGCTCAGCAAACATGGGTTAAGCTGGGCTTGCAGCACAGATGTTCTGCTTAAAGCACAGCAGTGGGCATCAGTTCACTGAGGAGAGCTGCCCAGCATTACTAGCCCAGGCACAACATTTGCTCTTGCTGCAGAAGACATTCCAATTATCCTTTTCCCAGATAGCACCTACCTCGGAAGCCAGGATTCCATTAATTGTGGTTTACATTAACAAATATGAGGTAACAGCTTGGCTTTCCTCTATTCATTTACTGGCAAAGGATAAACTCCAGGGCTTTGCAACTTCCAGGGCAGAGTAAGCAATGTACTACTGAATGACTTGTTTGTAGTGAAATTATGCCCTTATAAACTGCCCTTGCATTCCTGAGACATTCAGTGGCTGCACAACACATCCTGCTATAGCCATACCTGACAACAAAATGACAGGGGGTGAGCGCTTGGAAAAAAAGTGGTCATAAAAAAAATCACAGGTTTTGTATGAAGTGTACATCTACGGGCAAAAGGTGCCTTTTAGTGCAGGACATTTTGAAGAAGTCTTCAGCAGTGTCCTCACCATCTGCTTTGGGAGGCTCTGATTTCCAGATGTTTTCTGCAGGATACAGCAACTAGGAGCTTCTACACCTAATAAATCCCAATATTCTCCTTAAAAACCATTGGTATCTTTGCAATACACAGATTACACTGAATTTCCTATCAAAAGAACAAACTTTCAGCTATGTTTCAAAACCCAATCCTCCACAAGTACTCCCCTTACCTGTTTTCAGTGGCTGTTTTATCTTTCCATTCAGTTTTCACCTGAATGCATTTTGTTTAACTTAATAAAAGGAAGTTTCAATAAATGGCCCTGTTTCATCCATTCTCAGGGATATCAATAAATGAGGCAAATCTTAGTAGAAATAAGGAGGCCAAGGAAAAGAAAAAAGTAGGTGAGTTTTGCAGTTTCATTCTCTCAGATAACAGTAGTCTGCAGTAATGTATGCAAGAACAACGGTATTGACTTGTAATCCATTATGAACCAAGGTGTTAGCTTTGCTGCACGGTCTTGCTTTCATTTTTTTAAGATTTCCCAGTAGCTTTTAGTACTTTACATCTTCATTAAAGGATTTTAAAAGCAAGGATCCTTGCTTACATTTGAAATACTTTCCTGGTGCTGTGATGAAGCACAGCCACTTGCTAATGGATTTCTGAATGCCATTTTCATTATAATATTTTTATAAGACCCCTCTCTTCCTCTATTATTACATTTGCTTTTGTAAAATGGTTGAGACTGCTCATCACGTACTTTAGGTCCTTTAAATATAGTTCCTGTTTACTATCATGGGAGATAGTTGGTATTTTATTCATATAAGAACAAAGCCATATTCCAGTTTGTATTTGGCAG
>VRYO01002114.1:2496269-2583865 GCA_009812075.1 Sialia sialis | reverse complement strand
GGCTTATATTCGGGTGCGGCTTATATATGGACAAATCCCGTGGTCTTCCCAGCTACCCGGAAGTGCGGCTTATATTCAGGTGCGGTTTATAATCGTGAAACTACTGTATATTAATGTAATATTGGCTGAGGCATTAGGCAATGCAGACCTCATATTTGTAAGTGTCCAGGGTTCCATAATTCCGTAATTCCATAACAATAAAGTCGACTGCATGGGATAAATGGTGTTTAGGGCAGCTGAATTATTGAGAACCTCACTGTGGTCTGCCTATGAGTGAAGGAGGATGGAGCACTGCAGTGTCCCTGCCCACCCAGAGACACCTGAGGCAGCTCCTGCTCTGAGCTCTGAGTTGCTAGGACACAGTTGTCTTAGTTAAGGCGTTTTTGGGCCATTCCCCATCCCCAGGTAGGAATATCTCCCACTCAGACATCCCTGCTGGTTTACAGATATAAAGACGCTCTTTATTTAAACCATCGAACCACAAACCTGACTCCAGTCCAGCAAGACTCCACCAGCCCAAAAGCCTCTCCTGGGGCTGCCTTGCTCCATCCCATTCAGGCAGCCCTGCAGCTCAGGGGCTGAGGGCTGGGAACCCAAACCTCCCTGATCCACACAATGGCCAGGAGCTGTGAACAACTCCTCCACTGCTGCAGGTCCTGTTTGACTTCTTGGTGGCTCCTGCAAGGTGTCCACTAACCACTTGAGAACAGTGTTGGATTCTCTCCTGACCTACTTCAAAACAAAGTGAGGAGGCAATCGAGCTGGTTATAACACCAGTATTTCAACAGCAGGTTCTCTGCCACTGTCCTTTAAGTAAGACCTGACTTTTGCTCCTTGGATATAATTCTCCAAGTTTATGTCAATAGAGATGCACTTGTACTTTAATAAGAATAATCTAAAATGAGCATGGCTCCTGGCTGCCCAGGACAACGAGCAAACCTATGAAGAATGACTGCTTTATATACCAGTAATGTTAAGATACAGAGGTTTATTACAGAGCTTTTGCAATGTTTCTTTACCAGTGTTTTTCACTCATTTTCTGCCCCAGTATGTCAAGCTGACTTAGAGGCTCAGGATTTGCTCCAATGGGTAGAAGTCAAGGAAAGAAAAGCATTTCTTGAGATTGATGAGTGTTATATTCTGCCTTAATGCATCTTTTAGCTGACCTGTCAGAAATATTTCAGACCTATATATCCTGAAAATCTTCTTGCAGTTCATCTGTGATATTTGTGCTGATAGCTTTCCTCTCTTGGACCAATGCTAACAATGCTTTATAGAATTCCTGCATAGTTAAAAGCAGGTGCTACCCTCATGAGGATGATGAATCCCACATGTTGAATGTGCCAAAGCAAGAACAAAAGAGCCAGAGTCATGAGCTCAAGGTCTGTTGACAGGCAAAAGGAAATGGAAAAAATAGCAACAGAGGCATCTAATGACAGCACTGGTATTGCTTCCTTTACCAGTCCCTGCATTATCTATTGAAGCTGACTAGTTTTTATTTTGGTGGGGGAGATTAGGGTGGAGAGGTTTAGCAGGTACAGAGTCTGCAAGAGTTTTTACAGCAGTTAGGATGATGAGCACAGGGTTCAGCTAGAGCTGGTCTGGTGCCATTGCAGTGCAAACAGAATGAACACATCCCTGAACAATTCCAGGTGTGTAATCCCATTGCTCCAAAGAGTGGGTGGTGGGCCTTAAGAGCAGAGGGAAACTGGACCCCGAAGGGACCTGGAAAGTACCTGACCAGGGCAATGTTTTCCAGTGGCTGAGCAGCTGAAAGAGATGAAGAGGGCAGAAAGGCAGGGGGAGACAAAGTACACACCAGAAGGCTGATTTCCAATGCTAAACACTGCCCACCTCACTGAACTCTCATTCCTACTGGGATTTGACCTAGTCTTTCGTTTGTTTGATATTTCCCTTGCTACACCCCTTTTTACACATTTCTGTCCAATTTGCATTACTTATCATTTGCACACCTTGAACTTGCTGCAGCTCCACTGAGACAGTTGGCTTCCTCCCACACACCAGAGAACTGGAAAGCAATTGGTATTTTGAACACATTTCCTCCTGAGCTCCTGATGGGAGGATGATTTTCTGTTGTTTGACAAAATCCAGTTGATTCTTAACCTGGAACTCAAGCCTAAGACATATTTCAAAAGTATTACTGAGATACTAAGAGACCAGAGACAAAGACAGAAGACAGCAGAGTTAGAAAATTTATATTTACTGAAAGTGTGGCTGGCTTTCAGTAGCTCTGGACACACAGGAATGTGTTCTGGTGAGGCTGCATAAGAGAGGAAATTGAAATTCAAACTGTTCATCTTTAGATTGTCAACTCAGACTGGGTCACGATTTATTTGCTGATAAAATAAATCTATCTTCTAGAAAGAGACAGAAAGGTATTAGCATCTGTCAGCACTGATAAATTGTATGAATGACTTGCAAGTGGGACAATTTAGAGAGTTTTTTGACTGCACTCTGTTGTTCTTCAGCAGAAAGAATGGGGACCAAGTCGCCATTGGTGCTTGCCAAGGACTTTATCAGATCTGGATGGGTCTGAGACTCATTACTGACTCTGATGCTGGCACCAGAGCCAGGACTGGAGATCTCATAGACCCTCAGTGCCAGCTCTCCCCAGATGGGCAGCAATTCTCACTCCTGCAAGCTGCCTTCATTTTCAGACCCTTTCCACCAATGGATTTGGTCAGAGGATCACCCTTACTTCCACAAAATAGAGACAGATTCCTTTATAGAAGTAAAATAGTTATTCAAAAATGATGGGGCAGAACAGGCTGTTTAGACAAGCTTGGCAAGCTGGACTGTCTCCCACGCAAAACACAATTGCCTGTGTTTTTCACCAGCCACAGCAGAATGCCTTCCTTACCAGATTAATAAGCACATGCTAGTTAAACAGACACCATTCTGAGGCACCGTAGGAAGCAAAAATGTAAAAGCAATTTTTTGCCAAGCATTTGTTCCAAAAGAAATCTGCTGTTCAATGCAGACTGCCTGGTTTTGGCTCTTCTGATGCCTCTGGAGTGGCTTGGGGTTGGTGGGTGAGCTAGGTGGAAAGGAGGGTGGTTCCTTCAAATGCTGCTGTGGCTGTAGGTCAGTTCATTTAGGGCAAAGACAGGCTGGAAGTGTGTTGGTGTGGCATTTTTGCTGCAAAGCCATTCTATACCTATTTCAGCAGCCAGTCTGGAAACACCTTGGAGCTGGTGGTGTTGCACAAACTGTAGGGATGAATCTCCTGTCTCACATGAGCACTGCTACAGGCATGGGACACTTGATTTCAATAAGAGCAGAGTGAAATGGCTCTGCATTTCCCCCTCTCTGGAGGGGATGCAGCTGCTTGGACTTGCAGCTGTAATCCTGTCCTGAGACAGGAATGCGTGTTCCAGCAGCCTGGCCTAATAGAGGGGTTAGTGCCCCCTTCACAGCATTCCCTTTCCCTTCCTTCATCCTGCACCTGCAGCTGTAAATTCCTGCTCCAGTGAAGAATTGTCAAGATTAGAACCTTTGTTTAAGGCACACATGCCCAGATATTTTCTTTGGAAAGTGGAGCACCTGACAGGTCATTTTCAAAAGGGCAGTTGTTTTGGGTTTGTCTTATAACATCACCTGGAGGTATTTCCTAATTTACAGCATATTAAAACCTAGGAAGGGGAGGGACAGGAGGTAGGTAAGGATATCCTCAGCTTCCCCCCAACATGAGTGATCATTAGGATGAATTTTCCAGAGCCCATCTCGGGGTTGCTCTGACTCAGGCAGTGCTCTCCAGGATGCTCCTGCCCCATCTCTCCCAGTGCTCTGCCTTGGCAAAACCAAACTGTGTGGCCAAGAAGACTCCCAGCCACCACAAGGATGCCTGGCTGGGTTTTTAGAGCTGCCACAAGGTGGTGAGGTGCTACAGCTTCCCAACCAAGCAGCAATAATTTGTTTTGGTTTAGGTTTGATTATTTTTTCCTTAAGGAACCAAAAATTAGTGACAGTCTAACCACTGAAACAAACACTAAATTTGGTTTCACTCAGAAACTCGCCACTGAATGCTTTAGTTTGCATAATTATAGTTTTAGCAATTCTATAAACAAAACTAGACCTTATAAAGACATGTATGTGACACAGCTTTACAGTTAATCTAAAAACTTTTACAGTAGGAACAGAAGCGTTTTGATTCTCATGCATCTCTATATAAATAAAAGGTCTGAATCTTTGTAGGGAGTGTCCAAAAATTAGTTTATAGCAGGTTTGGGGGTTTAAAATTGTTCTATGGTTCTCTAAGTGAGGACAGCCTTCCCTAAAGACAAATTCACATATACCAGCCATCAGCCCAATCTTTTCCAGTGCCTGGAGCCTTTGGCATTATGTATGAGATGATTGACTGAATGGTTTAAAAACTGGTTTTTGTCAGTTTTCAGTGGCATTTAGCACCAGCACATCCCATTGGTATCAACACCTCGGGATTCAGGCCTTAAACGAAAACAACTAAGGAAAGAAACATTTTCTCCTCAGTTCCCTTATTTGAAGCGTAAAATTTTTAAGATCAAAGCCAACCTATTCTGTGTGAACTCCCCTACAGTGTTTTGGCTCAGGAATGTAAAAGCAGGATTATTATTCTATTTTTTCAAGTATCTTGGCTGGATTTCTGCGCATCTCCTATAAGTGGCTTTTACTGCAGAACAGTCTGATCTCTTTTCTGGCAACTTTTCTCTAAAGCTTCATCAAGTGCTGCCATTCACAGCCTGGATTGACTCAGAACTTTGCCTGTGGAGGTGTGGGAGTGGCAGGAGAGATGTTCTCAGGGAATGTCAGGACCTCCAGCCATCCTGGTGGGCTGTGTGACACCCAGCACACAGTGACATAGTGGCTGGACATCTGCTCCCCAGGCTGGGCTGAAACAGGGCTCAGAAATACTGCTGGGTCACATTTTACATATGCACTTTCTCCAAGATAGCTTGATAAGATTTTCATCTTATCAGGAGAAGCTTGGTACAGCCAATGCAAATTACATACTCATCTTCCTGCAGCAACAAAAGGAGAAAATAACAGAATAAGGGATTGGGTGTTTATTTGGCTTCTAGTGTAAAGTGTAAGTGGCTACCATAGTGATGTGAAGCAGATTTTAATATTTCTTGTAGTTTAGCAGATAATCAACAATGGCAAACATTGCTGCCTCACATGCAAGGCAGCGTGGGGAGCAGGTGAAAGCAGGAGCTGGAGATACCTTAGGTGATGACAGTGGAAAAGCCTGATGCAAATATCCAGTGAGATGCTCCAAATCACTTGAGCCTTACTTCGGGAAGAGCTTCTCAGTCCCTGCAGAGGCCAGAGCTGCAAGTCTGAATGAGGGAGTGAAGGCAGAAACACCCAGCACAAATCAGATCACAAGCCTCTCACTCAGGGCTCCTCAGCTGAATGTGAGTGTCGGGGAACAACACAAGATGGCTCTGCTGAAGGCTGCAGTGGCACTGCCACAGTATTCACAGGAGCTGCTTGCAGAATTTCTTGTCTCCTTTCCACCTTTTATCCTTAGGAATAGTGTTCTTAATGAATCTTTTCTTTTATAAATGTTCTTCATTATCTAAATTGCTTTTTGTCTTTCAGTTATCACTGCCTCTTCTTGTAGGCGGTGTTCATAGAACTTCTTCCAGGCAGAGAAAAATGATGAGTAACCCTTTGTTTGCCTTTCCATCTTCTCTTGATTTTAATAAGACATGAAAGGCAAAAATCTGAGACATCTGTTGTTTCTTTCAGGCATTTCCACAGAGACATTAGATAGCATTTCAAGCACTCAAGTGACAAAACAAGTCACCTTGTGAGAACACTCTGATTTATTAGATTGTTTCATTGCACTAGTTTTGTACAATGTAGAAAATAACTTTCCTCGCTGAGACTCCCTCCATTTTGTTTTGCATAAAAGTGTACTTTATTATAATTGTTGTATATTTATTATATATGAGTAATGATACACTTGATATTTGGAATGTGAAGGAAGTCAGTTAAAACTAATGCAATTAAGCCAGAACATAACTGATTGATTAGCCCAGAGATCTGGCTAATGCCTGATTTGTCATCTATTTTAATTAAGAAACCTTAGGGTAGAAAAATTATACAAAAATCAAAAACACTGGCAGAGTGAGAATACAGAAGACACTGGAGTGTCCTGTTGACCAAAAGGCTCCATGGGACCAATCGCTTGTGGATGCATACACTGTATTCCACTTTCACTGTCTGTGATTCTTGGTTTCAAACTCTGGTGGGAACTTGCAGCTTTTTGAAAGGCCATTTAATGGCTGAGAAGCCACAGAGCAAACCCAGCTCCAGCTGACCCATGGCTCAGCCTCACACCAATGTTGCCCTGCGTGGGCTCCAAGAGCAGGGAGTTCTCTTCAATTTTAACATTTTGGGCCAAGTTTAGTACCAGTAAATCTGCACTGAGAGCAGTTTTTTATCCTTCCTGAGCAGCCCCTTTATAAGCTTCTCAGGCTTTCTAGTTCAAGATTCATTACATAATTTCTGTATCTGTTTATAGCACAGCCAGGAGCAGTGCTTGTGTGAGCTGTAGGGAGCTGGCCTGTGGCACTGTAAATCAGCAAAATCAAGTGCTGCAAAGGATGTATTTCTCTGCTACCTGATGATGTACAGTTGGGCAACTGGCAGAAAGTTTGTGTGATATTTTTATGGAAATAAATTGGGTTACTCCTTGGTCCCTTTACCTCGGCATCATTGAAGGTCTTCCAGAAATTTTGGTTTAAGCTGGTGAGAATCCTTATGGCAACTTTGAGGTTTGTCCCTAAATTCTTACAAAGAGCCCAATTTTCTGCTGATAGAGTTCCACAGCACACAATAACACCATGGTGATTTTTATCAGCAAAATACCTGGCATAATTATCTTAGTGTAGTAAGTGTGGTCAAGTGGTGTAATGTAATCCAACACCAGCTAAAGAATGCATGTGACAGCTTTGTTTTGCAAGAAGGGAGTAGAAAGGCTTGTTGGAAGGAGAGCCCAAATGCCTTTTAATTCAGGGAACTAGCATCTGACCCTAATTATGTGGAAAAATGGAGGTAGTGCAAGCACCAGAAAAGGGACAAGTCTGCAACAGGAACAAAAGCATCAACTGCTGTTGAGCTGTATGCAAAGTTCAACTGAGAGGGGGAGAGAGACAGACAAAGTGGCTCCAGTTGCACATAAATACGAGATGGAAAGTGTGTTGAGGAAGCAGGGCAATGGGTTATTTTTCATAAGCTGCAAAATTGCTTAATAAAAGTGAGATGACTTGCCCTTTCTGTAGAAATTAATTATGACGGCAACTTTGCAGAGCAGCATAATAAAGATGTATGCAAAATAACAGTGGCATTGAATTCAAAAGCCATGCATAATGAATGGTCTACTAAGATGCTTATGATCAGTACCAAAAGACCTTGACTGTTGTATAGTAACCTATTTAGGTTACTAACTAACTGATTTTATTATTTAGTTTGAAATGATGTGAGTTGTTTATCAAAGTATGAAATAGCACTGCAGGCTCCAGGAATAACAACAACAGCCTCCCCAGTGATAATGATGAATCAGGGTCCCCCAATTCAGGAAAGGGTCTGGAAAGTGACTCAATTTCTACCTCTCCAAAAGCATCGTATTTGTGTTTGGCAGGCTGGAAGCATGGGAGATCTCACTACTGAGCTATTTGTTATCTCTAAATATGTGTCCTTGCAGGTGTTGGCAGATGTTCACACCTCAGAGGGTGAAATCCACCACCTGTCTGTGCCTGAAGATAGAGGAGACACCCATTTCAACCAAATTATATGAGGTGAGCATCCATAAAGTAAATTGAACTGCTAGGAAGGGTGAGTAGATTTAATTTGCCTAGTTATATTTTACAGTTGCAAATTTAATATCCAGGATTGTCAATTACGGTACAATTAGAGAATTTAGAAATGCCATGAGAAATACTTCATCTTCCTCTGATTTATCCCCAATCAATTTGTGGCTTTTTGCTGTGCAGAGACAGACATGTTTACCATCCTAGATGGAGGTGACTAGCAAAGATCATGCTAGTGTCTCTAATCAAATGGTTAAAGTTTTTCAAATGAATCTGTATTATCTGAGATTTTTTTTTATCTTTAATCATACTTATACTCCAGTTTGAATGTGTGCTGATTAGTTAGTTTCCATCTTAGGGAGACAAGAAGTGCTTATATTTATCCTGATATATTATGCTGGTCATTATTCAGCACTGATTGGTTTGATGGAAAAATATACATTACCTCAGCAAGACAAGCTGCTTAGTCTTATTCATCGTGTTAATTAGATGTTCGAATAGCTATTGCCACTTTTTATTTTTTCACCCTATTGATAGTTGTTTATCTGCGCAGCGATTATGTAGTTTATTTTTTCTTGTCCCCCCACTTCTCATAAAATCTGTCTGCTCTGAAAGTAGTAAACATATGGCTGTAGCTGTGCCCTGAGGGTATGCTGAGCCTGCAGTCACAGCTCTTTCCAGCAGGTAGCTCTCCTCAACAAGAGGGTGATGAATCCTCAGGAGCCAATTCAGGCTTGGCAGGGACTGATGGATTGCACTGCTTCCGAAAGGAACGCCTTTCTCTCCCAGCCAGAGGGGTCCTCTGCTCCCTTCCTCGCTCTTTGTTGTTGGAGATGTTGGCAGTTAATTTATATAAAATATATCAACTGCCTTGGTACCCATTAAAAGGTCCTGGTAAATTTTATCCCAAAATGAGGAATGGGAATAGATAGATAGATAGATAGATAGACAACAACCAAATCAAATTCCTGACTGTTGTACCTTTTTGATAAGGTACCAAAACTTTTACTTCTGCATGCCCAGTTACGAGTGTTGTTATGCTAAATAGCTAATTTATGAGAAAGAAAAAATTGTAAGGATTTATAGATAAAGTTTTACTTTAAACTTTAAACTTTACTGTCTCTAGGTGGTCCCAGGACAAAATTGTTCATAGACATGGTAATTGTTCCAAATTTTATTATTCAAAATTTCCAAATTTAAAAATCCTATTATGTTGCGAATTCCTAGGTCTTCACTTCAGATCCTACGAATTTAAGAGTTATGTGATTAATCACTGCAAGCAATGATCCAGTTTGCCATTCTGGGATATTTTCAACTTGCCAAATCCATCATTTGACTACTCATCAAAGCCCCATCCAAGAGGTGAACCATGAAAAAAGTTGAAAAAATGATATGCAAGCAGGTACAACAGCCTGAGTTACACACACATGTTGGAAACTGATCATTTGCATCAGGTTCAAGCATTAGTCAGAATAACAGGAGGTGTCCAACATCTCACTAAGACCTATCCCAAAGTAATGCAAAGTTAGAACTTCCAGTATTTTTTCTTTTCTTTTTTTTTTTTTTAATTTTTTTTTTTGTTATCCTGCTTTATGTGACTGATGGCTGCTGTGTAATTGAGAATACCACACAGATTCTCATCCATTGCAGCTATGAGTTGGTGGAATCTAGAGGTGTGATGAATCGATCTGAATTTTGGCCTCCCAAAGGACTTTGATTATTAGAAATAGAGTTAACTTTTCAGCTATCTCCTAACTTAGAAAAATATGAGCAACAATTGCTTAATATATGATTATTATGATTACTATTCTTCTTCTTCTTCTTCTTCTTATTATTATTATTATTATTATTATTATTATTCCTACTACTACTTCTATAATAATAATAAATAATACTGTTGCTGTGATAGTCCTATTCTTGCAACCAATATGGTCTGGAACAAGGAGATCCTTGTTTTTAAATGCTGACTTTTCAAGGTATTGTAACTGGATGTAAATGTAAGTGAATAAAAACAAAAAGAAAAATTATGAAGCCCTAATATAGAAATTATGGAAGTTAATTCTTTTGATGTGGACATATTGCTTTAACTTGAGTAAATAAGTAAAATAATGGAAGAATTGACTTGCTGTCTTTGCAGATATCAAAGGGATTTTATGCCCTGTTCTGGCTGCACACAACAGACAGAACATTGTTGGAGGATGAAAATGTCCGGGGCCTTGGCACCGTGCAGGGATAAGCAACCCTACAATGACTCTTTTGCAAATCCTGCTATTACACTGCAGAAAGGAAATTGGTTTGGAAATGAAAGGGAATGATATCAGCAGTGGGAAGAGGGACTTGGAATGAGACCTGTGGCTGAAGGGAAGCCAACAAGGCAGCCCAAGAAAGGGCACTAAAGAGTAAAACACTGGCAAAAGTGCTCTGACTTAAAGTGGGGGCTATTCAAAACTAAGGTCCTCCCAGAACTCCAAGGACCTAAACAGGACCTCTGTGTTCCTCCCAATGGAAGCATTTATTGATGTGTGGTTTTATTTGCAGTTTTTACATTCAGCTTCTGGTTACAGACAGATTCTGGCTGACTCTTTTCCACTAGGCTGAAAAGCCCTCAAGTATTGATATTGCCATAACCAAATAATTTGTTTCCTTTTTGCTCAATTGAAAAGATCAAGGGTTTGAGGTCTCTCATTGCAAAGCACTCTCCTCAAACCTTATGCCATTTTTTTTCTCGTGTGCTTTCTCTGTAAATTTTTTGTACCATTTTTTTAAGAACTGGATACAGAAAATTAATTTTGGTCTAGCCAGTATTACGGAAGAAACTTTTTACCCTGCTGACAGCATACCCCCATTCTTTTGCTGCAGCACCTTAGTGACAGCACTTACATAATTACTTGTACTTTGTCTCTCACTATCCTCTACAGCACCTTCGTTTTGCAAGGTCATTTCCCATTCTTTGCCCAACTAGGAGCATGAATTCTTAACTTTGCATTTGGTACAGTTAAAGGTGTGTTGTGCTGACTAGTTCAAAATAAGCTGACTTGAACTTGCCTCCTTTGCCTTACGTGGAGCATACCACGCTTCTGAGACATCAGCACAGCTCATGTGGCTCTCGTGGCTTCTTTCCAGGATGCTACACGTGTCATTAACTACCTGTAGGGCAGAAAGGGCTGCAAAGCATCAATACAGAATCTCTTCGTGTTTTAAAGGTTTACTATGTAAAAATGAGGAAAATAGAGGGGAGGAAGGAGGCAGGAGGACTGAGGAACTGTTTGTAACAGGGTCTCTTTCCTTTCACTCTCTGGTATTTCTAATGAATGTTGCCACATCTGTGTGTTGTGACCTGCCTGCCCAGAGTGTTTGCCAAAGAAGGAGGGAGGGAGGGAGGTGTATGAACTGTACCTTTGCCCAGGCCAGTCCCAAGATAGCTGCTGCTCAGCTGACTGCTGCTGGAGCTCAGCAAAATGTACAAACAGAAACAAACTGCATTGCACTTACTTTCAGCCTTGGGGTAAGCTGGGTAAGGTAACCATTTTAATAGATAGATTACCACTGGATCCCCTCCTTTTTTAAGAAAGGGATCATCAGAGAATAGCAGAGAGAAGTGTGTTCTTTTGAGGTGAACACAGCAGGTCAAAGCCCTCTGCCCTAATGTTGTTTCAGTTTCCTTAAAGTGCTAGACAGTGGCATGCAATTGTTTCCCTTGGATCCTCACAGTAATCCAACCTTCCAGTTTTGGTTTTTTTAACCTTTTAGCTTTCTTTGTACCAAGGCACCCAAAGGGCTGTTTTATGTCCCCACTGCTCCTCTGTGCAAGGGATCCTCAGTGGAAAGCTGTGTGCAAGCTCTGCATTTTTGACATATCAAAAATGCAGCAACACACCAGCAGCTGTGGGGAGGGTGCAGCAGGAGGGCTTCATCCCAGTTCTTGGGGGACTGACACTGTGAGACACCCTGCCTGGGGTCTGCAGCAGGACCTGGACAGGCTGGAGAGATGAGCCAGGACCAAGAGCATGACGTTCAACAAGGCCAAGAGCAGAGTCCTGCACGCTGGCCACACCAGCAGAACACGCTGGGAAAGAGGCTGGAATGGGTGGAAATGGACCTGGGGGTGCTGGTCAACACCAGCCAAGAGGGCATCCTGGTACACTGTGACAGCAGCACCAGGGAAGAGATTCTTCCCCTGTATTTGGCACTGGTGAGACCACACCTTAAGTGTCATGTCCAGTTCTAGGCCCATCAAATCAGGAAGGACGCTGAGGTTCTGGAGCAAGTCCATGGAAGGGCAAAGCTGGTGGAGGGTCTGTTATAAATTTGAACTCACGCTTTTACTGAGTTGCAATGCCAATGGGAATTCAATGATTAAATGAGCAAGCAATAGCAGGCAAGTACAGCGCTGGGTGTGACTGGAGAGTCTCCGCTCCCACACAGCCAACGAACAAAAGTTCAATTCTCAGTCCTTTTTATCCTCTTACTCTTCCGTAAAGACGTCAGTCTACTGATGTATTTTGCAGATGCGCACCTTGTTGTTAGGAGGCTTCTGTCTTCTGGTGGTCTTGGGAAAAGGCTCAATGTTTCTTCCTCAGCTTTTGAACAATGGGCTAAAAACAACTTTTCCAAATATGGTTAGACCACTTTTCTGACAAGCTCAGGGGCCCCAACATGACAGCTTTATGTTTTCCTGCTCTTTACACAATTCTTATCAATTGATGAACAAACGATTCATGCAAGTAATTTATTACAGGTCTAGAGTACATATATAGAGAAGTTGAGGAAGCTGGGGGTGCTCAGCTTGGAGGATGCTCTGGGGAGACCTTCTCACTCTGCAATGCCCTGAAAAGAGGTTGGGTCAGGTTCTGCTCCCAGGAAACCAGCAGCAGAGCAAGGGACCACCTTCTTAAGGCAGGGGAGGTTTAAGTTGGACACTAGCAAGACTTTCTTCAGTGTCTAAAGAGCTGCCCAGGGATGTGGCGGAGTCACTATCCCTGGAGGCATTCAAGGAAAGTCTGAACTGAACCTAGTACTCAGTGCCGTGCTGTGGTTGACACGGATGTGCTCGGTCACAGGTGGTTGGGCTGGATGACCTCAGAAGTCTATTCCAGCCGGACTGATCTGCGAGTCCGCTCGCAGCCAGGCGGTCCGGGTCGGACCCCGCTCCAGCACAGCCCGCCGCCGGAGCTGCCTGCGGGCCGGGTACGCCGTGCCCGCACCCGCACATGCTCACTGGGGCGCCGCGGGAGTCTGGGCATGTGCAGAGCGGAGCGGGCCGGGCCGCTCGCCGCGCCCGCCGCGCCCCGGGGCTGCGGCCGCCGCCGCCCGCCCGCTGCCAGGTGAAGCCGCGCTCGCCGGGGCGGAGCGCAGCGGGGCAGCCGTCGGCCCGTGGCGGCGGCGGCGGGGCAGGATGAACAGCTCCGACGAGGAGAAGCAGCTGGAGCTCCTGGCCAGCCTGAAGGACCAAGGTAGGGGCGGGCGGCGCCGCCTCCGGCGCTGGAGAGAGCGGCTCCCCCCGCTCCGCCGCGGGCCCGGGCTCGGCCGGCGGGAGCGCGGCCGCCGCGGGGCGAGGGCTCCGCGCCCGCCGGGACACGGGGCGCGGCGGGGCGGGCGCGGCCTGGGCGTCCCCCGGCCCCGCTCCCAGACCCCTCGCTGTGCTCGTGCGGAGGGAAATAATAAAAGCCTTAATGAAATAAAGCAGGGGAGTGGAACGTGTTGGCTCTTCCCCATGTGGGCGGCTGCCTCGCCGCCCCGCAGGTGCCCGCTGTGGCTGCAGATGGGTTGGACCTGATGCTCTTTTGCAGCTGACAGCGGCTGTGCGTCGCGGGGGCCGATGGCGGGAGGCGGCGGTGCCGCAGCACATGGGCCTGGCTGCCTCGGCCGGCGCTGCCCTGGCACCTCCGAGGCAGGAGTGACAGGCTGTCCCTCCGAGGAGCTGAGCCTAATCTGCCCGTGTGTCCCATGTCCCGCTCCCTGCTGCAGCGTGCCATCCTAGCCCGACCCACCAAACACCTGCCGTGGCGCTCCCCAGCAGCCCGAAAATTTCCTGCTGCTACCAGGGCTCGTCCTGATGCTCTCGGTTTCTGTAGCACTTCAGTAGTTCCATCCTGGGCCGGTTTGGTGCCGTGTGAGAGTCACTTTCAGTGCTTTAACAGAAAGCCTGCTCAGTTTCATGAGTGCATAGCCTGACTCAGAATCTAGAACATTGTAATATTTATTCTTCTGCAGGTAGGCGCATGGATGAGTTTAGGTGCTCATAAGTAATTTTCAACTCCCCTATGGTCAGTCTGTCCCTGAGCCTTCGTTCATCAAGAAAACAAAACTTAGTAAGATAGGCACATTCAAGCGTTTCAAGATGTGTTTGAATGGTGAACATGTTCCTGTGCACCAGGCGGTCAGTGTTGCCTCCTGTGCAGGAGGTGAGAAGGAGCCACGCTGGAATCCACATCTGGTGATTGCCACAGCTGAGCTCTCCTGGCCTCCTGTGAGCTGGGAAGGGGCAGTTTGGAAAGCACCTCTTGGACAAAGTTGTGTAAAAGTGAAATTGCAGGGGTTCATCAGTGCCCATTTTTCTGTCATTCGCTCTGACCATAAATGTGCTTCATCACTTTTGCTGTGTAGCAGAAGCTTTTCTTAACCAAGTTTCATTTGGATATGAATGGACTGTTTATGACCTGCTTTGTCACTTTTTTTGGCTTTTTCCTGAATGCCCAGGTTTGGAAATTCATGATTATCATCAGCACAAGATAGAATCTGCCTTGGAAGAATTCATTAGGTATAAAATGATAATCTTGCAGCTGTGTGTTTTGATAATCTGAGACCAAAAAATAAAGCTCAAAATCTGGTTCTCTTGCTCACTGACTGCTTCCTTCCAGTACTGTTGCGTCCAGGAGAGCATTTGTGAAAGTGACAATAATAGGTTTCAAAAATACAAGTTTGTGTTTTTCTTTAGAGAAAACTGAACCTGTGGGAGTTGTTTAGAGCGGGGCTTCAGTTCTGCTCTCTGAAAGTCTTCTCCTCCAGTGGGCTGGGTATCCTTTAATGCCTAAGGAAATTTTACAGGACTAGAGGAATTAGTTCAAGGGAAAGTTACTGTAATTTGAGGACTGGCTGTCCCAGATCCACCTGAGCTGCTGAAATAGAAGCTGAACTTGGCAGACCCAGCCCTGTAAAGTTGTGTTCTTGGTGGTTGTGCATCCTTAAACACAGGAGTTTTAGTGTGTTGTTCTTAGGCTAACATAAACTTTTGTGATTATATGGCTGGAGAGAAGGTTGTTTTATGTAGGCAAAAAGTTAGCCAGTGGAAAAAATTAAAATACTCTTCTGTTTTACGTCTAAAAATTTGAAAAAAATAGTAGCACACATAGTTAAATCAGTAGTTAAGTTGTGTTAACTGATAAGTCTGGTGCCTAAGAGTGAAAAACTCAAGCAGTGAAAAAGTAATGAGATAAATGAAATTATTTTAATAGTAAAATAAAATATATTGTTACTGTAGATAAGTAAATTTGCTTACTCTGTATTAACTGTAATTTGGAATAGATAGTGTTCCCTCCATTCTTACTGATAACAAAACAAGACCTTTTTAGATGCTACCAAGTTCCCTCAAGTAGTTTTACAATGGTATGTTAAACAGTCTCGTAATTTTCTTGTTTGTTTCTTCCAAATGTAGATACCAGTATTATTTTGGAAATAAATGCCATTGGTGGAAGGATTTGCTGGATCTGAATATTTGGAGTAACGGGTACTCATCCTATCTTTATTTTGTTCAGGGTGGTGTTCAGCTTCAGGTTTTCTAACCTTTTGATGTGTAGTCAGATTTCTGAAAAACACAAGTGGATTTGGAGAGGTTTCAGAAAATACTCCTTCAGTAGCTGTTGCCTAGGTTTGTTTTTCAGGATGTGTTTTTCTAGTCTTGAGAGACTTGCCTGGCCCCAGGGAAGTGAAGTGTCTGAGAAGTGGTGCTGTAGGTGGAGGGGAAGGCAGGTAGCAGCATCTGTGCCTGACTGCTGACACATTTCAACTGCTGCTGCTTCTGACCAAGGCCAGGAGATTGAACCTGAGCTGTTCTGGAGCTGCCCACTCCATTCTCAGTGGCAGCTGTGAAGCTCTCTGGGGCTTGGGCAAATTTGCTTGGCTGTTTGGCAGAGCTCTGAGCAGCAGTAAGGACACTGAAGCTGTCTGTGTGCAAGATACTCTTATCTTTCACCCATGCTGAATTTTCCAAGTCCTCTATTAGGCTCAGATACCTGATACTGATCATTGCTCCATTACCAAGTTTAAAGTGAGCATCATGAAGAAACAAGATCTCTGTATTGATGATATTTTGGACTTAAAAGTGTTGTTTGAGTTTTAATCCTCAGATAGGTTTCTGAAATGTCATGGTTTAATAAAGCAGCTTTACTATAAATATTACTATTGCCTAACTGTACTTTAAGGAATGTTTCCAGTGATTCACACTTATATTCCTATGGATAAGATTTAAACCAAAAAAAAGCAGTTTGGCAAAACTTTGTGTTACTAGTGGTTGGTTGTAGAACCTGGGGAATGATAGCAGACTTGACTAAGAGCTGAATCATAACAGTAGTTGATTACCTGCCTGGAAGATTGCCTTGTTTATCTTTGGTTTTATTGCCACTGCTGGTACCTTGCCCTTAAAGACAGAGTCATCTTCTGCAGTAGTCCCTTTTTTGTTCAGTTGAAAACAGGAGTCAGTGATCAAAGTGTCTGGATTTATAAACTAGCTAAAATTACACTTCAGTCATAGCCACATTGTGGTCACTGTTAAATTGCAGTGGTTAACAACTGCTGTTAACCACACATACACTGAAGGTATTTATATTGCCTGCATTTTTTTTCTTCATTTTCGAAAGGTCTGACTTTGCTATGTGTTTGTTGGCTGGATTTGATGAAGTGTGATGATTTCTGATCTCCAGTCCCAATCACTATGGCTCTGTGTACTTTTTTTTAAAAATCACGATCTATTTGATCTCTTAAACTTTTTCTTATAATGTCAGCACCTTTGAATAAGGGAACATCTTAGATGTATCTTCTTAGGAACAGACTAGATTGCCAGTCTGACAGCAATATCTCGAAGCAGTACCTTTTAAATGTGTGCTATTGACAAGCTCCTAATGTGGTCTGACAAATTTATTGTACTTTGTGGCAGATGGGTAATTTTTATGGACAGAGGGATTTCTTAAGACACCTTGTTGGCTCCCTTTGCCTCTGTAGTCACCTGCTCTAGAATTTTTTTTTTCCCCATGTGCCTGTGTGTACATCTTTATACACAGCAGCCATCATTCCCCAGCAGAACCCATCCTGCTTGAATGTATTGGAGTTCAAGTGTTTTTCCCACTTCAGTTTCCTTTGTTGAACCCTATCTTTTTTTTCAGAAACTTATGAAGGCAAATCTTTTGGTGTGAACTTAGTGGTTGGTCTTTAACAGGCAGTGGTGTGTTTAGTTTTCCTGCCCTGTTTTTTTTCAAGGAAGCTGTAAGATTGCAAGATGCAGATTTGGGTTTAATTAAATTTACATGTACACACTTTCACAGATTTGGGTAAAATCAAGTCCTGTGGGAACACAGATGCAAGAGCTGACTTAAAGTATTTATACCTAACACTTAACTTTTTGTACTTACACAGGTGATTTTTATATGTTTATTGTTTTAACAACTATTAGGTAATTGAGCTGTGTAGGTTTCAGCAAGTGCAGCTGATATGTAACCAAAAGCTTGGTTTGCCCATGTAAGCTTTAGGCCTGGTAATAGGTTTGTGTGTTGTGAGTCAAGATTTGGAGTCACTGTAAAGTGATGAGTGTGATGCTGTCCCATAGGTTCCCCTTAGCAGAAGGAGGTGTTAAAAATGCTACCCAGGCACTGTTTGAAAATAGTTTGCACCTATCTGGTGCTGCTGGTGCCTTACTGCATCCTGTTGAAATACCAATTAGTCGGACTTAGCAGAAGGGATCTTTGATCCTAAAATGGTGAACAAGGGAAAAATTGATCCCTTTTGGCTTTTTTTTTGATCCTTTTGACAGCGCTTCGCAGTCTTGTGCATGCTGTACATGTAGGAGACCATTCTTGTTCAAGAGTTTTCACAACATTCTTGGCCTGGTTCTTCCTATTCCATGTACACTGGGAGGAGCAATGGGGTGGCAGCAATTCCATTAAAGCTTCTGGTGCTGATGGTTAATTCTGTCTCTAGGGATATATCCAAAAAGCCAGGTGTTAGTTTACTTCCACCATAGCTTGTTTCATCTGGAGCACAGGACTTCTTGCACTGTCAGCTCTCTCTCTTGCTGTACCAGTAAAGACATGCCTGGTCCATGATATGGAAGCAAAAAGGAGTGACACTTGCTTCCTTTGACAGCTCTACTTATTTTTGAAATAAATAAGTAGATTTGAAATCCTGAAGTGGCATTACTTATTGATTTGGCATGGAATGGCTCTCAAATCGACTTACCCTGGTTTGCAATATAAATACTAAAGCATATGCATGTAGCATTTTTAAAGTTTGGGGTTTTTTGTCTTTAATTTGTGGTTTTTGATATGCAGCTTTAGGAAAGGGGTTGATTAATTTTTTAATAAAAAGAGTAGGAAGAGTCACCACCTCACTCTGTGTAAATGAAGGTGTCTTTCCTGTTGTTCGTTGTGAATTATAGTCATTATATACTTTTAGCCTTATGGCCTTGTTTTAGTAATAAGTGCTTTTTAGCCATAGTAAGTACCTAATATATAAAACATCTAATTTAGATAATACATTTTGTTAGCAAATTCAGTTTCAGGAGACACAGGTTCACAACTGAAAATCAAAAGACTAAGCTGCAATTAAGGAGTTTCTGCATAAAAAGTTATCCACTACATATAATACTGATAAAGAATGTTGATATGTTTACAGAACAGTCCCTTCTGGCCAGCTGAGCTGTGGAGTGAGGTCACTGGTGTGAAGGAACATGCTGTATTTGCTCATGTTGGCTACTTTGGGGTTTTACTCTTTAACTATAAGAAAAAGCAGGGTTGTCTGAGAATACGTTTTGGGTGGCTTGAGAGCTATAGCCCAGAATATTCTGTTATTTTCTTCTTCAGGGCTAATGATTCAGAGTTCTCAGTTCATGGAGCCTGTAGAGAGAGCTGTCGAGGGTGGGGCAAATATGTATTTACATTTTTTAGTCATTTGTAAAGTATCGAATGGCAAGAATGACTTTGCCTTAAAGGTGAGCAAACACGAGTAGTTTCCAAGTATGGAGAAACTCGAATTGTATCTGTTGGTGCAGTTTTCATTCCTTTTCTTACATCTGGATGGTAGAAGTCTCTTCCCTTGTTTTCCTGAAGGGAACAGCTTGGCAGTGGAGCAGTGACCAAGAACCTTTGTGCTCCTGTGGAGGAAATGCTTTATTTCACCAGTGTGGTTTCTTGTTTGTTCTTCTACCTGTTGGATTTTTGGTTTTTTCTGCTCCTTGGGCATGGGTGGTGGGTAGGAATTTTGGGTACATGAGGAGAAGTGGGGACAAAGTAAAGACATGGGTGTGAGACCCTGGTTTTACTGGTGATCAGATACTCTGCAGAAATATTGCATATATAGCACCAACCATTCTTTCTAAGATTGATCTGTAACCTGAGGCAGTGTGGGTTTAAAATGATCACTGCAAACCAGTATATTCACCTGGTAATTTTGGAACTCAATCAATAAGATCGTTTAGCTTTACATTGATCAAGAATTGATTGTTTTGAGAGCTACCATCTTTTTCAGACACTTCCTAATTGCTTCAGTTCTAGAAGGCTATCCAGTTTATAGGTATTAATAGGCTATTAATCAAGTTTATGACCCATGTTGTATAGGAAGTCTGTGTAGACAAACAGAAGAGTTATCAATTTAATCAAATGAAGAGCTAATTTGGGAAGAGGTACTGCTATATTAACTTTTTTCTTTTTTTTCTTTGTGTAGCTATTGGCGAATATGAAGAGCTTAGAGCAGAAAATAAGAAAACGAAAGAAGAGGTTTGTATATATCAATTATTCATTTAATACGAAAATGGTAAATACCAGAATACCTTGTGGTCTGTAGCTGATTGTGAGTGCTTTTTTGAGTTCACTGTTAATAATAACTATTACTTGTTTCTGTATGTTTTAAGGAGTAATGAATGCAACTATCACAACTATTCTGGCTGTTACACTCCCAAAAAGTTCCTGTAAATATATTTTAAGTGATTGCTGCTTTACCAGGTTTGCCTGTGATTACAGTGGGAGCATAGTCACATGTTCAGATAAAATGGTTTCTCTTTGATCTAAGTCTTGTTTTATTACAACTTCATTTGCACAGGGGACTTAATTACTGAAAAGAAAAGAGGAGAACAACTTCCCTCAGCTTCTGAACATTCAGAATGTAGGAATGTGATTTCTGAAGGTAGGGAGGAATGCAGGGGAGTCAGTGGTATACTGTATTGTAAGCAAAATTCTCCGTTCTCCAGTGTGAGTGAGCTGAAGAGGTGAGAAACCTGTTAGTTTCAAATCCTTGTCAGCTGCCAAGACATGTAGGTTTAATTCAGCTTCTTCCGAAATCATTTTGGAAGGGTCATTTTTAGTTACAAATGTTTCAATTCAAGGCTGTATTGAGAAGACCTTGTCCTTTATTCTTTTCTAATTGTTAAAGAAAATTTGAAACTTACGTTCACTTATGACTGAGCAAAGATTACATGTATTTCTACCGAGGTCAGCCTATTGTGCCTCATTCCCTCCTATCCTCTGACCTCCTTGTCCTTTTCACTTTGGTTGTTGCTGCCTTCCTGCCCTGCTGTCCTTCACCAGCATCTTGGATATCCCAGGAAATCTGTCCCGTGTCCTTGGAAGAAACACTCTGAAGAAAATGAGACTAGAACTGAGTTAGACCAAGCTTCCATGCAGCCCAGAATTGTGTCTGCCAGCAGAAAGGGAGGCATGTAGGAGCATGTTTAACACCTGGGCAGGTTTCTCTTGCAGTCCCAAAGTGATTTCAGCATCCTGCCCTGCACTGCTCTCTTTTAGTTTATTCTGTGCTGGCTGTTGGCTTCCATCACAGGTGGGGAGTGCCATGCCAGGACATGTGTGCACCCATGAAAAACAGGCTCCCCAGCTTTGCCCTGAACCCAGGTCATATTAGCTGTGGTGTTTCTTCAGCAAAGCTTTGTTTAGCTTGGGAAGGGAGGGATGGGGGGACTTTCCTGTGTTACGTTTTTCTTTAAATTTGTTTTCTTCAAAGCAAATTTCAATGAAAAATTTTATTTCTGAAATTGATACGAAATGAGACGTTCTGAGGTTGTTTCTTCCATTCTGCTCTTCTTGCCTCCTTGCTCTCTCACAAGACTTCTCTCCTACAGCTGCAAATCTCTAGCCACTTCTGTGTGTTTCATCTGGAGGCTGCTTTGAACTTTTCCAGAATGCTTGCATAACACCCAAAAATCTTCCAAGCCTGAGCACGTGGGGATTACATTCCCAGCTGAGCAAATCAGTTAAACACGTGCTCAGGGCTGGATTTTCTGTTGTTACGCAAGTTTTCTCCTTCCAGAAACTCCCATCCTGCAGATTGGTGTGCTTGTGTAAGCAGTCGTGGTTCATTGTTCAAGTACTTGGACTCAAGTGGTTCAGTGTGAGGCTCTCAGTGCATTTCTTCCACAAAAAAAAAAAATCTGATACAGAATTCATGATTATATTTCCTTCCAGTGCCAGTACTGGAAGAAACTATTCCTGGTGTTATGGCAGGGCAGAGTAATCCTGAAGGTGCTTAGCATCTCTTGCTTTGTGTCTTAGTTTGTGCTTTTCAGGCTCAAACCTACTGCTGGAGAAATGAAGCACAGACTTTCTCTGTGGTTCTGGGGAAGTTGTGGGTGACTTCTGTTCCAGGTTCTGCCACTGTCTGTCACTGTGAATGTCAACAAATGGCTTCCTCTGTATCAATTGTGGTCACATAATTGCGTCGGCAGGAGAATGAGAAGTTGATTTTTTTTGCAGTTGACTTGCAGACCATGTGGAAATTACCACAGAGGAATTAAATAGCACTCTGTGTATGTGCTTTTGGTACACTTGGAATACTTTTCTAAGTCACTACTGCACTTGTATGGCTCTGAAAGATGAGCTGTGCATGCAGAAATTGTCCTAGTTTCCATTAGACACATGGAACTTAGTGGATAATGGACAGCTAGCTTATGACACAATTTTAGTTTTTGAAAAATTATGCTCTTTGTTCCATATTTTTTCTTAAAATTAGGAAGTAAATTGACTTTTACATGGCTTACTTTGTTCAAAGCACTGCTGCTTTAAAGGGATGCTAATAACCATGAAAATTCAGGAGCAAAATACAAGATCTTTGAAGTGTCTCTTCCTCATTGCCTTGCAAAACTGCCAATTTGGAGACCCCTGGTAGAGTCTCTGACATTTCCCCAGACATTTTTTGTTAGTGTTTTTAAATACTTTTAGAGCCAAAATTACATTGGCAGATTGCATCTCTTAGGTCACCTTTTTATACTGATGTAGCCAACAAAACATTCGTACCAGCCCCCCAAAAATGGAACCTAACGTTCAGCTGCGCACAAACGTGGGTAACTTAATATGCAGTTCTGACATATTCAGAGTCAGATCATGAATAAATATTTTACTACGTGCTAATCAGACAGAAATGACTCTGAACGCTGGTTTTGACAGTGTTTTGTCATGCTGCCAGTAGGGAAAAAAAAAAGCAGGACAGCTATCCAAAACAGTAGGTGTAATAGTGTATCTCTGATCCATCATTCATGGTGTTTGCTCTGTTAAAGCAGTGGATGGAGTGGATTATATGTTTTGTCACCAAGTGGGAATGGGGAAGGGATTCTGCCTTGATAACATGCTCATTGTTTCCCTGAGTATTGCAAATGTCATTGGATACTTCTGAGCGCTGCACCAAACTCACAATTTTAGAACAAGCATTAAATCTGCATACATTTCACAATCTGTGTAAATGGGAAAGAATTGGGTCTTGTGTTGCTTAGCAATGGTTTAATTGACTATATGACTACTACGTGAACTTCTTGCATCTTAATATCTGGACTGAACAAACTCCCTGTTGTTTTTGCCCTTTGAAGGCCTTTTACTGAAGTCTGTAGGAGCTTATGTTGGCAAAATAGTTGGCAAAAAAGCCTGTTAGTAGAGAATAGACAAGAAACTAGAAATTAAAGAATTGCCTTGTGTATGGGGTACCTAGAAGGCTAAAATCTGAAAGGAGTGGGATTGACAAATCTTCTGAACTTCCACCTGCAAAGATAAAGAGTATATGGAGTTATTCACAAAATTAATTTTGGCAATTGGACTGTTCTTTTCTAAAAATGGTATTTTCACTGCTAGGAGATTGCTACTGACTCCTGTAGCCAGTTCAGGACTGCAGTATTGTCTGTTTACATTGTTGGGGTTTTTAAAAGTGAGAAAATGGTGGTATAAATATAAGATTCCTACTAATAATACTAGATATATTAAATAAATTAGAATAAATGATGATTTTACTTTGCAGAGAAGCCAGACCTCTTAATGAAGTTAAAAACAGAAAATTGACTGGCAATCCAGGAGCTACAAACTTTTTAATTTTTATTCAAGGGTACACTTTAGTTTGGAGCTATCCCTTAACACTGAAAAGGGGAAGCTTAGTAAATACATGGAAACTATTTCTCCTCAGCAGTTGCATATGCTTGAATGTGGAAAGTGAACAGTAGATTTTATAGTAATGTTATGCTATTTGCCCTTTAATATTTAGGAATAGTGATACTTTTGTTCGTTAATGATTCTATTGTGTATTCCTCAAATTGCTTTTTTTGAAAAGTGAGTTATGAAATTTAAGACTTCTGTGGAGCATTTTATGAGCAGCTCATGTCTAAATTTTTATTTTTGAACTTTTTGGTTTTAAAGGCAAGGTCAATTTATTTTAAAGGGTGACAGTATTTTCTTTTATATGAAGCATAGTTTATAGGCTTTTTATTTTGTGTAAATTTTTTTAAAGTAGTTAAAGAAAATCTCAAATTTTTCTAATTCTTAGAAGATGAGCTAGGGTATTTTTTGGAAGGACCTGTAACAGCTCTGCTTGCATGGCTGTGATTGCAAGACAGAAGGCAAAGTGCTTCCCATTGATCATTTCAGCAAGGGCAGCAATCCCCCGCTCTCCTTTTCTTTCTCCTCTTCATTCTGAAGCACGGTAGCAGCCAAAGGAAGGTATTGAGAAAACTGCAACTGGGAGCAGGAATCGCTCTGCAGAGACACAAGCCTGGAGACCCTGATTGTGCAGAGAAATGTTGCAGTTACGAGGAGAATAGTCAGCTTGCTGTGGCCCAAATGGAGCTCTCTCTGCAAATAGCACTCGAGGTGAAGTGGAATAGGTCATTTAACTTCTTTCACTGCACTGCTTTGCCTTACAGCCTGCTGCCTGGAGGATTTTTAAAGGAGTTTTTCCTGTCATTGGGATAAGGGAGTGTGTTATGTTCTCTACATCAAGGTTTCCATCAGTAGGAAAGTTGTTGGCTTCCACAGGCAACAGATGAGATCTTTAAAATGCTAATGTTCCAGCACTAAAGGCATTTGCTCACTTAATGTGCAGTGGGCTGAAAGCTTGCAGTGTGCAGAAAAATCCGTGGGTGAGGTATGTCCGTGTGGCCCCAGTGTCTTTCTTGGGAAATCCAAGGAGGCAGCAGCTCACACCAGTTCCTCTTCTGCGGCAGAACTGAGCTCTGCAGAGCAGCCAGGAACATCTTCTGCATCTCTCACTGCCTTCTGCTCTCAGACCACACCTCTGCCACAAAGGTAACACGATTTTTTGCTGAGGAAATGGAGGGAGGGCAGCGAGCAGCAAGATTCATGCACGGATTTCCCTTCCCCAGCTCTCCTCTGCAAGATTCTCCTGACAGGTTCTTTGTTAACAGGGCCCAGGGAATGGTGAGTCCTTGTCCAGTGCTGCTTGCTCAGCACATCTCTGCTCCTTCTGCAGCTCTGCCTTGTTTCACAGTCCTTACAGCAGCTGTGTCTGACCTGTCCCCCTCCTCAGCCCCTGTCCCTTGCAGCATCGTCACCCCAGTGCCATGAGAAGAGAGATTGCTTGTTGAATGCAGCTCCTTTTGGTCCCCTGAGCCAACACCAGTGGCATCCTCGCCTTGCCTGAGAGCAGATCCTTCTTTGGGTCTCATCCAACGTCCTCTGTAGCTGATGGAAGAGTTCTCTTGAATTTGGCTGCCTTTGAATCAGACTCTCCCTCTTCTTGTTGCTTAACAGCAGGCTCCTTTCCCAGCTAACTCAAAGTGGTTCCTCATGTGGAAAAACTCAAAATCGAGCAAAATCATTTCAGGGTTGGTTTTTTAATTTTTTTTTACCCAGTTCTGTTCCAGTGGCCAGCATCCTTGTAATTGGAGTTGCACTGTAAGGAGCTCAGCCACACAGATCTCTTCCAGAAGTTAACTCATGGTCTCAGGTTGATTTATTGCAGTGGACATGCCCAGATGCATGTGAGGAAGAATGTGTGTGTAAGGCACTTGTGTGCCAGTCATACTTCCCCCTGGGTCATGTGTTCATGTGTTCACACTGTGGTTAATCGCTGACTGTGTCTCTTGTGAATTTTTCTCATTTCTTTGAGTTCTTTCATTTACTTACAGAATGGATTTTCTTAGAGAACTGTATTTAACTTCTGTTTTATTCTTTCTTTTTGAAGAAACCGTTCCATCATAAGATCAGTAATTCCAGGCCTATGTAGTGTTAGCAATAACCACAAAATTAATAAAATTGGGGTGATGGGAACTCCTTAAAGCATGAAAATTAGTGCCTTTCTCTCTAAAAAGCTGAAACTTTGCTCATGATGTAATGAAATTAAACAGCATGTTCCTGATGATTGGCTTTGAGGTTTTCCTTGCACATGGTGGGTATGGAAATGTAGGTCTTTTCTGAGTCTATTTGTGTTAAAGAAAGTAGACTTTAAGCCTATTTTTGACATGCAAAATATTGCTTCTACTGTTGGTGTAATGGGTAACTGTTTATATCAGTTTTGGATAATGTGTCTCTTTAAAAGATTTTCAGAGCAGCTCTGAATCAGAACCTAAATCAAGTACAGCATGCCAGTTTGGCTAGGAAATACTCTGAGTAATGAATTTTTTATGCATAATTTCCATTGATCTTACATGGCTGAAAGGAAGAAGAAATGCTTTGATAGGCTTCTGTACATTACTGTGCTGCAATTGATCTTGGTTGATTTTGCATGTTGTGACTGACTGCTAATTAAATAACTGGGATCAGTGTTTCATTTCAATTTTCTCTTCTCTTACAGTGTGACAAAATCAAGCAAGAACGAGATGAGGCTGTCAAAAAGCTGGAGGAGTTTCAGAAAAGTAAGCTGATAATGTCAGTGGGATTTTCTTGACACAGACCATTATGAACATAGTTCTGCACACTCTACAGCAGTGTTATGAATGCTGAGATTCAGGTCCACTTGCTGTTTCTCCTTGAAAGCTGGACTTAAGGAGTTAATCCAGTGACACTTTGCCCACAGAATAAATGCTGTTGCAGCATTTGTACTCTCTGGCACAGGTAGCCATTGTCAAGGTACAAAGTGGTGAAAAAACAGTGGTACAAATGTGGCTCTATCTCACCTGGATTCTGCAAGTGACTTTTGCAATGATGCATGCTTGGAGTGAGCGGGATTTGACGGTGTTGCTGAGATGCTTAATAATAATAACAATTACAATAATAATAATGACAAGGTTTTTTCGTGAAGGAGTAATAGCATTTTAAGCATAGACACACCAGGAAAGGTTTTTAGGACAAACTTCTCCTCTCTGGTAATTTTTAGAGCAAGTTCTATCTTGACTGGGCTGTGAGAACGTCAATATTCAGTTTTACACTTTTATGGTAATGGTTCTGTTGAAACCCTATGGTGTCTGGAAGCAGCAAAGCACATCTAATGGGAGTGGAAGTATCCTAGTGGAATAGCTCCTTAGAAGAGACAATTACAATGGGATTGTGGTCTGTTATGTCTGGTTTGTGCCAGTACAGTGAACTGCACGGTGAAGCATCAGAAATGTGGATGAAGTTAATGCAGAAGAAGGAAATCACATGGTCTGTACTTTTGTGTGACTGTGTTAATAGAGGAATTTGCTCACTTCTGTTTTATAATAGTTCGTGTGATACAATTATGGAAAATAATCTGAAATCAACAGGAATTGTCTACTGCCTTGAACGATCTTAGGTAACTGTTCTGTGAAGCAAGAATGTTCTCTAAGAAGTATAATTTCCCTGGAAAAACGGCTGCCTGTTTTGTTTTTGTTATGATATGAGGAATACTGGAGTGTGGCAGAAAATGTCAAGTAGTTAAGACTTAAAATTTGAGGTAATATTTGATGTTGTAAGATTTTATAGGTTTCTTTTATCTTCCTTTCACGTTTTTAAAGGACATACCTTGTAAACATAGTGATAAAATGCCAGGAATATTAGGATTTTAAAGCAATAATAGAGCCCATTATTTAAACGACAATATAAAAGGCAATTATATTGATGAAGAGCTACATTGGCTTTGTGTCTGTGAATAAACTTGGCCTGTACTCAGCTTCTATTTGTTCTCCTGGCATAAACACATATTGTGTGTGATTCCAGTTTAATGGGGCCCCGTTTGTATGCCAAGCAGCTGCATTTTAGGCCCTATTGCGTGATTTCATAGCTCTCTGAAAATTGGTTCTATTGAGCACAAGAGATAGAAGGTGGTGGTGGGGGGGAAAGCTTCAACACACAATCATTTCTTTTCAATTGGAGCCAGCAAGGTTGATGACAACATGACCATTGTGTTATAATGATAAGACCACTAAGGATCTGTACCTCTCATCAAGGCTTTCACACAACAGCAGATACAATTTAATTCACTGCTCTGTCAGCAGTGCTGATACCATTATGCCGTCTGTCTCCACAGTTATAATCACTGTCCTCCGAGAAATGCAGTTGAAATGATCTTGAGCAGTCAAAGAAACTCTCAATTAAGGCTGCCACTTCCAATGTGTCAGATTGTGTCTTATGCACTTGGTACAATTTTCACTTCCAATCCTGTTTATTTACAATGTCTACCAGTAATTATGCTTAACATGTCATTTAGTGAGGGTGCCCCTGCCAAGGAGATTGTTGGGTGCTGCAGTACCATTGAGGGGGAGTTTCTCGCAGTCAATGCCATCAGCGGCTTTTAGTC
This sequence comes from Sialia sialis, assembly GCA_009812075.1. Lineage (NCBI taxonomy): Eukaryota > Metazoa > Chordata > Aves > Passeriformes > Turdidae > Sialia > Sialia sialis. The sequence goes on along the minus strand of VRYO01002114.1, from coordinate 2,555,867 downwards.
CCTGATGGGATGCAGTAGTAATGTTGATAATGCAAGTATCGTGCTCATCAAGTCATAATTAGATGCCACTCAAATGTGCCACTTGTAATAACAGTGTTGATTCATGTTTTCTCGGTGACTGCAACTACTAATTAGTTAAGTGGTTTTTGGTTGGCCTGCATTTGCTGCGGATTATTATTACCCCTGAAAAAAACTGTCAAGGTTAGAGATGTTTCAGGCCACTTAGTGCTTCTTTATGAATATTAATATTAACATAATAAGAACTTTGGACAGACTTAGGAAATAATATATTTTTTGTATTTAATTTGGAAAGACTTTTTTCCCCTGAGTTAATCATAATTGCAGGTTAATTAAGTTTAAATGAACCAAGAGTAATCCCTAGTTCTGCCATGAGAGCCCGATCCTTGTTTCCTAACTTCAGCCTTGCTTGAGACTCCTATCTGCAAAATGAGAGCAGCTCTGTATCTCCTCTGCTCCCTCATCCAGCCCAAGGATCTCACTGCTCAAAGCTCCCAGGGATCAGTAGGATAAAAACAGAGGAGAAAGGGAGATGTACTACCTGAGACATTCTCAGATTAGATGTAGCAGCTGGTACGGCACATTTGGAACAGATAATTTCTCAAAAGTCAGGAGAAATGGAAATAAAAAGGCAATCAAAGAAAGAGGTCTGGATGCTCTGCTGGTAGAAGTTTTTAGACCAGTATTTACCAGTACACTGCCCTGCCTTTTCCTTTTTGTAGATTTTGTGTCTTTCATGCAGCTATTCAGCAAACCAGTGTGTTGCTGGTTTACTCTGGTGACAACAATACTTTAATAATGAAAACTTCAGTTGATATTAAGTATAAAGCTTAATATATAACATTTGTTAATGGCCTTCTTTTTCCTATTATGAAGTCTTGTTTTGTAGTCATTAAGATGACCTCTGTATATCAAAGAGGGCTTAGCTCTCCCTCTTCAGTCTTTGGTCAAAACTCTTGGAAGAGGGTGATTTTCTACCCAGTGGTATAAAATCCCTAGGTTTTAAAGCTTACCTTGATGAAAAGGAAAGGAAATGCTAGGAAAAAAATCCTCTGTATTTACACTGTGTTTCCCAGCCTTGTTCCTGCTCCAAAGTGTTGTTCAGCTGCAAGTAGTTCCTCTCTGTGCATTGAAATGCTGGCACTGGGCTGAGAAGGAATTTGTGCCATGCAGTGTCTTGCAGGTTCCAGTTCAGGTTTGGATGAGGGTGCCAGCAGCCAAGGGAGAATTGCATCAATGAGCCTGAGAAATGGAAAACTATCCTTGGGTTTTCTGCTTTGCTCCCCTGTACAACCTTAGACTTTGAACCCTACTAAAGTACATATGTACTGCTGGAGTCTGAGTGGAATTGCAGGCCAGATTGTATCTGTACTTTTAAATTACAGTAATTTCACGATTATAAGCCGCACCTTTTTCACTGAAGAATCCAGCCTACCCCAGCAGTGCGGCTTATATTCAGGTGCGGCTTATCTATGGACAAATCCCAGTGAAATGCCAACCTGGAAGTGAGAGCCGGCTGGGGATGGTGCCTGGGGCTGCTTTTAAAGGCTTCTCTGGTCTATGAAAAACTGTTTGCAACTTGAGCACCTGACACCAAACCCAGCTGGCAGCGATTCTGTTACTAATTTGTTACTTTGTTACACATGGTTCCCCCTTTTAAAAAAAAAAGTGCGGCTTATATTCAGGTGCGGCTTATAATCGTGAAATTACTGTATTTCTGATTCTCACTGGTCTCCTGTGTTACAAAACAAGATCTGTTCCAGACCTTTTTTGTCACTCTTTTGCCTGTCTTTGACAGAGTGATGTGTACTCACAATTGTAATAGGGATTCTCTAAGTGCAGAGGACAGATGTGTCTCTTGCTCCTCCAGCTGTGACATCAGATGTACAGCTGTGCATTCCAGCTGCAGTCAGCCCAGTCTTGGCCCTGGTCTCAGGGAAGATTTGGAGAGTGTGTTGGGATCTGTGTTGTGAGCAGTGAAGGTAGGTGAGACCCTGGTGCTCATTTTAGGGCCTGCTCAAGCACAGAGAGACTCCAAGTAAGAAACGGACCAGAAAGTAACAGTAAACATTGTAATGCATCAGAATTAATCTTGCTGTTTGAAAATACAAAGGTTTCAGTCTTCTGAAAATGACATGATGGCAATCTTAAGGGATTATCCTAAAGGTGTCATTCTGGTTCCTCAAGTGTTAGTGAAATAAAGATGATGAATGAGGGTGGTCAAGGAGGCTCCATCTGATGCTGCAAACATGACTTGAGAGAATAGCTTAAAGGAAGAACCCAAATATTTAATGCTCAGAACAGTTCCTATCTATGGAGATTATCTAAGTACTTCCCTGTTTTTTGAAATGCTTACAATGAAAGTTAGCAAAAGAAGATACGCTATTTCCGATCATGGGAGGCATGTGTCAATCTGAGGAAAATACTGACTAATTTTTGAACTCTTCCCTTAGTTTCTCACATGGTTATTGAGGAAGTGAACTGTATTCAGAACCATCTTGAAATTGAGAAGACATGCCGTGAAAGTGCTGAGGCTTTGGCTTCTAAGGTGAGGAGAATTATGGTGATGCTGTTTTTCTCTGATCTATGTATTCACCTGTTTTATCTATTCATTTATTTAAAACTTGAGATTGTATGCATAATCCTTATATGTTTTTGTATAATCTTGTGGAGCTGTGCAATAGTTTGGAAGTGGCAAAAAATGAATAGCCAGATGGGAGATGCAAAATACTATTCCTACCTTTAAAGAAAAAAAAAACATTTTAATGTAGTTTCTATTTTCACAGACCAGCATCCTGATCTCTTGTTTTCATATGCATTTAGGTTAAATGGAAAATAAGTTTTAGAACTCCTCTGTGTGAAAACAATAATGAGCATTTCAGTGTCTAAATCAAATGGAAAAAGTCAACCACTGCATTACATTTCAGGTGATTGTTTATGAAAGCAAAGCAAGGGCAGGGGAAAGGTGACCTCCACTGCTCTGTTGATTGCGTCTAGTCTGATGAATTTAGCAAGTGTGTAATTTTCTATATTCCATCTCATCAGAAGTGCATTATTATTAAAGAATGTTTTTATCTCTCTTATATATTTTTGGTTGTGTAAAATGCATCTAAGCCACTTCATCAGAAAATGGATTACAGCAATTTTGAACCAAATTTCATTAGCAATGCTGACTGCCTTTTTTTTTTTCTTTTTTTTTTCCCCCCTCCCTCCCCATTCCCTGCCCAAAGTACATCCTTAGATATGGTAAAAATCACACCAGCAAGAAATCACTTTAATTTAGATGCATTAGCAATGTACTTTCTGGAGGTATTTACTTAATTGTTTGCATAATGACACTATATTAGAATTCATAAGATAGACAATCAGCATATAAGTAAGAAAATGAACACATTTATGCAACTTGTCTTCTTCTCTGCACTTTCCCTGTAATGCACGTACAAGGGCAGTTCAAAGACTTGCCTTGTTCCATGGGGCTGCTTGTCTGTGAGCTGGCTGCACCATGCAGGGCTCCTCACACCACTCTCCTCTTGCTCACTTTCATTCTTTGGGAATGAGAGAAGCAATTCTTGAATAAATCTCCCACAGCTGAAGGGCTGAGGATAAGGGGAATCAAAGATTGCATAGGTAAAAATTCAGGGTCAGATGAACTGTACAGTTTGTTTTCTTTGGAGATACATTTTGGACTTCTGAAGTCTGTGTTGACTTTGGCATGTGGTGTGGCTTTAGTAGAAAATTGAATCTCATTCTTAAACCTGAGCACAGGGAATACTTGGCTGGTGGGTGGGCAGTCACTGTGACATTTACCTGAACACCCCTGGGGCTGTGCTGCACTCAGCTGCTGCTGTGGGCTGTCTGGATGCAGGGCAGTGAAAGAAATGATCAGAATTGAACATTTGCTCCTGTTCAGTTTTTCTTGATCAAGACAGAGGTGCCTTGTAGAATCTCTTCTGTACCATCCACCAACCAGCCATGTGTTGAAGCATCCAGCCCAAAGTGGTATCTGACTTGTGGTCTGACCCTTGAGGAATTGGCTCATGAGGTGCCTCTCTTCTTATCTATTTTGACTCTACAGTAATAACTCAAGAGAATTTTGAGATAATTCTCACTAGGAACGTAGTAGTGGCAGTATTTGTAGTTTATAAGCAAAGTAGGGCATAGGAGAAAGTAAGAATATTTTTTAAACCAATTGATCCAACTTGGAAAACCAGATGAGTTTTCAAGGGCACAAACTCTTCTGCAGCTCATTCAGTTGGGACTCCTGGTGCATGTTTAAAGGTGAGGAGCTGAAGCAGCTGTCACAGAGCATGTGTAGCATTTAGTCAGCATTACAATTGATTTGATTGATTTAAACCTACACAGTCTTTATTAAACAGTAGTGCTAGAGAGGAATAAGGGGTATGGATAGAGCATGATGTTGAATTCAAGCCTCTCAGAGGAAAAAGTGGACAGCCCATCTTCAGACCATTCTAATCTTGAATGGAACTTAATCTAATGTTACTTTTGTCTTCTTTCTTTGATAGATCTTTTAATGACAAAGGACAAAAACCAGTTGACTTTTTTTTGTTGCCCAGCAGCTTAAAGACAGACTGGGTGGCTTTTTACTGTTTTTACTTTTCACCTTTCAGCTGAACAAAGAAAATAAAACCTTGAAAAGAATTAGTATGCTTTGTATGGCCAAACTGGGCCCAGAAATTATCACTGAAGAGATTAACATTGATGAGGATGAATCATCCACGGATACAGAAGATACCTCAGGATCATGCAATTCTGTGCACTGTCAGCAGCAAATAAAAGGTGAGCACTGTTGCTGATCCTGCAGCACCATGCAAGGCAGAAGTTGTCTGAAGAAGAGCAGTGTTGGTTTGGAGCAGAGACTGGTCTTGTTCCAAGTCATGTTTCTGGGAGTGGTCAGAATAAAATGTTTTCCAGCAATGACTAAGAACGTGGTGGGCTGGTGGTGTGTAAATGGTGGGGGATCCACAGCCTGCAGAGGAAGGTAAATGCAATAGGAAAATGAGATCTGCCCAGCTAAGAGAGTTCAATGCTACTGAAAGTAGAAGAAACATTTCCTAAAACCCTGAACAAAATAAAAGGTAAGCAGAAGGACAAGGTTACCTTCAACTGCAGTGTCATTATTGTAGAGCTTGTCAGACAGAACTCTCCATTTCTGTTTCCATTATGTAGCTTTGTATGCACAAATTTCGTTCATGAAGTTCCAGAGCAGCCTGAAGAGTGACTGTTTTACTGGGTAAAATAGCAAAACTGGACAGCATGGAAATATATTGATAAGTCAGATCTGTGCTTTCCCCCCACCCTCACCTCCCCAGAAATTTCTGGTTGTTTTTTTGAAAGGCACTTAATATTTCCCTTGTCCAAAATCATCCTTATTTCTCATCCCTGTGATGAAGTCATTGTGATTTTCTATATTGTTGTGTCATAGTATCCAAAAAAGGGGAACGCCCACATGCTGGATTTTGAGGAGAGAGATTAAGTGTTTAATTTCTTTACAAACAAGGCTTTCACTTTTGAGCAGCAAATGATGTTTTAAGTACAACTTTTTTGAACTTTCATTATGACTTTTTAAATTGTTGTCCTTTTGAATGCAACAGCCAAAATGGTACAAAGTATCACTGAGGAAAATTGATGAATGTTGTAAAAATGCTTGTGAAACAATCCCACCAAAGAGATAAGGTGCCCTTCTACAATGTTTTCCTCCTCTGGATGTAGGAAAAGGCAGCAAATGGTGTGATGCACACCATGCAAGCCATCTGGATGGGAAATAAGAGTTTGAATACCTCCTGCCTTCACTGGAGAAGGGTGTCAGGAGTACATTCAGAGAGCAAACATTGGCTGCAGATCAGATGGGAGCATTGTTAGGAGGGTAGCAGGGTCAAATCAGAGCAATATTGGAGAAAGGGTTTGGTGTATCTGCTCTCTGTCTGGATGAACAATTCATTAAAGCATGAAAAGTGGTTTTTGGGGATCTTCTAAGTTCTTTAGCCTTCTCACCATTCAAGAATTGGATTCAAGTTTTGGATGTTTCTTGGAATGATTTCTTCCCTCCCACCACTTTTCTGTAAGAATACACAAATATGGATGTAAAACCATGTGTATGTGGATATGCTTTCTTCTCTGCATAGTGAGGTTAATATATGTATTGTAAAATCAGAATTAATCCAAGTCCCATAAATTTCAGTGAGACTTTTTCCCCATTAATTTCTGTGGAGAGCACAAATCCATAAAATGGACAATATATATCAAGTGCAATGGATAATCTGTACAGTGTGTATCAAGAATCTCCTGGGCAAACAGGTCTTTTTATTTACTTTAGAGAGTGTATGCTTTTAATTTAGAGGACAATAAATCTGAGGGTCCAGATTTGGGAAGGGGGATGCTGGTGTAGAATGGATATTTTCAAGATGTGAGACCAAACAGAATGGCATCCAGCATGTCATCATCATCTGCAATTGATTAGCCACAATTTTCTCAACTCGAGGCTGGTATTCAGTGAACAGCAGTGCTGTGAAATACTGGAAGCAGGTGGGGAATGAGAGCACTTACTGAAAGCTAATATGTATCAATAAATTTTGATTTTTGTGGTGATTTTATGTTAACCTAAACCTTGATATATTATGTATGCAAACTGATCTCCTGTTAAGAAGTGATTATAATCAAATGTTTTATTCCATTGTGAATTTAATTTATTTCATATTTTAATAATTAAGGAACAAAAATTCTGAGGGGAAAATTACAAGCATTAGCTCTTCCATCAGTAAAGGTTATATTCTGACTCTGTTCACATAATGTTACAAAGACTATAAATTGGCAGCTGTTCAGGACAATTTCTTCTGTGAAAACCTCCCAACTGCCTGTTGTTTTGTTTATTTCCCTTGTGACAAGAACTCACGATCCAAAAAAGAATTGAAGTGCATTAATTGTTTTTAAAGGATGCTTCTTAAAAATTGCTTTCTGCTGCCTCCATACCAGAGACTCCGTGATGTGACAGTCTCAAGAGCAGGACTGAGGACCCTTTGTGGTGGCAGGATTGGCCCTGTTATAGCAGGAAATGAATCATTTAAAATGCAAATAAAGACAGCAGAACTGAACAAGGAGCTTACCTCAACAGAGTAGATCTGAAACTGTGGCCCAGTTATAGATCTGTTACTTGACACTTATGCAAAGTTCATAAATTATTGAGGATGTTCCTTGATTGCAGCTGGTGCTTGATACGTAGTTCAGGTGTTTCATACTCAACTGTACTTCATTGCTGTGACATTTCCTTTGTTGTTGTTTTTCAAATAAAATATATTCTTCATTTCCTCCCTCAAACTTAGAGCTGCGAGATCAAATCGTATCTGCTCATGAGGAAAAGAAGACCTTGGCCATTGAACTGGAAAACCTGAGGTGCAAACTTGCAGAAGTAATTGAAGAAGTATGTATTGTACCATGGAAAGCGAGACCATGTACTTTCTGTAGCTTATTTTGCTAAAAACACTCAGTTGTGAAGTTAATTGAATACTGTCTAATCTCCAGTCCTGCCAGTGATGGATCACTTAGGGCATGTCTCTGGAAGGGACCCTCTGTGTCACAGTCCAGTCTGCCCCTGTAGCTGGCACTGACTTCTCCTCACCTGTCTGACCTGTTCCAATGCTCCTGTTACCTATTGTCACCTCCCCTTCCTGACAGCCCCTCACCCATCACAGCCTGCAGGGGGTTTTGGATTTCCTTAAACCCATAGACGTGTAAGAAACACTTTTGTAGGACATGACTGGTGCTACTTCATTGAGTATATCCTTAAGTTTAGCCATTGGCAGTGCTGTGTCATGATAATTAGACCAGCAGATTGGCTTTTCAAGCTAGCAGAGTTTCACTCCTGCTTGAAAACTGGATAAGCCATGTACTGATGCAGATCAGGACTTAGTGGCTCTTCCTGTCTGTGCATCACTTGCATTCAGAAAGACAGTGCTGACAACACTTGGACAATAAATAGAGCCCAGTTAAAAAAAAAAACAACAAAAAACAACAAAACAGGAGTCTGATGATACTACAATGCAATCAGGTAACTTTCCAACCAGGTGCTATGGCACCTGATGCTGAAAGGTTCCAAAGATCATATATTTGCAGCTGTGACTGGAACGTGCTGTGGGAGGTTTAATTCATAACCTTTTTGTGACATCTGTTATAACATCTGTAATGCTTTCCATCCCACTGGAAACCCCAGCATCCTGCCAAACCTAGGAAACAGAGCTACTGACAGCAAATTACTGCTTGCATTATGTATGTGCTGCATGCCTTAGGCCATTAACTAAAATGCTCTTGGTTTTGATGTGTTTTTTATACTTTTCTAGGTAAATAAGTTGAAAGAAGAAAAGGCTGTTTTGACAACTGAAGTTAATAAGCAACAAAAACTGCTGGAGAAATGTAACAGAGGTGTGTAGTCTCAGCAGGTTTTGTGAGTTTGCTGCATCCTTTCCAGAAGCTGCAGAGCTTTTCTGCTGCAGTACAAGAGCAGGTTACAGAGCAGTCACTGTGGTCCAGATCTGACACTCAACCTTATTGCTGCAGGCACTGCATCAGCTCATGGGCTGTTCCAGACTCTGTACTCCAGGAAAATGGGACAGTGTAAATAGCAGGTGTTATGTGAGAATAGGGAAACCTTTCCCTGTGTGGCGCAAGTGGTAAACTAGGGCAGGGGCACAGTCCTTCAAGAGAGGGTTTGAACCTTAGTCTCCTGATTTCTTAAATATTTACACCAGATTTCCTTTTAGCTGGGATACAGCTTCTAACTTTGAATGTTGAAAGTCGTGGGAGCAACTTGTTTTGTGTACAGAGGATGATGACAAAAAGGCAGGAGTGCTAGAATATGAGAAATAAGTTTCCAGGTTATGGAAATAAATCAGAAATTTTCCTTTACTGGAAAGAGAAGAGAGGTAAAACCGGGCTAGGAACAGTCTACAAAGACATATGGCTCAACAAAGGAAAGCTGTTGTGGAGGTGTTTCTACACGAGTAATAGTTGATCCCAAAGAAGTTTAGAGAAGAGGGAAACGTTTTTTGGGCCTTGGATTACTCTGTCCTTTCCTCTTGCTTATTAAGCCTTAAGAAATTAAAAACTCTGATAAAAAGCCTCATTTGAGCCTCATTTGAGCCTCACTCGAATAGGTGTTTCCCATTTTCCTGAAGTGGAAGACAATGGGTCTGGCTGAGATACAGGGGGGATATCCTGTTAGCTTTCTCCAGGTGTCCATCTCTCACTCTCTTACCCCTTCCATGTGTCTGCATTTCTTAAACCTGTGAAAGGCAGTACTTGAAGGCTCTTACAACACCAAACTTCTGAACTGTTCATTAAACACATTAGCTTGAAGCTTTTGATGGCATACTACGGCAGATGAAAATTTTCAGAAATTTTTTCTGTTTTCTAAGCATTATCAAAAGAACAACCCCTAGTTTCACGTTTGCCTGTTTTCCTGGAAGGAAGAGTTAAATTAAAGCAAGATATTTTTATATGCATTAAATAAGCTACCAAAATATTTAATACCTCCTGTGTCCTGTGCTTATGTGGCACTGTGTTGGAGCTGTGCACTCAGTACATTTCAGCCAGAGTTGATGCACTTATCTTAAATATGTCTAAGTATGTGGTTTGTTTGTTGGGTATTTTTTATATGTGTGGTTGGTTTTTGTTGATTTGCTTTTTTAAATTTGCATCACTTTGAGAGTCAGGTGTGCTGGGATGCGTATCCCACTGTTTAGATTACCACTTAGCTCAGCTCCAAACCAGGTAAACAAATACAGATTTCTCAAGAATAACATAATCTTAGATTCAGCAAAGGTCTTTTGAAGAAAAGAGAGGCAAAATATGGTCTGTGGTACTTGATGCCTGTTACTGGAGATTTTGAGTCTGAAGAGGAGTAGGAGTATTACTCCGTTCAGAAGATTAGTAATTGTGCATATATTTGGTGAGGTTTAGGACAAATACTGCAAAGAAGACTGTATATGGAAATGTAAAACTAGGTCATGCTGTCAGTCAAGGATTCGTGGTGCTAGGGAATAGCAGCTTAACTGGGTAAATGAAACAGTACTTCTTCTTTTGATCTGTTCCACTTTTCCTTCTGATCTCGTTTTCTTCTTATAAACAGTGTCTGTGCTGGCAGTAGAGGAATATGAAGAGCTTCATGAAAACTTTGAGCTGGAGAAGAATCTGCGGAAGAAAGCAGAGTCATTTGCACAAGAGGTGAGTAGTCAAGGAAAAAATTAGGACACTGCAAGTGGGCAAAACCTTACCAGTTTAGATAATTTCAATTCCCAGCTCTCATCCAGCCCCACATACACTACTACATATACTTCTGTATTTCACCCATAACAGTTTAGTGTTTCAACAAGCATTTGTAAAGTCTTACCTATGTCCCCTTTCGTGACAAGGCTTTAAATTTATCATGGGCTTAGTTTGCTACAGCATCCCAGTGTGGAATATGTTGTGGTTGGAACTGGGAGGGATTAGCTGTCTTTCTAGTGATATAATTTGAAGGACTGTTTTTTTTTCCTGAAAAATATGTGGACTCCTATAAAAGGTGTTGCAAAACTACAGTGACAATTGAGGGACACATTTTGAAAGATTATATTGAAAGTACTTTTTGTAATGGAATAACGATCTGACAAGCAACTTACGTACAATGCCAAAGGAATGCTGATTATTCGCAAGCAAGTATTTCTTGGGTTTTGTCATTATTTAGTTGTTGCCTCTTCCAGAATATGGGCCCCTCTTGGTGCAGACTGTCAGAGTAGCTGTTCTCTTGAAGGTTTTTATTCCATAAAGTTATCTTATCCAAAATGGAATCACTACAAACACACAAGCACTACAAAATCACAACATGAACTTCAGGCCTGCATTATTCTTCTCTTTCTGTATCTGCTTGTCTTCCTGTGGTATTGTGCTGTTCAGAAAGATTTTTAGAACAGTTTTTAAAATACATGACCATGTGACAACAAAGGCATTGCTCATTCATGTTTAGGGAAGCAGTATTTAAAATTACTTTACAAACCTGTTATCATTGGCCTGGTTTCACACTGCTGGTGTCCCTTGAGTGACCTGAGACATTAGGCAAGCTCTGGCCCATGAGTGCATCCAGAGCAGCACAGCTTTCTGCTCCAGTGAGGCTGTGTGAGCTTCCTCTCTCTCACCGGGATCGTGTCGCAAGGTCACAGCTGTGTTTGGAGAGCTGAGTTTTCTAGGATGTGCTTACAGTAGCTGTGTTTGGATCATGCTAAGGATGTTCAGGGATTTTTCTGCCTGCTTTCATTAGCCACCCGTTTTCTCTGTCTCTATAAAATGTTTCTTTTAAACCTCAAGATTTCTGCTGGATTTTCGCTTGGATTTTGCAAACGCCGCAGTGGTCGGTTGTGATAAGCTGTGCAGTGTTGGGAGAAGGAAGAGCTTTGAATAAAGGGCATCACTGCATGTTCGGTGCTTTGTTCTTGATGTGTTTGGAGCACTTGCAGAAACAGGCTCCAAGTAATGTGGCTGTCACTGCAGCTGAAAAATGGCACACCTTTTGTATTTGTGTTTGTGATATCGCAAGCAGCCAAATATGTGTTTTAGCTGAGTAAAATACTGAAATACTACACCTGTGGAGGTGCCTGTTTGGTGGTAGGTATGTTGTCTGTCTGAGGGGCTGAGGAAGCTTAAATTTGCCTTCATGGTGTGGTTAGCCCATGCATTCGGACTCAGCCCTTTCCCTTTCTCCATGGCATGGCTTCATCTTCTGTCTTTGCACTGCAGCTGCTCTGGGAGGGACCAGGGCTGGTGGGGGCTGCTTTTCCAAGGGATGCCCTTGGCCTCCTGCCCTTCTGACAGGTGAGGAGGATTGTGCACAGAACAGGAGCACTTGGGAGTGCAGGTGTGAGACATTAGGGGCAGGTGAGCGTGTGTGTACAGCAGCGAGCACAGATGGGGGAGAGGAGAGACATGGAGCAAGAGAGGGAGGGAGCAGGCACATATAGGAGTGAGGGAACACTTGAAAATCAGAGCTTTTGATTAAAAAAAAAAAAACAAAACCAATACAGCTTTAATTATAGTCATGCTGCTGGCACCACCATAATATATATTTAATTAATCAAAAGTGATCTAACTTCAAACATTAGAATTCATGCTCTTTAGAGGTTCTAAAGAAACTGAGTAAATATTGTCAGCTGTGGTGTGGAGAGGGGGAAGGAAAAGGAGAGAGGTTTTGAAGTGAGTCACAATCCATTGTGAAAGGTACAGGAATCTGCATAAAAGAACTAAATAAATAGAGTGTGTAAGGGGCGGAGGCATGGAAAAATCTGTGCCTACCTGAATAAAACAGGGTTGTTAACACCGGAATCTTGGCAAGCTTAACCAGAATTCTAGTGTCAGGTTTTAAGAGACACTTGAAGATCTCTCAGCTGTTTGTGGAGCAGTTTATAAGAAAACAAAGGAAGGCAGAGAGTATCTTGAAGGCCATTGCAATAATGTAGAGATAGCCCTGAAAAGCACTCTTCCACAAAGATGAGCAAAATACAATGCATGCAGCCAAAGCAAGCCAAAAGCAGAAGAGCACGATGTGAGAAGCAAATTGAAACTCTTAGCAATGTAAAAATGTTGTGAGTTTAGCAAAGTAATCTTGCATAAGTGGTTTATTAAACATACGTTCTGCCTTGCAACAATATTTTGTAAAGTGATGTTGGGGTTTAAGCCCAGCTTGGCAACTCAGCCCCACACAGCTGCTTGCTCACCTTCCCCCAGTAGCATGGGGGGGAAAACTGGAAGTTAAAAATGAGATAACTCATGGGTTATGATAAAGACAGTTCCCTAATTAAAGCTAAAGCTGCACCCAGAAGCAAAGCAAAACAAGAAATTCATGTGCAGCTTCCCATGAGCAGACAGATGCTCAGCCTTCTCCAGGAGAGCCAGGCTCCATTTGGGAGCAGCCACTTGGGAAGACCAACACCATCACTCTGAATGTCTCCCTCTTCTTTCTTCTTCCCCAGCTTTACATGCAGAGCATGATGCCCCGTGGTCTGGACTATCCCTGTGGGCAGTTGGGGTCAGCTGTCCTGGCTCTGTCCCCTCCCAGCCCCTTGTGCACCCCCAGCTCACTCACTGTGGGGTGAGGAACAACAAGGCCTTGACTGCATGTGAGCACTGCTCAGCAATAATGAAAATATATTTCTATTATCAGTGTTTTCAGCACAAATCCAAAACACAGCCCCATACCAGCTGCTGTGAAGAAAATGAACTCTTCCAGCCAAAACCAGCACAGGGGAATAGTTCATTATTAGTGTTTGCTGGTGGAGAGATAATCCCTGCCACTGATGTTCTCTGGAACCCTCATAGAGAAGAAGCAGTGTGCTCTCAACGTTGAGCTGATTCTTTTCCTGCCCTCTGTATCTTGGACAAATAGAACTGAAGTGTCAAACTGCTGAGCAGTTTGTGATGGTTCCTTTCACTTCTGAGGTTAACACAGGCTTTTGCTCAAAATGCACAACTGGAAAAAGAAAAGAAAGGTTGCCCAAGTGTTTATGGTAACCTGTAAAACAGCTTGCAGTTGAGAGGTTGAAAGGTTGCATTCAAAGGAAATACAGTCCAGATGAATTAAAACAATTCAGTGAATCTCTGATGTGCATTGTTCATCTTCTCATTGACTTTCTCTCCTCAATGCTTACACCATCCTGCAGCTGTTTGTGCTTTTAAGTAACTATTGCACAACAAAATGGGTGCATTTAACTTGTCTTTCCTCAAAATACCTGCATCCCATACCTGGGCCAGTGCACAGCTGACTTCATTTATTCTGGGACTGAATTTTCCCATATTGAAAGACAAAGGTGGCTGTCAGCTTGGGGAAAATCATTGTCACTCTTAGCAGGTGACTGCACTACTTATGAGGTTGCATGCAATGGTTATCTTGATGGCATGAGCGGCCAAAGACCTCTGCCTCAGATGCATTTGGGACCTTTTGGGTTAATTTGTGAGAACTTCTGCATTAAAATATTACATCTGTGAGTGGATACTGCAAAACCAGCACTGGAGAAGCAACTCCATGCTTGCAAGTGCCACACTCTGTGCTTTACTGAGAATAATTCAACTGCAGCTGGGATCTGAAGATAATTAATTCACAGTCCAGCTGACTGAACTGGATTTAATAATTAAAGAGACATAAGTAGTTAGTACTTGAATTCTCCTGAGCTTGGATGTTACCACTTTGGAAGCATGATGTAATGCTAATATGTTTCATCAAGCTTTTTCCCAGGAAGAGGCTTGGGGAATGGTAACAGATGTATGCTCTAGGAAACTCTTTGGTCCTTTTCTCTTTCCCTCCCCATCTCTTTTTGCTCAGGCAATTAGTCTGTGGGGGGAAGAAAGTGAAGATGTTTCCTCCATTTTCATGTGGTGTATGATCTACTTGTGAATCTGTCAGATGGTGTCTAAATGCTGTAAGGCTGTGAGCATTAGAGAATGTATCACTGTGCTTCTACCATGACAAAAAGAAAACTCCAGGAAATGAAGAAATAAGGAACAATACAGATTATTTTTCCCCTGTATTTTGTGCAGTTATGCCTCATAAGTGAAGAACAGGAAAATAAATAATGCTCTGTTTTTAAGGAAGTCACATTGTCAATGGCAATACAGTCTGCTCACACTCAAAAGTGCATGCTGCAAACACCTCTGGAGTGAGAAGCAAACGATGGACAAATAATAGGCTTAACTCATCTAGTGCAGTTCTCCCATTCTGGCTGAATTAGACCTCTTCTTTTGAGCCACAAAACTTACTTATGCTGCAACTTCCCTTCAGAAGCTGTCTGGCAATTAGCCAGGTAATTAAGATGAACTGGATTGTATCTTTATTGGTCAGAAATATTATGAATCATCTATGAGTGACTCTTGGCTGTCCATATTATGCATATGTCCCTTTTCATGGTCACACTGCTCACTTAATACAACTAGATTAGACTTTGACTCCACTAAAGGAGTTTATTTTTTCTTTCTGATTAGCCATTAAACTGAAAACCATACCTGAAGTTGTTTTTTAATCCTAACTTTAGAGCCACTTAGTGCCCTGTCAAGCCATAATTAGACATGATCACTCTGTCTTCCCCATCACATAAATCCTTCAAACAGCCTGTTCTTTTGGGGGGATACAAATACCTTGATCCTTCCTCTCTTGGGACTCTTTTGAGGTCTGAACACAAGCTGTTAGGCTTCAGGTTACCCCTCTGTGACTCACTGATTCCTCACTGGGTTGTGGAGGAGATGGGGCAGTGCTGCTGAGGGTTGAAAAGAGGACCAGATGCTCAGTTGAGTGATCTTCCCTTCTCTTTGGCTCTTCCCAAGTTTGACTCTACCTTGCTACTTACCTTTTGTTACTCTATTTATGGACAGCGTGCCGCTGATTTTTATTTCACTTTATGCAACCACTGATTATCTTATTAGAACAACACCTCTGTTGGGACATTTTTCTCCCTTCAAACTGTAACAAGACAATGAGGTTATTGCTCACAGCAAATACCCAAAGCATGTATAGATGGAAGTGTAGCCACACATAGATATTAAAGAATTTCCTTTGTCATTGTTTTGCTCTTGGGAGAAGGGTTGGTTGGAAAGCATCCAGTTTTATCCTGAGCCTTGCTTGAACGAAGGGTTGGTGTTCCCAGGGATTTGACACTAACAGAGTTGCTTTCTAACTTTTTTAATGAGGAAGAATTCCTTTTTCAGCCCTGCTGTAAACAAAAAACAGCTGCAGTGAACGCTCTGTCGGGTAAGGGCCTAGAGCAAGGGGCTGAGAATGAGGTATGGCCTCATTGAGGTCAAGGGAAAAAATTCTATTATTTTCACCCCCTTCTTTCCACCTCCCCAGTTCTTGTGAAAGCTCTGCTGATGGAAAGTGGCCAGCTCCCAGATTTCC
The DNA here is from genome assembly GCA_009812075.1 of Sialia sialis. Classification (NCBI taxonomy): domain Eukaryota; kingdom Metazoa; phylum Chordata; class Aves; order Passeriformes; family Turdidae; genus Sialia; species Sialia sialis. The sequence goes on along the minus strand of VRYO01002114.1, from coordinate 2,539,930 downwards.
TGTGCTTTGCAGCTTCTCTTTGTAAACTCGGGCAGAGGAAGATACATAACTGCTTTGCACAATGGGTGATTTGAAAAATTAGACTGATAGGTGTAAGCAAGCTGTTTTTCTTTGTGCTCTGCCTTCAGCTGCAGGCGTGGTTTTCAGCAGATTCCTGCACTATCGACTTGTGTTTGCAGCATTGATTGGGATGCTCTGCAGATAATTGTCTAGCAGGTGGCAAAGTCGGAACTAATCCATCAATTGGTTAAATTCCACCTAGTCCAAATAATCTTGTTAGTAGCTGTTTTGCCCTTTCAGCAGTCACTTTAATTAATATTCAGGGTTGTGCAGACAGGCAGGTTTCCGCCCTGCTGAAGCAGGAATTGATTTTTTAAATTTTAAGTTAAAATTAATTTGCGAAGGTCTTTTTTTGTCCTGTGTCAAACAATGCAGCCTTCAAAAAACTTGGAATCAGCACCACCAGCTTGCTTGATACAACCATCCTGTCTAGTTTTGTCCCTTCCACCTAGAATATGTTGGCACTTAGAGAAATTGTGAAGTAACTTTGGAGATGGATGGGACTCCCTGTGAGAATTTGGTTTCCATGTGTCTGATTGCGACATTATCTTACAATCATTTTTTTCTGTGATGTTGAAGACGCTTTCATATTATGAGCACAAACATATTTGCAATATCATGAAATTAATTTATAAAGCTAATTGAAAATGCAGGACTTGATGTGAAAGCTTCTGAATGAAAAGGTTTTCATCCAGGATTCAAAAGGTTTTTTTATCATTTTGTTGCAGAAGAACATGAAACAAAGTGCATATGAATTTTCTACACTTGGTGAAGTATCTGCTCAAGTTGAAGAAATCAAGTTCCTCTACTTGATTTCTTCTTGTTTTGGCAGCTTTCTGCTCCCTCAGGCTGGAACAACTCTGATTGGATTTAGTGGTAGAAACTTGGTGAATTAAAATCTGGAATTGATCACTTTAAGCTATTTTTCAGATTCCAAAAAAGAAAATAAAAAAAAATTTAAAAAATAAATCCAGATTTTCACTTTGCTTTGAAACTTCACAGTGGGTAAACTGCGATGTTTGCTGAAGTTAGTTTCTGGAGAGAGATTGTTTTCTGTCAGGGTTAAATAATTTCTGTGAGTGACTTAACAGGAACAGAGAAAACTTTGAGACAGTATTGAGCTGTTCTGCAGTGATTTAGAGGCCTTTCTCAAGTACAATGTCCAAAGATGCTGTTTCTTTTAAGACTATGAAGTGTTAAATGAATGAGTTGCAATACAAAGGCAAACCTTTATGGATGGTTCTAGGTAGCTTTGATTCTGAAATTCTCTTGCCCTGTTTTTGCCACAGCCCTACTAGTATAAGGTAACATAAGCATAAATTGGTTTGAGTGGCAGAATTTGTGGACAGAGAGCTGATGCCCAGTGCACATTTGACTTTGCACTCTCAGCAGTTTGTTGCTGTTTGCTTTATAACCAAGTGCAGCACTAGCGCCTCCGTTCATCATTTCCTCTCCATCAGATGCTTCCAGTGCTTTGCTGCCTGCCCCCATGGCACAGCTTTGCCCAGTGGAGTGTTCACTGCAGGTTTGATTGCTGTTAGGCTTGCATCCATTGACTCCTCCTGGCATGCAGGGTCAGACAGGCTGCGAGGGGAGCTAAAAGTTCAGCACGGTCAGTGGTTTTCTCTCTATGCTGGGAAGGCTCAGCTGAAGTGTCTGTGCAAAGAATGCTTGCCACCAGCACCAGCTCATAGTTACAGTAATTTCACAATTATAAGCCGCACCTTTTCATTGAAGAATCCAGCCTACCCCAGTAGTGCGGCTTAAATTCAGGTGTGGCTTATCTATGGACAAATCCCAGCGAAATGCCAACCTGGAAGTGAGAGCCGGCCGGGGAGGGCGCCTGGGGCTGCCTTTAAAGGCTTCACTGGTCTATGAAAACTGTTTGCAACTTGAGCACTTGACACCAATTTGTGTCTGTAACTAATTTGTTACTTTGTTACACATGGTTCCCCCTTTTTTAAAAAAAAAAGTGCGGCTTATATTCAGGTGCGGCTTATATATGGACAAATCCCGTGGTCTACCCGGCTACCGGGAGGTGCGGCTTATAATCAGGTGTGGCTTATAATTGTGAAATTACTGTAATTTCCAATTGTATTAAAAGAAATAAATCACAGAGCATTGCAGTGGCACCAGAGGGGAAGAAACCGTATGTCGTATCTCTAATTCTGGTTTGTGAATAAACAGGATGGGAATCTGAAAAGATGTCATGGCACTTTTGCATTTCTAATACTTTATTCTTGAAATATCTCTTTGCTTTTGCTGAGCTCTACAACAGTGTTTTTGCAGTCTGAGGGAGTCCCTGCACTCTCAGGCTGCTCTCTATTCTTCTGCTGCCAGAAGTGGCTCTGCTGACCTGTGCACACTCACGTGAAACCTCAGCATGACCCAGCCCCTGTTTGTGCTCTAGCAGCAGACAAAGCTGAGTTTGTGGAGTGGAAGCCCGTGTTGCCTGGGGGCAAACCTCTGCCTGAAAGAGATGTCAAGGTGCAGAATAAATTCATTTTTTTGTCGGGAAGCAATCTTTTTTTTTCCTAGCTCCTAAGCAGTCTGGGAGGAACAGATCTCTTTGGGAAACTGCATATGCAGACAATTTCTGCACCTCTTAAGCCCAGAGACGTGTGTGATGTTTTTATTCATGTCAGGTCTCTAGCCCTTCTGATTTTTGCCCACCCCATCCCGCAATGTATTCATTTGCCACATCAAAAATATAGCTTGGGAAGAGGAAGGAACACAAGGATCAGAACTGAAAGGCTGAAATTGTCCTAAAAAGCTTTTTCCCAGGACAAGTACCTGCACTGGTTACACAGATGTCGACTGAAAGTTGTTTCCTGAAGAAATGAATTTCCATCATTCACAAATCCAGTTCACCCTCAAGTAAGTGGCTTTAGGCCGAGGCTTGCAGATGTGTTTGAGGAGATAGCCTGTGAATTCACAGATATTTTATCTTCCACCTAGAGTTCTTTTAGTCTTCCCAGAGCTCTCTGAACTGGGCTCAGATTGTTCCCATTTCCAGGAAACAGAACTGAGAGGTGTGTTTAAATTCTGAATGCTGCCAACATGAGGGTGATTGAGGTGGAGCACTGGGTGGTTCTGAGCAAACCCCTGGTTCCTTTCAGTGTGAGCTTAGCTCTTGTGGATTTTGCTCTCAAACTTCCTTTGCCCTTCCTTTCCCCTTCCTTCTCAGCATTCTCTTCATTATTCCTACCACATTAACACAATGTTAATACTTTACTTTCTTTCCAATTGCCATTTTAGCATTAGACTCTGCTTGCCTGACTGTTGTTTTTGTTGGGGGTGGGCTTGTTTTGGCAGATGTTTATTGAACAGAACAAGATGAAAAGGCAGAGTCAGTTGCTTCTGCAAAGTTCAGCTCCAGATCAACAGCTTTTGAAGGCTCTGGATGACAATGCTAAGCTAACCCATGCATTAGAAGAAGAGAGGCTTCAACACCAGCAAAAGGTAAAACAGAATTTCTTTTCATCTCATCTGGAAGTCTGTGAAAATCTCCTGAATTTAAGGAATGCTGTGTCTTAATTATGTTCAGAATTACTTGAACTCCTATCACCTCTAAGAGCTTTGATTTTAAGAACTAAATTTCAAAGAAGTTTGTGATTTCCTTCTTCTGAGTCACTGTTCAGATGTGAGTGCAGAACTCGAAGGCTCTGGTTTAGGCAAGTATTTTATTCTGAGTGCCAGTAAAATGCAGTTAGAAGCTGTGAGACAGGTTCCATTAAGTGAAGAGATGCCAAGAAAATATTTTGGACATTGACTAATACAAAGGGTCTTGGGAGTGTAAGGAAAGACCAGGAGGTGAGAGGTGGGCAGTGCACATTTGTCTGGGTCTTGCTGTACAAATGGATGGGGCAATGCCAGACATCCTGGAGCAGGGAAGTGAGAGGTGAATCTGCAAAGTGTGAGAGGATCCAAACTGATAGGATGTAAACAAATACTCTGAAACTGGACCAGATCAATCTCCTTACTGGGAGAAATCACCATAGCTTCCCAGGAAAGCCTGAAAATGAGCTTTGTTTCAGCCCTGAGGCCTGTTCCTGAAACTCAGTTGAGTAAAACTAGGGATAGGTAAACAATTCCTGTCCTTTCATCAGTGCAGCAATGCTAAGACTATGCAATCTCAAATGCTCTGAGTATTTTGGTAGAATAATTGGCAGTTCATAGAAAGCCTCTGCATCTGTGGCTACTTTGAAGTCTGGAGCACAATGTATATATTTAGGGAGCTGTGAAGTTACTGCTGCTCTGCATCTGAATGCTGCCTCTGAATCAAATATTCCATAATTCCCCCTGCATGAGGCATCTGCATGAGTTGAGACAAGGGAGTTTAAATAATGAGCCTGTCAGTGGAAGCAGTGAGAGAACAAAAATGTCAATGTTCTCGTGCTTCAAATGAGGAAATGTTCTGAAATTAAATTCTAATTATGTGATAAAAACTCTATAAAAAGAAAAGGGAACAATGTAAAGCTTAGGTGCTTTGGAGCTAAGGACATATTTTAAAGAAGAGATGAAGCAAGTTGGGATCATAACAGAAAATTCTGACATCTCTCAGAAGAATCTTTCCAGCTCTCATTCAAAAATATCCTTTTTTCTGGGACTTGTGCTTCACTCCTACACTGTAACATGATGTTTTCAGGCAGAACTCTGCCTAGTGGGTTATTTGCCAAAGGGAGGGACAGAAAATGCCTTTTATTGTGATGAATGCTCTTGTTTACCAACTACAGATTAAAGAATTAGAAGAGCAGCTAGAGAATCAGTCACTGCATAAGGAGATCAGTCGCCTTAAACAGCAACTAGAACTTTTGGAAGAAGATAAGAAAGAGCTGGAGCTGAAATGTCAGCATGCAGAAGAAAAAGCTAGAGACCTAAAGCATTCAGGTAAAATTGTGTAGTAATTTTCATTTGAGGGTAAAGTCTGTGTGTGGGATGGTTGGTGCACACTTACATTTGAGACCCCAGAAGTTTTTGTGTAGCTGTGATCCAGACCTTTGCTTCACTAGACAAAATACAGCAACTGCCTTCAGCTGCAGAACAACAGTGTCCAAAATGTGTGTGAAGGAATAACCTTGTAAAACTTACGTCAGGAACAAAAATCCTGTTGTAAGGTTGCCCTGAGTCTTACAGATGGATAAATATATAGGAGTGGTTGTCTGTGTGACAGACATAAAAGATGATACCTGGACTGTTAGGTCACTCAGTCAATTTTAAAAGCAAGTTTAAAATAGTCTAATTTTAATTTGAATCCATCATTGCAAGAACAAAAAAACATATCCATTTTGGAAATCATATTCTTACTCCTGCCATAACCTACTGGACACAGAACAATTGCTAAAGACTTTTGTAACTAAAAGAAATTAAAGACTTTTTTTTGTCTGTTTCCTTTAAAAAGTTGTGTTTTAGAGGAGATGAGAGGGCCCAAGAGCTCACTGTGTTTGTTCTGTTGCTCCTGTGCAGTTGATGAACTTCAGAAGAGAATCCAGCAGTCAGAGAATCCTGCCCCGCCGCCTCCGCCGCCTCCGCCGCCTCCTCTCCCTCCTCCTCCTCCTCCCAACCCCATCCGGTGAGTGCTCACACCCCTGGCACAGCAGGGCTGCTCTGCACAGCCACAGCTCCTTACAGCACTGCCATCCAAGCAGGGAGAGTGTCTTTAAAGGAAAAAATGCTTTCTCCATCTGTGCTGAGCAGCAGGACATGCTCAGTGCCCCACCTGCCCCCAAACTTAACACCCTGACCAACTCTGAGCAGCGCCTTGCCAAGCCTGACAAATTGTCTAAACTGGGACTTTGGAGGAGGAGGGATACCTGTCTCCTCCAAATTTAGGAGATTTTTTTTTCTCTTCACCTGATAGCTGTAATTATAGACTTGTGAAATGCTTTCTATTGCCAAGAAAACTCCTTTGAACCAAAGGATATGTTAGATTATTGTGTGTCCCTTCATGTCACATACTGATGATGAAAATACAGACTCCATTGAGTTCCCACAATTACTTTCATGAGTTAAAAAGGAGGAAAAAAAAAAGAAAATCACCACCTAGTCATCAAGCAGTTTTGGGCAAAATTACCAAAATTTGGCCTGATTTCTGCAAAGGACTGTAAAAGAAGATGACCAGTTCTATGCTGATGTATCAGGCATTAGACCCAAATGAATTAACTAAACACTAAAGGGTGCTTAGTTAATGTTTAAAACTCAGGTATTCTTCATGTTATCTGCTTGGTTTAAAAATAAACAGACTTTGATGACAGTTTGCAAACTTCTGCAGTAGAAATGACATAAAATCTTGTTAACTACTGTGCTAAACATATGAATAGATGTGATTATTGGGGAGAATTCATCCCTTTGTGCATCTTGCATTGTTTTTAGAAACTAAATGTGTTCAGAAAGATTGTGTTTGTGTTCTTTTATGTCCACTAATTCATTTGACCTGCTTGCTCCTTTCTCATTGATAGCATGAATTAACTGTCTAGGGGTGCTGTGGGATTTTTTTTGTTTAAATTTGTGCCCTTTATTGTTTGGAATAGGTGAAACTATTAATTTTAAGCCCTGTAGAAGCCAAGTCAGATGACTTCCTCATGCACTGTATATGTGGATAGAAGTTGTTTTAGGGCATTTTTCTGGGACAGAGTTTTGGCCTTTTAGGCAGAGATGTCACTCTGCTGTGTAAGGAATGAGGTTCAGTGAGGAGTGACTGGTCTCACTGACACATCACATGTGCCCAGGAGCTCGTACTTGTTCTTGAAAATGAATCATTTGCTGTTGTGGACTTTTACATTGTGAATATAGTGAGGGGGTAATTACTTGACACTGTAGGAAGATTACAAACTTGGAAATGGTGAGCCGATACTGATCACCATATTTAAGTGTCCTCTGGAGAACAATACTTCAACATCTACAGCTCTTCTTTCTGTTTATTATGCCAGAACACTTCTGTTTGTCATGTGTCACAATGAGACACTGGCTTTTAATATTCAAATCTGGAGTGTTTTGATTTGTGCCTAATGCTTGTTAAAAAGAAATAAATTTCTCTGGCGCGTTTTGATGGGAGGCATTGTGGGGGGTAATTCAGTGCATCTGCATTCAAGAACCATTAAGTGAGTCTTTTGTAAGAGGCTGTATAATCAGGTGCCAGCAGCCTGGTGGTGTGTCATGTTCTGACAGTGGGTGACCCAGGACAGAATGACAATCACAGTTTCATCTCCCCCCAAGGTCTCTCATGTCAATGATTCGCAAGAGATCTCACTCCAACACCAACGTGAGCAAGAAGGAGAAGCCTCCTCAGCAGGAGTCAGGTATGGCTCATCCCTTCTCAGGCCAGCTGGGATATCCCCTGCTACTGCAGGAAGAGCTGCTGGATGGAAATGGTTCATTGGAGATGCTTTTGATTGTCAGCATTAACTGCAGCTGTCCCTGTCCCAGCTCATTCCTCTGCCTCGCAGCCCAGGAACATGTGCACCAAGATGGGAAGTGCTATCTTTGGTGCTATAGCTTTGGAACTCCTCTGAGGGGTGGCTGAGGATCTGGGCTGGTCTGGTTCAGAGAAAAGGAGGCTGAGGAGTGATTTTATTGCTCCCTGCAGCTCCTGAGGAAGAGTCAGGGAGAGAGAGGTGCTGAGCTCTTCCCCCTGGGATCCAGTGACAGAACATGTGGGAGTGTTTAGAACTGCATCAAGGAATGCTTAGACTGGACAGAAGGAAACATTTATTTTTGGTGAGAGTGGTCAGACACTGGAACAGGCATCCCAGAGAGGTGTTGTAAGTTTTTGAGGCCCTTAGGAACGTGCTCTAACTTTTGGTCAGCCCTGAAGTGGTCAGGCTGTCAGAGCAGAGGGTCACTGCAGGGTCCTTGCAAATGAAACATTCTGTATTCTGCTGCAAACTTCCTCAAGACCCCAAGAAAATTTGTGTGGCCCTCATAGCCATCTCTGCCTCCACAACTGAACTGGTCATCAGCATCCAATTTACTTTCTCCCAGGGAATTTGAGTATGCACAGTCTTTGAGGCTGCAGGTCAAAAACCCCAAGAGAACACCTAGCACTTGCTGTAACTGGAGAAAAGTTCTAATCTCCCTGCTTGAGCTGCAGCTTGTGCAGGGCTTTGTGCTTCCACAGGTTACCTGGAAGAGGCAGAACACCAGCATTAAACACAGAGCAGGTTATATTCAGCATAATGCAGGGAAATTTCTGAACTTCCACACAGCAATTTCTTCTGTCCAGAGCCTCTCCACAGAGCTTGTTTGTTAAGTACTTCAGTTTTCATCCCTCAATTCATATCTTGTGAAATTACCACTCAGAGTTGACTGTAATTCTAATCCTTTAATAACACTGAAAACCTAAAACAAAACAGTCTTGCACTAAGGTGGCTCTGCATGCAAAGTAACAGCTGAAATTGCATTTTATTGTTGTTAATGGAAGCTGGAAACTTAGTAGGTTGAGAACAGGAGTTAAGTACAGATTTACAATTGACTGTGAGTGCCTGAAGAGTCAGAGCTAGTTAGACAGGCATTGCCAGTTAAATAACCAAGGGTTTTCTTGCTGTTTCTCTCTTCCTTCTGAAGCAGCAGGAGTTTGTTTGTAGTGAATTGCTTAACTCATTTACTGCCACTTAAACAAAGAAGGGAACCTGGCTGAAATTATAGGATATAACTGTTAAAAAACCCCCTGCTGTTAGCAGACTAATAGTATGTAAGTCAGGCTGGATTTTTGCATGGAACTAACAGGCAGGAAGTGGGGGAAGGAAAACATTACTCCTCCCATTTTCAGGTGAGGAACTGAGGAATGGAGTGACTTGGGCAGCTCCCTGGGGGAATTTCTGGGACCTGGTTACCAGTGTGAGAGAAACAAGGGTGTTGGTGTGGATGGAATAGGTAGAGGGATGACCTTGTGCCCAGATCTCTGATGGAGAGTCAATCCTGCCTTTCAGTACAAGTCCAGTTATGGTGCCTTGATTTGCCAGGGTTCCTTACCTTGAAGCATCCTAGTTGTTTTGATTACACCTTTTTGTTGAGACTGTCACAAACAGTGATTGCAGGAAATACTATGAAATTCACTCTAAGTTCTCTACTCCCCATTCTTTCATTATTTTTTAGTAAACTAACAGTTCTGACCTTTATTCAATTACACGTAAACTGCTTTTCCTCTTAATAGTTGAGCTGTTCTTAAAATAAAAATTTTTAAAAAGGGAGAAAGTTCTTTCTTTCTTGATCTAGTTATTATATCAAACTTGAGGCTTGTTTTGACCCCTGTTAGGGACTTAGAATGAGTGGTTTCTATCCCATACCACCAATTAAGCTTTTATATTTCAAACAGTGTGTTTGTGAAATTAAAGCCTGACATTAAATCTGCTTAGAATACAGAAACCACATTTCTGTGAATCATCAATAGTACCCTGACAAGTGAGAGAGCAGAAATGTTTTTAAAATTCCTGTTACATGAAGTACAAGGTTGCAGTTTTGAAGAGCATCAACCCTATTTCTCCCAGTATTTGCTTTAAGTGCTCTTCCCCCCTCCCCTTTCTGGGATGTTAAGGGTCTTTTCTTTTGTCATCCAGAATGCTGATAAGTTAACAGGTATTATTTAGGTTCATCACAGAGCTTCCCATGTCATCTGAATATCTTGCAGTCCTGATAACCAAATCTCTTGAAAAAAGCAGCCATTTCCTTTCATGGTATTTCAGTTTTCCCCTTTAACTTGATGCAGGGTTTTTGGAGGCTGGGTTTAGCTCAGGCTGAGGTTGGTGTGCTGTTCCAGCCAGGTCCTCTGAGCCACACTGGAAGCAGAGCTGTGTTCTTTCACTCCCTGCTGCTTCAGCCTGGAGCACTGAGCTTTTGCAGTTCCCAACAGTTCAGGAGCTTTGTGGTTTTCAGGATGTGCTTCTGTCCAAAATTCTACAGCTGGGCTTTGCAAAGTCAGGATCCTCAGTGTAGAGTGGCATTTTATCCTTGGGATGGCTGAGCTGATAGCAAAGATCCCTGGATGCAGAACAAGAACATGATTTTACTTTTCACCATTTCCCTGCACTTCCTGTCTGAAATGTGATCTTCTCTTTGACTTCTTTAGCAGGTGAAGAAGTTACAGATCTGAAGAGGCAAGCTGTGGAAGAAATGATGGACAGGATTAAAAAGGGAGTTCATCTGAGACCAGTCAACCAGTCAAGCAGGCCTAAAACAAAGGTTTGGAATAAGTAGCAGACCAATAATTTTAGCTAAGTACAGTAATTTACAACTGAAAATAAACTTTTCTGTTAAACATTCAGAAGAATACATTTTCCTCCCCCCATTTAATTTGCTTGATTTTGAATTAGAGCAGCATATACCTGAAGAACAAAAAAAAGTGAAGGCAGGAGTAAGTAAGTAAAGGCCAGGTTTTTTGACACAGAAAATAAGCTTGTAAGCAAACAGCAGCTAAGAAACAAAAAGCACAGAGGGAATACCTGAAGTGGTTAAGGGGGATGATCAGTGAGTAAACTGCATTAGCACTACTTTTTTTCTTTTATGCAACACTTACTGAATGTGGCTGCTGTAGAACATTGCTTACCTCCTTCACAAGAGCATAATCTTGATGTGTAGTCTGTGATGCACAGTGCTGAGAGCTGAGGCTCTTCTCTTCACCTGAGTAAGGAGACAGATGGAATGTTAGCCCTGAGCCCAGGGGAGGAGGGGACAGAGGGATGTCACACACCCACAGGCCTGGGCAGCAGCCCCTGTGTGAGGTCTGTCTGCAGGTACAGAGTCTGTCCTGGGCTTTTCTTGTGGCTTTTAACAGGTGTGTGTTGTGTTTGTTTACAGCCAGAAACACCAAAGCCCTCTGAAAGTGCAATGAAAGAACTAAAAGGGATTCTGGTAAGAGAATGTTCATATTTCATTTTCTTCTCATTAAGCTGACAGGGCCTTCTTTGAAACGTCTGCATTTTGGTTTGAAGCCATTGAGCAGTTTTTGGAGCAAATCCCCCAATTCCACCTTTGGCTTTGGTTTGACTTAAGGATTGGTTTTGGTCTTGCTGGGAGAGTTTTGTTTTGCACTCTGCTCTGGGTTTGTGTGCTCCTACCACTAGAGGGGATTTTGTGGTCTGTCTGCCATAGATTCTTTGGAAACTTCCCAAATACTCACAGTGGGGATGCTTAGGGATGGAGAGGCAGCTCAATATCTATATCTAGTCCAAAGTAAAGCCCCTGGACTGCACTTACAGTGTATGTGGAGTTGTCCTCATCAACTGGTCTTTTTCCTGGGGCACCAGATTTCTTGTTAGTGTAGGTGAAGTTTAAATAAAACAATAACTCTGTCTGCAGTTACATGTAAAAAAAATGGATTCTGAATAGCTGTCCACATAAGTCCTTATCACAAAATAAAAACATCAGCCATGTTTGGTCCAGCTGAGAGCAGTGTGCTAGGTTGGCTCCTGTTGTGTCCTTCATTCATGTGTTGCATTGTTTGTTTTTAGCTGGTTGCTTCTTTTGCACAAGAGCTAAAATTGTATCAGTGAGAAGGAGCTGTAGTCCTTGCTCCCTGACTTATGTAACCCTGAAGCTTTTGAAGTGCCACTTTGGCATGTCAGGTGAAATTCTGCCAGTATTGAAGCCAAATGCTTCACTTCACTCTACAGAAGGTGAAGCTAGTCATTCTCATCATCCTGTGGTTAAACAGCCCTTACAAAAACAGTTCAGGGCATGCAGGACAGTACAGCAGAGTGTAGCCACAGCCTCTGCTGTGATTTAAAATCACCAGTGATGTGTTAAAGTTGCTGTTCTCCAGTCATGTGAAAGCAGGGGAGGAAGGGAAGAAATGGTCTAGAGAGTCACCAGACCCTAATGCTGAGCCCTAATTAGAGGGACACATAATTAAATGTGGTGGTAAATAGGAAAGGAATAAAATGCAGCAGTGAGACTGTGCTTTAAGCAGAATTCCATAATTACAGGAATAGTGGATGTGGTGTGCTGTTTGGACCAGTGAGGGTTGGACAGAGCAATCCTGCCCAGGGTCCTTTCTATCTCTAATAGCTGTTTTATTTCTTCAGCACTGTGTCACTGACATCAGGGGACATTTGATTGTGCACTTCAGAGGGAGCAGGGAGAAACCTGCAGGCATTGCACTTCTGTGTCAGGCTCATTGCTTTTGAGCCTTTCAGGGCATTTGCAGTGCAAGACAAACTGTATAAAATGCTGCTCCAGTCTATTCTTGAGAGCAGTGATTATGCACAGTCAGACAACAAACATGGGGGTGGAATGTGATGGAGTAAACATTTGTTGTTACTATGCTAATTATGCATTTTGTGTAGACATCCATATAATTGTTACAAACAAAACACATTTATGTTGTGCAAATTCCAGAGTTTGAGTGACTCCCTTTAAGTTGCTTTGTACATGTACATTTGTACAGATCTGGAGCATACTACTGATGAATAACCTGCTCAGTTAAATTTCAAACCGTTTTGAAAGATTTTTTTTTTTAACTTCTAGGCAGAAGTGAAGAATTAGGAGCTTCTTTGCAGGGCTCCTGAAAATAGCACAGCTTTTGTAACTTGCAGTGCTGTTTGCTTTTGTCCTTGGATATTTCTGCTCAAAAGTTACGTGCTTATCAACAAAAGATGTCAACAGAATGTTTTTGTGGTCTGTAAAAATGCTGTATGAGTCTGACATGGTTTGGAAGGCTGAATAAACAAGATTAATGGGAAAATTCAAAGGGAGAATGAAATAGTATATGAGTACCAAATTTCCAGTGGCATTATAAACATTTTGGGCAAATTTTACAATCAAGTAGGTTCTGATCCAGCAACTAATTGTTGTGAGTTGGGAAATGCATGCAGTATGCACTAAGTACCTGTTTAAATTCCTGTAGGCAAGTTTGTGAGGTTTCAGGCTTTGCTTAAAGCCTCTTTTCTTCCCACTTTAAGAAAAGTGCTCCTTGACTTGCAGCTTCACTGCTACCACGTGCTAGCCTTGATATAAGGCAGTAATAGAATTTATTTATGTTCTGTATGCATAAAAAACAGTTTCAGCTTGAGATCTAACTCTGTGCAAAGAAGAAGCCTTGAAGTATATGGACATAGGGTCAGGTTTATGCAGATCAGCTGCATTACAGGAATATAATATGCTGTAGCTGATAGATACTGACTTCTGCAGATACCTGTATACCCAGAGTGCAGGACCATGCTAAAATAGAAAACCATAAAAGATGCATCTTTGGCTTTTTGCTAACATGTTAATTATATGCATGATAACTCTTTAGCAGCTTCTTAAGATCCTTCAGATGTTAAGAGCGAGGAAGTTGGCAGTTTCCTGCAAACATCAGAATTTTTTCATTAGTGGCAGGGCCACTTTCTCAAGCCTGATATCAACCTCCTCATGTGTACTAAGTGTGGTTTATCCCTCCATCATTGATCCAAGTAAGGGTGGGATGGTGAGCAGGTCCCAGATGCTCCTGCTGTACCCATGGAAGAGCCTGGCACGCGTGAAAGGTTCTGAAGCTGTGCACATGAGCTGCTTGGCAAGGCATAATCTGCCCTCAGAGAGGTTCTCATGCCTTTTTCTTGCTGTAGGAAACACTGAATAAATCCACCAGTTCCCGGAGCTTGAAGTCCCTTGAAACAGACAGTGGTGAAACGGAGCTGGAGCGAGTCCTGCGGCGCCGGAAAGTGACCACGGAGCAGGACAGTGGCAGTAAGTGCTGCACTGCCAGTCCCTGCACTGTGACTCTTGACGCTTTACATTCTCTTCCAGAGCACTGTGGAGAACTTCACCTTCCTCTGCAGTGACTCCCTTCCCTGTCTCACTTGTTGCTTTTCATCCCATTTTCTCCAGGTGATGCTTCTGTCAGGATTTTCTGCACACACATACACTCAGGTTCCTCTTTCCAGCCTGGAGCTCAGATGTTATGGCTGGAGTTATTGCTTGAAACTTCTGTGAAAATACTCTTGAAAGTAATGCTAGCCAGAGAATTGAGATTTAGGACTGGTGATTTGAATTAACCTCCTCTGCAGACCAGGGGTCTGCAGTTTTCACTCTGTGCTTTGATGTTTTGATACTCTCTTGCACTAGATGCTGTTCATTAAAATTCATTTTTGATTTTCTGCAGTTAGCTTGAGTTCTGCTCTGCTCTTGTGTTCTTTCTAGACCAGTCTGGATAACAGAAGGATTAAACTTTCTTTGGATTTTAGGTCCCACTGGAATCTTGGCCACATCAGAATCAAAGTCTCTGCCTGTGCTGGGTTCAGGAGCCAGTGCCCAGCAGGCAGCATTGAACAAGAAAGATGTGGAGACAGAATTCACTTCCAAAGTACCCAACTCAGGTCCTGTCCCCAACCAGCCTAAGGGTGCTACAGGCTCCAAGCCTACTTTACAGTAAGTAGAATATGGATTTCTAGAGATATTGTAGTACAAGATGTGTTCAGCTGGTTTAATACCATTTTTGGTTAACAAGATAAATGTACACTCTGCAGCTGCTTACCACTGACTCCCCAAAAAAATTGCAATCTCATGTGAAAGGAGAAATTAAATTCTCTGTAATAAAGTTCTTTCTCTCTAAAAGCTGTGAATATTCTTCAAAAAAGGTTCATCTTCTCTGTCAAAAAAAATCCCTCAAGAGATTCTGAGGAATAACGAAGTTGAGGGTTTTTTCCATATCCTGAAGAGGGATGGTGGTTATATTGTTAACTCTTGATTAAAAGTAGTTCTTGCAAGTATTTAAAAAATAGAATCATGTGAGTCATCTTGGTCTGTGTGGGTGTTCAGGGCAGTTTCTGTTGAATCAAAATGAGTCCTGATTATTACTCTTAAAAATCTTGAATTACCTTGAAGTCTCAAGTTTAAAAAAAAAAAAGCACTGTGTTTGCACAGATGAGTAGCAGAATCTTTCATCACAGCAAATTGAAACCAGCATCAGAGTTAAACCTACTCCAGCAGTATTTATTTCAGATTCCATGGAGGATTGATTTGTTCTCCAACAATAGCAGGTTCCTTTTGGAATTCAGCTGTGCACTTGACTTTGGTTGCCTTGTCAGTTTTTCATTTCAAGAAAAGGAAAGAGCTAAGACAAATCGGATTGGCAAAATATCGTAGTTATGGCTAATTAAACTTCTGATTTCCTGCTCTGTCAGTTAGAAAATACCACCAGACCAATTCTAGCAGGTCTCCATTGCTTTGTTCAGAGGAGGAAGTCATGACAAATGAGCTGAATATTCAGTTGGCATCTATTCTTATGAATTGATACTTCACTCTTATGCAGGTACTTTCATCATTTATTTTTGAGTGGATAAAGAGCCCAATTTCCTTTTGTGCTCTACAGTTGTATTTAAATCCCACAGAGAATTAAAAGCAGAATGCCATTTTCAATCATATGTATTTTCCCCTTTTATTTCACTTAAGTATCCTTAGAAGAAAAATTATCTTCATTTTAATTTAATCAGAAAGATCAAGATATTTTCAACAGTTGTTTTGATGTGAATAATGCCATTGCATTTTCTTGAATGCCTACCCTTGACAGAAAGGTGAAGTTGTTCCTGAAAATTGTGTTTGTAGTTTGTGGATTTCTACGATTTTGAACAAACCAGAAAACACAAGCAACTCCTGCCACCTTTTGTGTACCTGTATTCCACCAAACTAAGTGGAAATTGCATTTACAAGAAAGGAAATGAAATAATTGCAGGCCCCAAGGTCTCGCAGAATGCATGGTGAATTGACAGTGAAAAGGATCTTGTGTTGACAGTCACAGTTGCAATATGTTATAAAAGCATATGTGAAGCTCAATTTATTTCTCAGCTTGCCTGTTCAGTGACATCCCGAAAGACACATTTCACTTTAATTTATCTGTTTAAAGCATTAAAACAAATGTGGAGGGCCAGAGTCCTTGGTGCTGCAGGGCTTCCTTGCACTGAGTCACTGGTGTAAACCTGCTTCATTGGGAACCCTGATCCTTAGGGATGGATTTCCAGCGAGGCAGAAGCTGCTGGGCTCTCCCACTCTTGTGGGAGGCTGGAGGAGGAGCAGGGATAACCTGCAAGCCCCACAGCACCGTACAGAGAAATTGCTTTTCTTTTCTCTCCTGGGTCCTGTTTGCAGCAGAGGGTGGTAGAAGCAGCCTCCAGACAGAGGTGTGAAAGCACTCTTGGAAACAGGGCTCCTTGGAAGCAGGAGCAGAGGGGAGTTCATCTGGCCAGCAGCTCTGACAACTTGGCTCTGTCATCAGGCAGTGTTCTGGGCTTCCCTGGAAGCAGCTCAGTTTGGGTCAGCAGAGCGCTTCTGAAGCAAATTTCGCTAATGTCTGTGTTTGCTATGCTTTGCTTTGTGTTCTGGAGTGCCCTTAGTGCATCCTGGATCCCTGGATTCATTGCATGAGTGAAGCTAAGCCAGGGCATGTGATCCAGCCTTTTTGGATGTCCTTGGGGGGTAGATGAGAGCTGGTTCAGTGAATCACCCTGAGCTGTGTGCTCTGCAGCAGGGGCTGCTTCCCCCCACACTCTGCTCCTGTTGCACCATTCCCTAAAGGAATGCTGACTGAACACACAGTGCCCTGCATGAGAAATCCTCCTTACTCCCTCCCACCTGAGCTTAAAGGATGCAGCTCCCTCATCTTTTGCAATTCCTTGAAATCCAACCAAGGTGTGACTTCTTAATCTGTTTGCAGCAGCCGAGCAAACCTTTCCCATCACAGGGGAGAACTACTTGTCTCATAATTAATTCCAGGTGTCTTTTTCAGGGCAGGGGTCATTTTTTTTTATTTCACATAGATTTTAATGTACAGTTTGCTACAGAAAACCTGAGTTTAGAACCCCTAGGTGAGGTGTTGCTTCAGTGCAAGAGGTTCTTGTGTGTCTGAAGCCATCAAGGAGATGGTTTGGAATGTGTGAAAGTTTGCTGAGATGGTACTTAGGGGGGAGACATCAGTCATGTGTATCCTATGGAGAAACTGGAGCCTTACCTCAGTGTGCAGGTAAGTTCCTCTGCAGATCTCTTCCCCAGCGTTTAACCCAGCAGGAGTGTAATTCTGGGACAGCTGCTTAGAAGAGGTTTATTCTCAGTTTTTCACAGTTCATTTTCATTGGGAGCAAAGAGATTCCTGTGACCCCCTGCAGTGTGTAGGCACAGAAGGGAAAGGTGTGTCTGGCTCTGCCCCTGAGATTTTGGTTCTTTGGTGGGGTTTTTTTAAGCACTTGGTAAACATTGTGTTTCTGGGGTGCAGAGTCCTCTGCTGACAGAGTGCACTACAGAGAGGGTTAGTCTTAATCTGATGATTTTATACAATTAAAGGATTTGTCCTCCCTCTCCGGGCTGTAATCTTAGTACCCCAAATCATCTACCAGCTCTGCAGGGAGCAGCTCAGCCTCAGCTGGAATGAACTGCAAAGGTTTTCCAGTGCAGCTTGAACGTGGTCAATTTAGTTTAACCAACAGATGAAGAAAACAATGGGATGTTCTGGAAGTTGGATGTGTCCTCAGTTTTAACTGTTTTAAAAGCTATTGAGACATTTTTCGTAGCTTGTACGGTTTGTGTGCCCTCCCAGCGCACACAAAAAGCTCTCCAAGATTCTTCATTTAAGTAAATTTTCTGATCTTTTTGAGCCTTTTCAAAAGCAGCACCTGAAAATGGGAACAGTGTCCATGCTAAAGATGGTCTGCACTTCTGTTCTGCTGGCTGCTATGCTGACACCTTTGTGCTCAGCTGGGTTTAGCAGGGGCTTTCTGAATTGGAGAGGATTTCTTGCACTTCCTTCACAGATGTCTGGTGTTGCAGGTAGCACTGGTACTATCAGCGAGGAACAGAGAGCTAATTCTCCAGTGTCACTGTTTATATTCCCTGTAATCACTGTTGGACAAATACTGGGAGTACTGTGATGGAATTCTTTGTTCATCTCAAACTTTCAAACCTTGCGATTTTTTTACTGTTGCTCAGTATTACCCTGTGGTCTTCTCTGGTTTATTCTCCTGCCTTGTTAAGAATTCTGAAATTATTAATACACATCTGCAGTTTTTGCTTTTATTGTCAATGAATACTAACACCAAATTCTGTTTTCTAATGGATACATATTACAATGATTTCAATGGTTTCATGAATAGAACACCGACCCAGGTTAAATAATGCCAAGTTTCTAATATTACCAGAGGAAACAAAGAAAATCCAAGTCTCAGTTGACAATCTGATCCTTAGTTTGGCCTTTTGTACTCCTACTGTAAATTCTATGCAAAGGTCACAGAAATGCTACTTCCCAGACTTTAGTAACCCTTTAGTATTTACACCTCCTGTAGGTTCTGTAATAAATAAACAGAACAGATTGCTTCTGATACTCTTACATATCAAAGCATGGAACATTGCATATCCCATAATATTAATCTCAAATGCATTTATCATCTAAATCCATATTTCACAGTGCAGATTCGATGTGTTTAGTCATAAAAAATACATGCAGTGAACAACTGTGTGTGAATGAGTACAATAGAACTAGGATCTCCATTTCTGGTTTAAATATAAAGTTGGACAAATAACAAGAATATTGATAAAAGCATTAACAGTCTCAGTGAGGGAAGAGCTTTGCACAGAACTAAATGCAAATATCTTGGCTGGACAAAACTGAGTTTTTCAGAGCTGTGGCAAGTTCTGTCTTTACTCATTGCTTTTCCCAGTTTTATTTGTATGAGTAGATGCTGTTTTTTGAAAAGGAGCACCAGAATTATGTTCATTCTTCACACGGAAACATTCTGCTCTTGACAAACTGTTGAAAGTAAGCTGTGAATAACTGATAAAGAGGGTTAATAATTTTTAACAATGCCTCAGCTGTAACAGCAGCATTGTCAGGCTGGTGCTGCAGCAGTGTGAAGGATTTGAAGAAGGCAATACTGGTACAACAAAGTCGGATAGTAATTCTTATTTTTCTGCTGCAAACACTGATTTAATCACCGGTTTTCTCCATTAAACTACTTTATATCGACATCTTTCATTTTTCTGTCCTTTGAAGGTGGTAAATACGATTGCCATTTTATCCATTTTTGTTTGAAATGAAACAGACTTCAGAGTGTTTGGCTGTGCATCAGTTGCTGGAATGCTGCCATACACTAATGCAGACTCCCCACTGTGAGCCCAGTGAAGAATTATACTTTGATTCACCAGATTGTATTAAATAGTCCAGCTGTTGGGATTTGAAAGATAGTTACCTCCAAAGTGAAATAAAAATGAACTTGGCATTTATGGCTTTGACCATTTTTATAGTGTTGGGCAATCAGCTTTTCAAAAGTAGCACTTTTTAAAATAACCCTCTTCTGGTTACACTGCTGTAAAAAGTTTAATTTACTGTAACATTCAAAATACCTCACCTTGTATTTTTCTGGAATGATTGACAACTTTTGCATAAAATAAGCATTATTTTCCTTTTGAAATCACTAGCTTCTGATGATAATCAAATGAGTCTGAAACTGTATCTATTAGTGCCAATTTCTGCATTAATTAACTTATACCAAAATTCTAATGTTAGAGACAATTCTTGTAATTAAAGCTTGAACATAGAATTTAATTTGCTCTATCCAGAGCTGTAACAGCAAGCTGAGTAAATTCTTTCTGAAATGGAAAGTGCAGCAACTGTTGTTTCTATGATTATTTTTTTGTTTTGTTCATTTACCCTCTCCCCATCAGGTGGGAGCTGGTGCAGTCCCCATCCAGTGTTCTAACTATTGAGTGGGGTGACCTCTTTCTTCTGTCATTTTCTTTAGGACAAAGGCTGTCACAATAAAGGGCAGCTCATAGCAGATGGATCCTGTAGCTGAATTTCTTTCTCTGGCCTCCAGTTGATTCTGCCTTTTCCTCTAAAGGGTGTTAACTTACCAGTATGGAAGACTGCTCCTTATAAATAAGCATGAAAATCTAGGAAAAAAAAAAAGAAAATGGGGGTGGAAGGGGGAAGGCTCTGGATAAGCATATGGGACCTTCCAGCCTGAGGGATTTCAGCACCTGCCCAGTTTGGGCTCTGTGGGTGTGGACTGTGCATCCATAGTGATGTGTAAAGCCTTGCCTAAGGATGGGCCAATGCAGTGTGCCTGCCAGCCCTGAGTCTGACGGGCTCCCAGCCCAGGCACGGGGCTCGTGGCTCTGGAGGGCTCAGGTTCTGGGCAGCTCAGGCTCTGGAAGGCTCAGCCTCTGGAGGACTCAGGCTCTGGGGTTTCAAGCTCTGGAAGGCTCAGGCTCTGTGAGGTTCAAACTTTGGAAGGCTTAGGCTCTGTAAGGCTCAAGCTTTGGGGAGCTCAGGCTCTGGAAGGCTCAGACTCTGGGGGCTCAAGCTCTGGAAGGCTCAGGCTCTGGTTTTAACAGGCTCAGGGGGCTCAGACTGTGGGAGTCTCAAGCTCTAGAAGGCTCAGGCTCTGGGGGGCTCAGGCTCTGGCTGTCTCAAGCTCTAGAAGGCTCGGCTCTGGGAGTTTCAAGCTCTTGGGGTCTCAGGCTTTGGGGGGCTCAGGCTCTGGAATGCAGGGTGCAGGAGGCACAAGGCTGTGCTCTCAGGCTGTCTGCCCACCCAGCACCCCAGTCTGCCACTTACTCAGGTTAAGCATTCCCCGTGTTTGCCATGTTTTCTGCTGGTGCATTCCTGATAATCTAAGGATTTGCCTGCATGTTTTCAACACCAGTACAAAGCTTCTGAATACAGACAAGTGCTTTTAGTGTTCGTAGGCTGATGCCAGCTCTGACAAATAACCCAGGTGTCTCTGACCTTTCCTTCTCCCCGCTCAGAGGCTTTTTATCCACACCAATCTCTGCACTGCAAACAATGGTGGAGTAACCCCATTTCTGCAGCACAGAGCGTGGGTCAAACGCCCTTGATGGTTCAGCAAAGCCAGTAGGTGCATTTCCAGAAACCATTAGTGCTTGCTCCCAGTGAGACCAGCAGCAGCCAAGGGAACACCTGGTTACACTGCGCCCCAAGCCAGGTGGCTCTGGGATAGAGGTGTGCAGAAGCCATTTTTCAGTGCCTTGTGAGTTCATTTCTCATCTTCCGTGCCTGGCTTAACAAATGATCCAGGAGGGGGAATGTGACTGTTGCATTTTGTGCAGTGCTATCTGTACATAACAGCTGTTAAATCCATAAATCTATTTATTAGCTTAGCAGACCTGTCTTGGTTGTATGTGCTATTAATAGAAATGCTTTTCTGTGTTTTTTATGCTCTTCCGAATATGTGATCTGTCATTTGTATTTATATATTTATTCTTTTCCCTCTAGATCAACCAGTCACACAGAATTGACAAGAAAAGCTTCTAGCAGTGAAAAAGAGTCAGACTCCGTGGTAGTTTTAGATCCTGTGTCCACCGGTGGGGATCACATGTCTGAAAACGCCCTGAACCAGAACAAAGTGAAAGAGGAAAAAAGCAAGCCACTGCAAAAAGAAACTAACGTTGGGAAAATAAAAGAAACAGATAGTTCTAGTTGTTAATTGTTTCTCTGCAAGGCTCTGTACCTTTTGGGAATCATTATCTGGACATGTGAATTGCTTAGGTGTGTTACTAGGGGCCACGGTCTGTACTCCAGACAGAAATAATACAGATTGAAATAGTCTTTTGTATGCAGTTTTTGTTACATGCACTGAAGTGTTAAATAACTGTGTGTTCCTCAAAATCCCTTTCCCATTTTAATTTTGCAGGTACGGTTATTAATTTCTTAGATAGGGTCAGTTACCTATAAAAATGGATTTGAAGAGGCTTTTTTAACTCTTCTTTTATTGAGAAGATGCCTTGTTAAAGGTCTGTTCCAAAGCTTGCCACAAGCCCCTTGCATCCCTCTTGAGCTGGATAGGTTTGGGTTAGACCCTGTAAGTGATTACACCCTCATCACCTTCAGTATGGGGGCTGTTACTAATCATTAATAAAAATGTGTTCAGACACATTGCTCTAAAAATGTTTTGATATCCACTTAAATACCAAGATCTGCCTGCTGTCCCCACACAGGGAGGAAATGAAAAGCACAAGCACACCCCTTCTGTCTCAGATTGTCAGGAGAGACAGTGGGGAGAGAGACTGAAATGCAGAGGCAGTGCAGCATCTCATTGTGGTACCAAGATTTTTGGCAGTGCTAGCCAGAGTCAGGGGTTTCTGGGCTGGTACTGGACTTGCTCCTGGGTTTAGTTTCAGTGTAACACACTGCTGCAGCTGGAGTCTGTTTTTACTGCTGCACAAAAATAACTTGCCTTAGGCTCCAGTGGGTATGGGCTGCATTTGGGATTCAGTGGACAGCAAGTTATTGGGAATCATCACCATTCTGAGAACTCCCAGCTGAAAAGCTCACAGTGCTAACAAATGAGCCCTTGCTTTGAACCTGGCACACACTGGTGGCAATAATTTCTTTATTAGGTGACACTTCAGGTGTCTGTATTTGATAACACAAATCCCAGTTTCCCTCAGCCCTTATTTCCTATGACAACAGTGAGACAGGAACATCATTGATTTGCTCCACTGCCAATTCACATTCCATTGTAGTCTCTAAATTCAACACAGTTTCTCATTCTTTTATAATGAACAAATGGAATCAGGGATTTACCTAAAGATTGGTGTAACTGAAATTGGGTGGGCACGTACTTGAATGCACTTGGATTCTTTTTTATTTAATTATTTGAAACAGTGATAGTATTGAAGGATGAATGTTCTGAGTTTGTTGGTTTGGCTCTGCATGCAACTGTCTGGTGCTTTTCCTAAAAATAAAATGATAGTAATGAGTGTGGTGGCTTCACATCTATTTTGGTGGTTTTGCATGTTTGCTACGAAAATCTTGGACTTGATCTATTACTTAATTACATACAGTTCATAAACTTGTGGAAATTTGTCTCTCATTGATATTTTCATTTCTTGGGGGCAGTTGGTTCTGGTTGTTAATTTTTCTCTTAGTTGTCTGTTACACTGAACTTAAAATGCAAAATTTCATATATGTATTTTTTCCTCAAATCGTTGCTGCTGTATTATATGTTCAGATTTTCAAATTATACAAAACCCAAGAGTTTTTCAAGAAGCATTTCTTTTACTGAAACTGTTTTGTTACCTACAACATAAATTATTTCTTTAACTTTTCATTGTTGCTTATTAAAAAGACTCCTGACAAGTTTCCCAGACCTTGTGGAATTGACTTGTTTCTCACTGCTGCTGACTGGAGCAGGCTTCCCACTGCTGCCAGCTCTGTGCCCAACATTTGGGGTTTGCACTGATGCACTTGTCTGGAGGGCTACAACTGGAGCAAAATCTCCTTTGCAGGCTGGATCTCAGAGCAGCATTGAGGGGGAGTGGGGGGATGGAGCAGCGTAACAGTCAAGGCCTTTGTTTTTTTTGTAAAATGTGGTGTTCTGTTTGTGTTTGGTTTTTTTTACTGTTTGTCAACAGCTTGCTCTTTGTGTGGAAGGAGATTCTGATTTTCCCAAAACAAACATTTAGTTTTGGACTTAACACAGCAGTATTTGTTTTGTCAATTTGGAAATGCAGCACAGAATTTTGTGGTATTTTCCAACTATAATCACTGCTCAGTTAATTTGGTTTCAGCTGAAGGCAATGATCCCTGGGAAAAGAGAAGCCAGTATCTGAAATCTCTTAGAGAGATGTGGCTGAACTGCTTGCAAATAAATGGATTTAGGAGTAGTTAACATAGGAGTTCCTTAGTAAAATGTTTTTTCTTAGAAATTTATCCCAAAGTTAAATGTTGATAGCCTAGGTTAGTGTGCTGTTCCGTGGGAGCTGAGCAGGCAGGCTGTGAATCTGCAGGGCTGGCTGAGAGCTGAGAGGCAGCTAATCCTGCTATGGGGCAGGAAGCTGTTCTGGCTGTGATTCTTCAGCAAAAACAACAAATTCAAGTTTTGCTTCACCTGAAATAGAAGGGGAAAAAAAGCAGCTCATGTTTGCTGTAATGGGATTTCTTGTAACGTTCTGATGCACAAAAAGACGTTTTGAAAATGCCACATGATGCTTACAAGACTTGAAACACCTTCAAAAGTCTGGTCCTTCCTTGGAAAAGAAGCAACACTGATTACAGATCAGGACATGGTGCACAGCAGCCTGAGCTGCGGTGTTTCTTGCATTCCTTTCTTCACTGATGATCTCACCTTGCTGCCTCACTGTTTTCCACCTGAACTGGTGATCCTACCAGAGTTCCATCAGCTGACTCTGCCTCATCCCCACCTGTCCCAGTGTTGATCCCATAAGCAGCAGTTCTGTGTTTTTCCCAGCTCTGTGACCCCTTCTCCTGCGCTGTCGCCAGCAGCAGCCCCTGTTTTGCCCCACACACAGTGCCCACCCCAGCTGAGTGTCCCAGCCCGCTGTCCCTGCTCACACATGGCACAGGAGGAGCTGTGCTGGCAAACATCACCACAGGGCTGCCCTGAGCTGCCCACAGCACGGGCCGGGCAGTGGCTTGATGCTCCTGAGCCTGGTGCTGGCCCTCAAGCACTCTGGGGGACTCCTGACAGCCCAGTGTCACCTGCGGTGTCACCTGCAGTGTCACCTGCAGCCATGGCCACTGGAGTGCCCTGGGCACGGGCTCTCCTGGGTATTCCCAGCTCCAGCCCAGCCAAATGAGGAGCTTGGTATGCAGCTCAGAGCTGCTCTCACTACTGCCCTGCTGTTGATTTAGGTACTGGATCTTATTTCTGCCAAATGATTAACGGTGTCGGGGATTGTTGCTGTTTCATTTCATCAGATCTCAATATTTGTCAGACTCGAGAGCTTTTGTTTAGACTATACTATTTGAGGAGGGAATATATTAATACTGCTGAGGCAGTTAAAATTCATAGTTCTATAATTATCTTATTCTTGAAAAGTGCATTCTGTGAAACTATTAGAAAAAAAATAATTTCTATGTTTCTGTTTTTTTAAAGTGGTTATTTATAAGCAAGGGGAGATTTCAAAAAGCTCAAAATATTTTCAATTAAAAAAATTTCAACTAAAATCTTTGTTCTATAGTGTGCATGTCAAGTGCTGCTACCTTATGTGTAGAACATTGAAAATTATTACAAACAGGAGGGTAAAATGACTTAATTCTGCTTCGTGTTTCCTTTTCTTAGGCATAATACAATTCCTGCAAACCCTTTCCTTCCTTTCTTCCTCTCCTTGTCTCTCTGCCTCCCCTTCAGACTGCATGTCTTTATTCTGGCTTGATTGATACCTGAGCAAGGGAGAAGTGGCTCTAATGAACTGTTAAGCATTTAACAGTGCCTTGGTACAGTATAAAAAGAAGATGCAGATCTGAAACAGGCAGGCAGATGCATACAAGTGGCTAAGTCTGAATGTGTATCGTCAACTTGGGGTTTTCTTGGGTTTTATTTAAGACTTACCCACGCAATTGTAGCTTTCCAAACACATTCTGCTGGAAATGCAACATACAAAAGAGGGCTGTGAAATGAAGTTTTGTTAGCAATATATGTTTCGAGCCTTGAGGGAGGTGGGGTATTTGGCCTAAAATTCCATTTTGGCAGCTTTTCGACACATTATATGCATGGTTTTTTGTTTTGTTCCTTTTGCACCGTGGGCTTCAAGACTCCAACCAATTAATTCTGGGGGAAAAAAAGCTTAATGTAGGCTACTCCTCAAGAAGGGGTCTATTTTAACATTCAGTAAACAGATAATCCATTAGGACAACAATATACATTGTGGCAAGTGCTATCCTAGGTTTTTTTTGTCAGCCCTTATTTATAGCCTTTTGATTCCGCTTCCCTCCTGGGGTGCAGTTTCAATCATTCTCCCTCCAATCTTTGTGCCCGTATTCATGGCAGGCTGAAAACAAAGTAAGAAAGAAGCTCATACGCAGCGCTCCATTCGAGGCCAGTTCCTCCTCTATAGCCAGCAGCCGGTTGTATTTGGCCACCCTTTCTCCTCGGGACAGACCTCCCAACTTGAGGAACCTGGCACCCAGGCCCACAGCCTGCAACGACAGAGGGTGGTAAAACATCTCACTTGGGTGAGCTAAGCCATTCCCAAGAATTAAACGCGCTATCCTAAGCCTGGTTTAACACCCTCATCTCTCCGCAGAGAAAAACGGGGAAATAAAACCTCTCGGTGAAAGATTTGCCCGATGCAAACAGTAATTTTCGCTGGCGTGTGGAACGAAATTTTATTTGCAAAAGATTAAATATAGTAGTGTGCAGAGTATTTGCCTAAAGTGTTGTTACTACGCAGGAATGTTTTAAGTAACTCACAGTTTTTTATAAACTAATGCAAGCAAATGGATCATACACACTTCTGAATATACTCCCTGCTTTGGCAAATTTCCTGTGTGCTCTCTTTAAACTCAAAAGAATAACCACTCTCTGTGGGGGGGAAAAAAAAACCAACCCTCTAGAAAAAGCCCATTTTGTAAAATGTTGTTTCTTTCTCAAGCACAAAAAGGCTTTCTCCTTAAAAAATAGTACATGTTAAAAGCAGTATTTTTGTAATTCTGCAATTGAACAGCTTTCAATACTTACCAGGTCCACAAGGCTCTCATCTGAAGATTCTCCATCTGGACTTCCCAATATGGTAATATGTCTTAGATCTATATATAAAGGGAGGGAACACCTTCATTAGAGTATATTTTATATATTTGACACAGAAATTGTTTGGAGTTCTCATTCTTTTTTTACCCTTGGGCTATCCAAGCTTAAATACAAATAGGAGTGCACTCCACCTGATAAAAATGTAAATTCTCTTAGTTTGCTACATTAGAATTCTGTTTTATTTTCAGATGGATAAGGGAACCTCTAACACCCTGATCAGGCTGTGCTATTTATTTTAAATTTGTTCCTCACTATAGTAATGATTTTTCTTCTCTTTGAAAAAGAATTTACCATCCTAACTGAATGAAATCTTTTAGTTGTTATTTACTCGCTTTGATACAGATATTCTGGGTGTTTTTAAGGAACAAGAAAAAAACTAAGCTATAGTAAATTTGTCCATCTATTCCTTGGGTATAAAAATGAATAAAGAAAATGTGATATAAAGAGAAATCTTACATATGAAGCTGCACAGGTTCTTAACAGGTACCACAAAGGCTCAATAATATGTAGTCAATAATCTATCTAAATGCAATCTGTTTGTTCATGCTTGAATTTTTAAGTTATTAATGCTGAAACTTTTCAAAATTGAGATGAATTGCTTAGATCTCTTTTGTTTTCTTTATTTCTGATATCTAACTGCATGACACTTAGCTGCAGTGTCAAAGGGCACCCAGGTCCAAAACATTCACAGTGTATTAACTGACAATAGTTGAAGCCTTGACTGCTGTTTTAAGCCCCTTGACAGGGATTTGTGAATCAAAACTTGAATTTCAGTTCCTTCTGACAAGTGCTTTCTAAATCAGAAGTGTCAATAATTAAATAAAATCACAAAATATTTACAGGTGTAGCTTGGAGGGCTTGGTTTCAGCGCTTCTCCCCTCTACTCACCATCCAGAATTCCACTGAGTTCTAGGAGGTCTGACACCTTGATTTGGTTAATGTATTTTAGGACAACACCACTGCACCTTGCTATGTTTATGTTTTGTTCAATTTTGAGTTTGGAAATTTGTGTGGCAGCATCCTCAGCAATCACATAGCATTTGGAACCAAGGGCAAAATAGATGCTGCTCCACTGTTCTCTGTCCTGCATAAACAAATTGAGCAAACAGCTGGAGTTTAAAAAATTAAACTGAATGAAAACTCTAATTGAGGTGGTTAAAATTAAATAATAATTTGGGTTTAATCCTAAGTACGCCCATCATATAAATGTATTACATTTTATACTGTATTTTAAATCTGTCTGCCTAAGGGTTTTAAGATTTTTCTAGAAAACATAAATTTTAATCTGAAATTAATCAACACTATTTGCACAAAATATAGTTAAAACAAATTCAATTACATGTAGGGGTCTGCTATTTTGATTTCCCTCCTGAAGTTTATTTCATTTTGATGAAACATAAAATAATTTTTTGTTTTATTCAAATGACTCATTTTTGTGTTAATATTTTAAGTGTTATAATTGTTTGAACATAAAATAATGAACAGGAGACATAGACTCAATGGCAGGACCCATAGGGAACAGCAGAATACAATGCTCTCTTTTTTAGCAAAGCTCCATTTTTCAGGGTCTTTGTTTCTTTATTTTAATGCATCGTCCACATGGTCCAGGCTAAAGAAAGGACAAGGAATCAATGTAAAGAATTTGAAAGAAGAAATTTACTAATTAATTTGCTTGCTTTGTGTCCACAGAATGCAAAATTCTCACAATAAAAAAACATCTCTGTGTCGTAATTCTGCCAACGGTTATTCTTGCTCTGTGGATCAGTTTTTTGTACTTATCTACTTTTCAATCAACATCAGGGGCCATTCCTGTATGGATTTCAAACCTGTGCATACAAGAAAATGAAGTTTTTGACACCTGAACCAATGTTTAAATTTTAGCACCAAAGTGCTCTGGTGTCTGGCAATGAATTATTGCATTGGTACAGAACTAATCCTCAAGGATCTAATTCTCAGGGGCAAAGATGTGGTATGGGTAAACCTTGGAGATTTGGGAGGAGGAGGAAGAGGAGGAAAAGGAGGAGGAAAGGCTTCTCCCTTAACTCTGTACTCTCTTCCCAACTTCACTGGCTGCTGCCATTCTCCTGCTGATTCTCATCTTGAAAATATTTTCCTTCATAAGAATTCTCAAGGAAGTTTTGCAGCCCTGGCAGGATTGGTGAATAACCTGGTGTTTTGAACATGGTAATTCAGAGATTCAGACTGAAACAGCATAGGGAGGTGAGGCTAACCAGAGTGAGGGAATACTAAACACGGTTGTTCAAAAAATGAACTTTTAAAGTTCCAGCTAAGGACAAAATCAGATGGATTTTGCAGTTCATTAGTTTTAGAATTATTGATTCAGGCACTGGGCAGATTCACAGAGCCAACATCACTTTGCTTCTCCCTTCAATCACAGTCTCTGTTTTGTTCATGAAAATGAAGTTCCTGTATTTAGTTTTAAGAAGATAAATTTGACACCAAGAGCAAATTTTTATTAAGTTGTGCAACTGCAGAATCTTGGCCTACAGTTCTGCAGCAATTTAATTTTCATTCTTTTTTTTAACACATGGAAATTTAACCTTATGTATAAATGTGAATATTTAAGGTTATACAATCTCTTTTATCCATCTACAGCTTGATAACATGCTTAATATTATTGTGCTTTATTATTGTAGCTGATTGGCCACACTAATTAACTCCTCTAATTTTGATCACAGAGGTAAATACAGCGTGCCTTACTCCCCCTTGAAAAATTCTGCTGAGCAATGCTGCCAGTGACAGGACTTTGGTTATAAATATCCATCACAAAGAACTGCAGCAATAATATATTCTGGTGATTTTTTGGCTGAATATTCAACAACGTTCAAATTTTTGCTTCTCTGGATTGATATAATATAGTGCATTACACATCAATTCTTGCAATACATTTGAATTTTAAGTGTACATAAAGAGAAAAATGGAATCAAAATAGCAGTGCAAGTAGAATCAGATAAAAAAAGTAAATTCTTGTAATTCTTTAAGGTGAGTGTACTGACTATTCTGTTCATGCCAGGATTTTAATCAGAAATTATGCCAAAAGTATTGAAAATTTTGGATATTGCCAATAAAATATATTCAAAGAAATTGTTACATGCATTTTCTAGTGATATTTTTGTGCTTAAAAACTTGAAAATCAGAAGCTTTGTATTTTACATGTTTTGTAAAAATGAGAAAAGGTCAGTGATTGCCATCAGTTTTTAAAGGACTGCACTGTGGTATCTTACCTCTTTTCTTAAGGGATCTATTAATGCAATAATAAAAGGAAAATGTTTAATCATTTCCACATACATGGCAACCATTTCATCAGGACTTTTGAATGTTCCAGTGAGTATTTCATATTTTCCTCTCTCCTAGAAAGTAAAGTAAAAAGCATAAAAGATAAGGGAAGTAGGGCCCTGAAAAGCAGAGTGCTCCCATCTCTGTTAAGGCAATGGGCTGTGAGTGCTTCAGGCAGGAGGAATTCACTCATCTGCTTCACTCAGTGTCTGAGCTGTCAGCACATTGTTACAGAAAACTCTGCCTAAAATGACACTGTGGGTTCCAGTGGGCTCATGCCAAAGTCTCTGAACAATGCCACTGCCAAAAGAAGAGATTTCAGCATTTTCTAGGCAATGCTGCCAGTTGACACAGTTGCAGCATAAAGTTAGCAATATTTGACATTTTTATTGTTAGAAAAATCTCATTTTTCTCTTCGTCCTGAAAAAGGTGATTTCCTCCTGATTTTCATAAAGAAAATATTGCTGGGTCAAAGAGTGCACTCTCAGAGCTCAAAACCAAGATACTGCCTTTCTCTGCCTCTTTCTCCTTTCTAAAAAAAAAAAAAAAAAAGACTCATTTAAAACCAGTCTCATCATTCTAAGATGCACAAACTGCAGCCTGGGAGGAATTTTAAGTGCACACTGTGAAACTGTGCCAGGATATCCACTGCTTTAGTGACTTTAACAATTCAAATGTAGAAAGTTATAGAATTATTGATAATTCAGTGGTTAAGATTTTGCACATTGCATTATAGGACACAGATATACAGCCAGGAGGGAAACTGCTTTCACAAAAGATATTGGTGATGGAAGCTTTGGCACTACAGAACAGCCAGACACAAAAAAGCTCATGAGGTACTAAACGGAAGTTTCTTTTTCTGCTTAGAGAAAAATCTGATTTATCTTGAAATAAGGGGCAAAAACTCTAAGACTTTGTCAGGAGATAAACAGATCTTGTCAAATAAAAACATTAAAAACCTGAAATGAAAAAATTAATGTTGATGCACAATGAGATGGGCAGTAATGTGTATATAAAAAAGGCATGCAAATGTTAGGACAGTTTGAAGAAAACAGGAGATGTAGCTTAATATAACAGAAAAAACAAGTAGATTCAGACAGAATTTTTAAATGCAGAGACAATTATTTCTGTTTGCTTGATCACTACCTTAAAAAAGGGGAATTAGAAGCTTGTAGGTGAGTTTGCAACCTAATAATAAATAACATTAACAGCTACATTTATTTTAAACCCCAAGCAAACTGAAATTGAGAAATAACTTACATAATCCATTAATTCATGAGCAGCACAATTTATTGCTAAGTATACATCTTTTCCTAGCTCCAGATCTATATTGTCACAAGCTATTTGCAATTGGATTAGCAGTTGTTCTAGACTATCATATCCTATTGTCAGGCAGCCTAAGTGAGATATTCTTAAGGTTGTTGCCTGAAAGCAAAACAAAAAAAATTACTTTATTTACACACATATATATCATACATTTATGAGCTTTTTTTCATTGTCATTTCGGTCTGCATTTAGTCATCAAATTATATTTTTTTTCTCAGAAATCTCTTTGTCAGCTTTAAGGACAATTCTCTAGGAAAGAGGGATTATCAAGTGCTAATGGGTAGAGAGCAATAGTCCTTGGAAATATGTGTAGTCATGCAGATCTCAGCATTTTAAAAATTATTTTAAAGGCACTCTTAACAACCACTGTGTTGCCACAACTGCTCTGGTGCTATGGGCCAACCTTTTGCCACAAACACATATCCTCCACTTTTAAATAGCCTTCACTCATTAATCCTCAATTAAAACATTGATGTTGACTCTGGGGAGTGTTCAAGAAACCTCAAGAATCATCCAAGACTTCTAGAAGGAACGAATTTCACAGAGGGGAAATACCTCCAGCCCAGCTGCTTCAGGGACAGTATTGCTGGACATCAGCCACAAGCAGAGTTGTCTTGAGCAAATATTTCATGTATTTCCTTCTGTTGTCAGTTTTTCTGTAGGTTTTCCAAACATTGATTTTTAACTGTAAAGTCTGGGAATTTTGGATTATAAAGATGCAGCAACAGACCACAAAAAATGCTGCAGTCTTCCTGCACTTCAGATAGAGGTTAAATCTGCAGTTTCATGTGTTTTCCAAGATGTTAATATGCTATGCCTTGTTTCTATTAAAAGCATTGTTTATCTGTACAAAAAACATTTTTCTCTGTCTAGTTTTTCCTTTCTTAACCTAAGTAAGTTCTCTTCACTGCCTACTTTGTAATTTCTCCTTTTTTTTCCCCTCACAAAAAAGTTCAAACTCATATGGTGTTTTTATCAATTTTAAATTCAGTTTCACTACTATCTCCTCTAGTTTTCTCCTACAGAAATAAAGGGAATTTTTTTAGAGAATCTAATGCATTGTTTCCTTATGTATATCTTATAGAAATATTCTACTTTATGATTACAGTACATGTTGTGGTGCTAAGATGGAAACTACCCATCAGGAAACCACTGGCCAGCATCTTACTGATGATGAGTTTCTTACTGTTTAAGCAACAATAAAATAGGAAAGTTTTTGTTCATCCTTTTTTGTACTTCACAAGAGTAACAATTCTCACCTGATAATATTTAAATCAGCTCAAAATGAAGAGCAAAACCTGCATGGCATTTCCATCCCACTATTTGGAAACTACTGGTTTTGAAGGGATAAAAAAGATCATTTGAGCCATATAAAATAATGTCCTGTGCAGTATTGTGAGTGCTGCCCTTTAGCTGCTGGTTTGTGTGTGCCATTATCTGTAACCTCTGACTGGACCTGGGCTGAAAGCAGCACGATAAAGAGGGGAGTTATGCTCCCAGGGTTAGGAAACAGCACAATCCACAAGTCTTACAGGTAACACTTTTATGGTCTACATGATCAAAAGTTCTCTGCTGGTGCCACAGGCCTGCAAAATGCTCATTTGGATAAATTAACAGGATTTCTATATGAGAAAAATTACCAGATCCTAGAATTTTCCCCCTATTTCCTCTACTGTCCCCCAGGAAGGGAAGGTATAGTCAGAATAATCTAAATCATTATGTAAAATATGAGCATTTGGAATATTTAAGTCTTGCCTTGACCTTTCCAAAATGGCAATGTAGATTAATGCTTCCTTTCTTAAGAACATTTTAAGTCCCCTGCTGTTGTTAATACCTTGTTGAAGGCTTAGAGTTAAAATCTCTTTTCTTACCGGACCTTTTTGTCCTTTTCCTCTCTTACTCTCTGCTCGTGAAGCAGGTTGCTGGAGTGAAAGAAGATAGAAATCAATTCCATGGAAAAATACAAAGATGACTGAAAAGAGAAAAGAAAAGAAAAGAAAAGAAAAGAAAAGAAAAGAAAAGAAAAGAAAAGAAAAGAAAAGAAAAGAAAAGAAAAGAAAAGAAAAGAAAAGAAAAGAAAAGAAAAGAAAAGAAAAGAAAAGAAAAGAAAAGAAAAGAAAAGAAAAGAAAAGAAAAGAAAAGAAAAGAAAAGGAGAAAAAAAGATTGAATTTTGGTCAAAAGAGATTGTAACTATTTCAATTAGGAAACAGCTTTATTTAATGGTTTTATTTTGTGGTGGTTACTAATTTAAAATATTTATTTCTATATGAACATCTGTCCAACCATCATTTGTTTTTCAAGACATTTCCACCCAGCCCATCAAATATACAGAGGATCTCAGAAATGAGAATCTAGACTCTGTACTGGAAGAAACACAACAACATTACTTCTCAAAAAGCACATGCACACACCAAGACTGATTTACTGCTACAGTAGCAGTACCTGGAATAAAACACATTGTGTGTGAGAGGTGTAGCAAGGTCAGAATATAAATTGTATATTCCCTCTGGTACCACTCACTCCCAGTATATTTCTTCAGGCAAACAGGAAGTCTTGTGTTTAGAACAACATTTTGTTCTAAATTTTCTAATTTAGTTTCACCAAATGGCCAATGTTTTATTCATCTGTCAGAGAGACACATCCTCTGTTCTGTGTCACATGCCTTTAGCAGGCTAAGTGTGCCATGTGGATGTTTAAAAGGACAATGGTAGTAAAAACATCAAATGAAATACATCTCACTGTAAGAACACTTTTTTATTGTACCTTTTTGCTTGGAGGCTCCAACAGTCTTATTATTTCTTTCTGAATATCCAGAACTCTTTTTAGCCCCTGAAATTAAACAACAGTAATCTTCAAAAGGAAGTTATATTAATTCATTTTAGCAGCTTAAATCAGAAGAGAGACAACACTTATTCTAAATGAAAATTTTAATATAAAGTCTTCAAAAATGCCCAAACCATTACAGACTCCTTAAGACAATCTCTCCATCCACAAAATGCAGTCAAGTGTCCAACCATAAAGGGTTAGTGGCAGTAGAATGAGCAGGAATATTTGATTATGGGATGTCAAGGGAAACAGTCTCTTCCCCAAAAGTAGCCCTTCAGATATCTAACAAGTAAGAAATATCTGTGTCTGCATAAATATCTGAGAAGTGTGAAGGTTCCCAGTTGTGACTCTGCCTAAGACTTCCTAAACTCTGACATGACTGAGAGCGTTTACCTTCAGAATACTTCCAAGAAGCAGGGGGAAAAAAAATTACTGTCTTGATTTTAAACATTAGGGAACACTCCAATTAAAATAATTCATTGCTTTTAAAACAAAGCTCTTTTTCCTTTTCAGTTCAGCTAGTAAATGTTGAGTGTGAACTTGGTAAAGAACATTTCAGATTTTCTCAAATCTGAAGGAATACTGAAGGGGGCAGAAGTCAGTCACAGCTGGCAACACCCCAGGACGAACAGCTCCATGCTCTGCAGGCAGCAAACCCTTTCCTCCTGTCCCATGGGCGCTACTGGGAGGCATCCTGGCTTTGAACGGGGCAGAATTAGCGACCTTGTTAACAGCTCTGGGGCACAATCCAGAAAAGTTAAGGGAAAAGCAAAAAGAAAGAGAATCGAGCTCAGCTATTTGTTCAGGTCACCAGCACACAAAGTAGAAATCACAGCCCTAATGGAGGCATCCTGTGCAGATACGTTCTTTAATGCAACACATGGCTAAACAAAAAGAGAGAGGGGTGATCCCATCTGTCTCTCCCATCCTTCTTGCTCTTTGTATTCCCTTCTAGTGTCACAATCTCATTTCAAAGCAACTTATTCCCAAATATGTTACGCTTTCCAGTGAATTTGTTATGGGTTTTGTTGTTTTGTATGCTATATCAAACAACTGGTAATATTTATAATCTACTAATGCAATATCTATTGTGTAACACAATTCCTTGACACCTTCTTCAATGCACTAATTTTCTCCTCTATACAAATATCCATTTTTAACTTAAATCTTCATGATTCCTCTTTCAAATCAACTTTTTACTTAATTTAATGTTATTAATGTTGAACTCTTCACTATCATCTGTTAAAACTTTGGCCTTGTAAGCTAACAAAGACTTAAAAATATAGTTTGTAAGGAGTATTGAAAAGCCCTATGTAGTTATGTACATATGTCGTTAGTATGATGTTGACAGAATACATTTATAGAAAAAGGAAACAGTACCTCTTTGAGTGGTAATTCAACTGGTGGTATAACCATAACTTCTTTGACTAATTTCAGTTTTGTAGGTGAATTTTTCTCACAGTTCAACAGAGTAACCATTGGGAGTGGTAGAGTCATTTCTTTAGGTGACTCCTATAATTGAGAGTGCCAGGTGAAAAGAAAAACGTAAAAAACAGAATAATTTTCTTATTTATTGTAGTTATGGTACAGGACTCAAAAACTGCAAAAACTGAAAACAAGGGCAATGATGTTAAGGGTGTGTTCTATGAGGTAAATTTAATAACTGGCTGCAATAATTATGGTAACTGGAACAAAACAAAATTACAAAAGCCACACGTACCTGGTGGTGTTTCAGCAGTGCAGTATACAGGTACAATGGGACATGGCTAATGGTGGCCCCAGCCTTTGCTATGGCAAGGGACGTTCCCCCAATGGCCAGGCTGCCACTCACCACTGACTCTGCAGGCTCTACAGATGGGATGGGTGACACTTCCACTGACTTTGCTACAACACAGAGAGTAGCAGCTAAATATTTCCTTGGTTCCAAATATATGCTTGTGCATCAGAGTTATGTGAGTAAATACGGTATTGTCATTTCAATGTACTCAGTGTACTAAAAACCAGTAATTTATTTTTTAAACTTAATTTTTGTCCGCTTTATATGGAATGATCTTACAAGTAAGCAGAGAATCTCTCTAGTTCCACATGCATTGCAAGTTTGTTTTGTTTGGAGATCTTTCAGCCATACATATTGAAATATGTGTTTTTATTTATCTGTATTTGAATCCAAAAACTTTACATAATTTTTGAGGTTCTTTTCAAAAGCATGTTTTCAGTCTTCTTTATTGTGCTCTTTAAATGCTCATATTTTGCATTAAAAAATGTAAAATTACTTTATAACATGATTGGGAGCACAAATACTTGATGTCTTCCAATAATGACTGTGAAAAAAAAACTTCAGGCCTATTACAATTGGAATTCCCAAAGAGAAAACAGGTCTTTTAAATGTTCCACATTAAATTTTCATAAGAATTTATATCCCTTTCAGATACAGTAACTTTGTCCAAAATGCTTTAAACCAAGCAGTTCCCACCACCATATTTATTGCCTACAGTGCGTACAGTAACACAAGTAGCACGTCCAGTAAGTACAGTAATTTCACGACTACAAGGTACAACCTTTTGACTAAAATTTTGATTGAAACCCAGAGGTGCGCCTTATAATCTGGTGTGCCTTATATACAGACAAAGTTCAGAAATTTGCCAACCTGGAAGTGCGAGCCGCGAGAGCCGTGCGCCACGAGAACCGCACCAACCGGCACCAGGGTCGGGTGAGAGTGCTGGGGCCCACGGCATGGGGAGGGCGCCTGGGGCTGTGTTTAAAGGCTGCGCCGATCCGTGAAAAATGTTTGTAAATTGAGCACCTGCCAGTAAACCCCGCGATCGCGCCATTCCGTTACTAATTTGTTACTTTGTTGCACACGGATCCTTGGTGCAAAAACAAAGTGCGCCTTGTAGTTCAGTGCGCCTTGTAGTTGTGAAATTGCTGTAATCCGATTGCCAAGAACCACTGCATTTGGGACTGTTTGACATTGGCTCCAAACAGGCAGGCACTGAGTCTATCAATAATGTCACAATTAGTGAAAACACGTAATAGATGTATCAGAAGAAGCTTGACAGAAGTATCCAATACACCACAAAGATATCTGGATGGACCTGACAACTGCAGAAGTTAAATTTCAGGTCAAAGGTGAATTTACTGTGCACACATCCAACATATGTAGTGGGAGGCTTTTTACTGACAGTATATGATAGTTGTGACTAAACTGGTAAGAAATAATAATTAGCCAGAATTTTCTGCCCTTCCAAGAAATGACAACAACCCTTTTTTCTTGAGTTTAATCTATAGATGGAGATAACATAGAGTGTTTTTTCCCTTTGGGTTGTTTGGTTTTGGCCATGCATTCTTGCCTTGTTTTTCTAGTCTCACGCCATTTTTTCCTTTTTCCTCTAGTAGGATATTTGTTTACTTCCTTTTATTCTACACTACCCTTCACTCCTGTCTCACCCTCTTGTTTCTTTTTTGCTTTTCTCTATATTTCCTCCTTTTCTCAGTGTTAGGAGGAAACTTTCCTTCCTCTTTCAGTTGTTTGCAGCTTCTATCTTAATTCTATTTCCTTTTTACCACTCAGTTCTGTGATTTCCTTTTCTTTCCTCGTCATTTTCATTTTAATCTTCATTTGCATGCTCCTCCATTCTTATTCCTCACTCTGAAGAATAATAACCTCCTGTCTAAACCAAGTGTAAAACAAAGGCAGAAACTCTGTTCAACCAATGCATGTGAATGATGAGGAAACTGTATTTTCCCCTCCCTCATTTTGCTGCACAAACTGCTGTGAGCAAAAAGGTCAGGAGAGAGTAACCAAACCCTGTGAACATGAGACAGGGTGTCTTTTAGGACCTTTATCAATATATGCATTGCAGAAAATATTAAAATTAAATAAAGTAAAACCTGGTTTTCCTCCCTTTTTTTGCTTAGATGTTGAGCCCGAATGGGGTGAAGTGGATTTTGATGCTTCTTCTTCCTGTTTTTCTTTTTCTTGCCTTTCAATTTCCTTTTGTTCTTCCAACTTGACTGCAAAGTATTCACTGAGGGAAGAGGCATAAAAACTACCAGGTCAAAATATTGCTAGACATGACATGTGACAAGCAGACAGATGTGATGCAGGCTAAAGAACATGCTAGGAGGTAGATTAAGTGCTTGTATTTGAGCTTCTGCCACAGATTCCCTGTCTGAAGCTGGAGAAGTCCCTAAATTCATCACATCATTATTTCTGGTAGTCATCTGCAGCATTGATTAAACAAAAAGGGCCACAAGCATCACAAACCTTAGAACATGCTTTGTAAATCAGTCTGGTTTATTTCCTTTGCTTGGGTAGTAACAGATCCTGTCATAACTTCATGACATCCATCAGCCTGGCCTAGGTTGAGACAGTAGGTGAGTTGTACACTGGTTATTGTGTGGCTGCAAACTCAGAGGTGGCTGAATTACAACTACATGCATGAAATGAAATCTTCACCCATGGGTCAAAGAAAGCCAATTCAGGCAAACCAAGTATGAGAGATATATAAAGTAGTGTAAACAATGCATTAAAATCTTATTTAGACTCACTTTCCAACTGAGTCCTTATTGCCATTATTGAGGTTTTCCCAAATCCAGTTCATGTGGAAGGCCTGTTGACTACAACCTGTGTTCAGTGCTGCAGCCCAAACCAGCATGCTTTTTATATCATAATTATGAAAAGCAGGCAATTGTGCAGTGAAATGCGCCTGAGACAGACATTATATCCTAAACATATATTTCAAAAAGTAGAAAACATTAGATATTCTACATGTGTCTTTTACAATATAAATTAATGATGAATATTTCAAATAATCAAATGCAGTAATTTGCATAATATGCAAGACCTACCCAAGTATCTTATCAGCTTGACACTGATCTGTAGGATCCAAGTGCCGTAACATTGTGTTCAGTGGCTCATTGACCCATTCCACAGCTGTATGAACAGAATAATTTCTTTCTTTCTCATCAGCTTCAATTGTTTCAGGCAAAGCATTTGCAGGTATTTGAGAATGAGTAGCCATTATAGTGGAACAAATCCTCTGTAAAAAAACAAACAAACAAACAAACAAACAAAAAAACCAAAACCAAAACAATGTAAAAGGTTTAAAACACTATTTAATTTCTAACTTGGAAGTAGCATTTGAAAGACTAAGAATTATGTCCTTACCAACTGTACAAGTACACATCTCCAAATCTATTTGCTCCACTTGTCTTTTCTTATCCAGCACCTTCTTTTTAGACTCTTATACTTTGGTAATTGCAGACATTATTCAAGTTTTTTGACCCAAAATTATAACTACATAGGCAAAACCCCTCTGACAGATCTGCCTTATACATATATTATGCTATCAGAATAGAATGCAGTTACTTTAAGGACCATACAGTCATTAGGACACCTTTTATTGAACCTGTTGGAAGCCTGTTGTACCACAATTCATCAGCATTCCTGCTTATCTCATCCCTCATGATCAGTTACTTTTGTCTTACTTAGGTAATTCAAACCTATCTTTCTGTACTGATGAAGAACAAAAGACATTAAGAAAATTCACTTAAGGAAGACGTAATTTACAAATTTCCCACAATTGCCTGCACTAACAGTAGTAACTTTACATCCTGTGAATATCTATGAGGTTACATGTAATTCCAGAACCAAAATTTAACTGAGGGAAAGTAGAAATAATTAGTCCATAATAGCTAGAGCTGTGAAGATGTAACTTGAGTATTTCAGGTTGGGGAAGAGAAGAGCCAACAATTCTGCATTGCAGGTGCTAAATGGGTATGTTTGACTCCACTGTCACCCACATCAACCTATTAGCTCAGTGTAAAAGAAGTGCCTTTATCTATACTTTTTTTCACCTGTATTGTATATTTCTGAAAGTGTTACACAAAAAGAAATATAAAGATCTGAACATTAAAGAAAAAGGTGAAATGAAAGTGAATGCATAAGGTTACTGTAAGGTGTAAGGAAAACCTACATGATCACTAAGACAGAAAAAAAAATAATATACTAAGATACACTATCAGATCCTGCTCATAAAATATTGCCTAATTCCTGGAAAATAAAGTTTTCATAGCTGCTGCCACTAACTTTTCACTATACCTTTTTTTTTCCAAGTTATAACACTCAACTGTTGAGTAACAGGGATTTATATCTTGTCATAAAGTTGGAAAATGAAACATTCCTTGGGATGTCAGAATAGTACAGATATTGTCCTAGTACAAGAAATAAAACAAGAAACAGCTCATACCTTCTCACAGTTTTTAACTCTACAGTATATTTCCACTTCTAATGTTGGCTGACCAACTCCATTAAAAAGTTGTCTTCCAACTAATTTGCATATTACCGGAGCTTTTGAAAATTTAGAAAAGTAGTTAGCCTTAAATGAAACAGAAAGAACTCAATTAAAAGTCAATTTCCAGACAATGAGGCTTTTATTCCATGATTACAATCAAATCCACCACTGAACAAAGCCATTATGGGTTTATCATATTCTATCATTCTATGATTTATATGTTCCAGCAAGCTTTGAGCCCTGTGAGAAAGGTGGAAACCATGATTTCTGGTAGGCAGGATCCTCATTCTTCTTCCAACGTGGTCTTTAATGAACCATCATAATTCAATTTGTTTGGGTCTCTGTTTGCAGTTCATGAACACCAATGTTGGTTTGGAAAAAGGATGATGTTTTTACCTCAGGTTTCTACATACTTCCTTATTAGTTTCATTATTTAATCTGCTATCAGAATCACCAAACCAGAGCTCACCAAACGTGAAAACTACGAAACACTTATGGCTACAAAGAAAAGCAAGCCAAGGACCAAGCAAAGCAAGGAAAGGTGCTTCCAGTTCCAGTCCTTTCCACTGATGATGGCAAAACACTTGGAGATGGGAAACAATTTAAGATGGAATAAAGTTATTTCAATTCTACAGCCACACCAGAAATATTTTTTTTGAGAGCTCTTCACTATTCTAGTATTGGCAATTCCAATATCGCCACTAACTGAGGTTTCATTATGACTGCTGTCAACACTATTTTGCCAAGTGGGAACAGATAAAATCGGTCTGAATCTTGAGGCTTCCACTGGGGCCCATTTGCCTTTCATGAGCAGCTGCAGTGTGAACAGCACCCAGTCTCTTGTCGGGAGACACCACTGCTGAGCAGCAGTTTTGTTAGAGACAAACAGTTCTCCATCTGTGGACTATTTTGGTTTTGTATCGAGAGAATCCCGGCTACTGTGGACACGTACTTGGCGCAGCACCCAGGTGCCTCTGGCCACAAACACAGAACCATCGCAATCCTTGCCCGGGCCAGGGCCAAACCAGTGAACCATCACCACAGAGACGCCATCCTCCCTCGCCCCTGAGGGCGAGAAATGGCAGAGACCCGGGTGCCCACACGGCCCCTCCTGCCCAGGACAGGCCGCTCCGGCCTGCCCGGCTGCATGCCCGCCCCGCGCTACCAGCTCCCCGTAGAGATCCTCGGGGCGCTGCAGGAACAGCTCGTTCAGCGCCTGCTCCAGCCGCTCGGGAACAAGGAGCCCTCGGTAATACTCAGCCGCCTCCTGCCGCAGCCGCACTCGCTGCTCGGCCGCCTCCATCGCGGAGCCGCGGCCGCTGCCGGGCAACGCAGCCACGGAGCGCCCGCCTCTTCCCCGCTGGCCGCCAGCCCCAGGGAGGGACTGCGGCAGCTCGGGGCGCTGTGCCCCACGCTCCTGGGCTCTGCCCCACGTTGCCAGGCTCAGCTCCACGTTCCCGGAGCTCTGCCCCACGCTCCTGGGCTCTGCTCCACGTTCCCGGAGCTCTGCCCCACGCTCCTGGGCTCTGCCCCACGTTCCCAGGCTCTGCCCCACGCTCCTCGGTTCTGCCCCACGTTCCCGGAGCTCTGCCCCACGTTCCCGGGCTCTGCCCCCTCAGAAGTCGCCGGGCTGGGAGCACGGGTGGCTCGGTGTGGCCCGGTTTGGTTCCTCGGTGCTCGCACTGCCCTCAGATCCCGGCCATGGCCTTCCAAGTCAGGACGGCCCCGCCAAGCGCTCCTCGCTTTTAAAAGTTTCCCAGCAAGAAAACACTGTAAGATTATGGTCCTGAAAGAGGGGAGAGGGTGTGTGTTTGGGAAATGTCTGCTGCAAAACGCCCGCAGTAACTCCTACGTTTGAAAGCCCTCCACTTTCAATGAAAAGAAACATTTCGCGACCTAAATGATTATTTTTAGCCGGCAATTTCCTACAAAAACTTTCACTTTCTTGCACTGTTCACTGGTAATTTTGTTGAAGTAACTGAAAATGGAGATACTTAAAAGCTGTTAGCCGCACACTTCCCCAGCTTTAAAATCAATATGTGTGGACCTTTGCTCATTGTGTGTTCACTTCTCCAGGTGGGGTGATAATGAAGAAAAATCCCCAAGGAATCGTTTTCTTTTACTTTCACATCCTTCAGAAACACTGTGGTACCTCTCCAGAGATTTAAACCCTCTTTTTAAAAAGCTGTTTCACTGAAAAAGTTTCTAAACTGACACTCCCAGTTCCTTGAGGAGAGTGGGTAGCGAATGCCTCGTTGGATTTTCTTACTTTGGGAGGAGTTAGTGTGGTGGTGGCTGCTCCTTTGGGCACACAACTGCTTCAGGAGCGTCTTGTGCAGTCAGAGACTGTGGCTGGCAGTGGTCAAATAGTGCCAGATAATTTGTCACATGCACAGGCTTGCCCTAGAAAGCTCCAGTTTCATTAAATATTCCTGGAAGAACAGGCTTCTGGAGGTAAATGGTGCTGGTGTGCTGGTCACTGAGCAAGATCATATGCTGGGTAATACCACCCAGTGTAAGAGCTGTGCCTTCTGATATGTTTAAGTGCCTCTGTATCAGTTTCCCACCTTCTGCCTTTCACTCCGGACAAAATCATGAAGGAACATTCTGAAGATAAGAGGGACTACTAGGGAAAATGTCAGACTTCCCTGGAAGGAAGTGGGAGAACTGATTGCCTAGGGTTATGAGGATACTCAATGACTATTGTGCCTCCATTCACTGGCAAGTGCTGCAGCCACACCACCCAAGTCACAAAAGGAAAAGTCCAAGAGAGCAAAGGGGTAACAGTGTTGGTACATGAGGGAAGAGTAACTGATGTCATCTGCCTGTGCCTGCGCAAAGCATCTGACACTGCTTGAACAACGTCCTTTTCTCTAAACTGGAGAGATTAATTTGATGGATGGACCACTTGGTAGATAAGGAATTGGCTGGATGGTCACACGAATTTGTGGTGAATGGTTCAATGTCCAAGCAGTGACAAGAGGCGTCCTCAGGGGTCTGTGTTGGGACTGGTGCTGTTACCCAGCTTTGTTGGTGACATTGACTGAGGCACCCTCAGCAAGTTTGGCCATCACCCTCAGCTGACCCAGTCACCGTGCTAGAGGGAAGGGACATCCTCCAGGGGGACCTGGACACACATGAGAAGCGGACACATATCAGCCTCATGAAGTTCCAAATGGCAAGTGCAGGGTCCTGCACCTGGGTTGGGGCAATCCCAAGCACAAACACAGGCTGGACAAGAAAATGTGTCACAATTGGATTAGGGAGAGATGCTGCCCAAATGAAGATGCAAATGAGACCATATGATGACAACATACAGATTTTATTTAACATGGATTTTATTTATTTAGAAATGTGTAAAAGAGCTATAGAAAGAGGAAGGGAAGA